>CAOLHI010001969.1:0-305232 GCA_948474755.1 Ctenosaura bakeri
TTTTTTTCAACCCCCCCCCCCCACACACACACCAACACGGTCCCTGGCAGTACTAGCTAGGGAATTATGGGAGATGAACGCAAAAACAGAGCTTTTCTAAGCTTTGGGTGGACCCATTCCCAGCCGTGGATGAAAAAGAGAGAAACAAACTTTTCTCTTTGTCTCTTTCAAGTGTTTAAATGTATGTGTGTAGGAGTCAAATGTATAAGAAAAGTAATTTGAAGGGTTCCTCAGCACAAAAAGAGGGAAATGTGTGCAAATAAATATTGCAGCAGAACTTGGTAAAGTTATTTTTTGACTACAACTCCCAGAATCTTCTGGGCTCGGTGTCTCTGGGATTTGTACTTTTAAAAAACAGCTTTTTGCAGGCATGCGACAAAATGCTTAAAAGGTGAGGTAGGGTAGCATCTATGCTACCCCATAACTGTTCTACATGCATTCATTATTTTGAGTGGTCCCAGAATGCTTTTTTTCAATTTATTGACTAGCAGACATATTTTCCCCTATATGAACAGCCCGTTCAAACAACTAAGGACCCATTCAGATAGATTGGAAAAACCAGAAATTCTCGGGTTTCTGTTTCCGGGTTTGGGTTTTAAAATTAACCCAGTATTTCCTGAAAGGATACCTACCTCTTCATGGCTGTCTGTATTATCCCAGACGACAGCTGCCATGAAAAAGACAGTGAATGTGCCCAGGACAGCACATTCAACAGAGATCAAGCAAGGGAAAGAGGAATGTGGCCTAGCGTAATATTGCTAGAACACTTTAATGTTTAAGGCCATTTCCGCACTACGTTTTATAGATATTATTCCACTTTCACACCCGGACCTGGAGTTTATTTTAAGGAGGGGCCGCTGGTCCCTCCTAAACTACAAACTCCAGGGTTCCCTAGGATTTTAAAGTGGAATAACCGTGCTATAAGAATGTAGTGTGGAAATGGCCTAAGTCATGAATAACAATTAAAAAGGCCCAGTGGAAATTAGTGAAAGTCAATTTCTTGAAACATTGCTTAAGTCTAGATGTGACATGTAATCAGTGGGAGCAGGAGGAGAAAGAGCACAAGGGAGGAAGGAAGGAGGGAAATTCAGGATATTTCAAGAAAGAGTTTGGATGCAAATTCATGAATATGCAGGTAAAATTAAAACAAAATGAACTGGAAAGTCTCAGTACTTCCAGGGACCCCCACCCCTGCAACAGAAATGGCCCAATTCAAAGCAATAATGAGTTGGGGCCAGATGTAGTCATATTAAGGGAATACCCATTAGTAGTAGGGAGGTGTAGCTCCTGTCAAAAGTGATTTATGACCCTCAAATTTGATTGATTTACGACCTGTCAGATTTGATTGATTTATGACCTGTCAAAAGTGATTGATTTATGGCCTGTCAAGAAATGACTGGCACCTATCAATCCCCCCCCCCCGGAAGTACTAGGGCGGGACATCCGGAAGGGGCCGTACCCCTGCCCACCCACGTGGTCCAAGCCGTCCAAGGGGGCCCGACCTAAATTTGGGTTTCCCCATGGGGCCCCGCGAAGCCACGTACCCCCTCAGATCCACGCCGGCCAATCACGGGCGACTTCCGGCTCGCGCTCCCAAATTTTTCCCGGGGGGGCCGGGGACCCCCCCAAATAGCCCGCCCCGCCACCCTCGACCAATGGGGACGGAACCTGGACCCCTCAGAAGCACGTTTTAAACCCGGGCCAATGGGAAAGACGCCCTTTGAGAGATATTTGTGGGGAGAAAGCGGCCATTGTTGCATGCCCGGACAAGTCCTGCGGAAAAACAACATGGAGGCGCCAACCACCCCTAGCAATGCAGTTTGGATGCAGAAAAGAGAATTGTCCACCAGAGGAAGAGTCCCAAATGTGGCACACTATGTTAGACTCCCCCAGCAGAGAATGCTGTAGCGCAGGTAAAAGGGGAAACATATCTGGAGAGTTCGGGGCTACCCTGGGGAGACCAGAAACTAATAATCATTGTTCTCCTTTTTCAGGAACCTGGGACAAGCTGTGGTGAGGTACAAGTTGCTGAAAGGACTGTCCAGGAGCCATGCACAACAGCATTGCTGAAGCTGGCAGCCATAGGAGAAATACAGGTTTGTGAACATATATGGGGGTCAGTAGGTGAGACATATTGTATGGGCCACATTTTAAAACTCTTCCTGTTGAATTTTAGGACTCTTTTGAGCTGGTGGCCACACAACCTGCACATGTCAGAATGCAAAGGATCTTGGGCCTGGAAGCCGCACCCATTTCATCAAAGAAAAGATGGAGAGCAATGAAATCTTTGACAAGAGTCATCCTTTATGTGATTATAAATAAAGTCCTTGATGAATATCTAGAGAGAAAATGCTGGGCTTGTCAAGAAAAATCTGAGGGTCAGCAGTCACACACCTGTCTAATGTGGAATAAAAAAATTATATCTAAACATTTGAGGAAAATATGCAGTAAAATAAACTTTGCACATGTATTTCAAGAAATCATCATACTAGGGTCTGCCTTAAATCTTCTTGAATTAAAACAAGAAACCGTGTATCAAGTCTTAAACACTCTAACCACCATGATGAGGGCTAAAAAATCCTACCAATGTCTCAAAAATCTGCTGAAGCCTACTGACAAAGAATATATAGATTATGTCCAAACTGAAATTTAAAAAAGAGACCTTATAAATGGTTCCTAACTGTTGAATAAAAATAAACCTGCTGTAACCTCTGTAAAAATAAACCTGCTGTAACCTCTGTAAAAATAAAAGTTTTTAATAAAAGAAAACCATCTGTTCTTCTATTTGTCTTTTTTCCAAATCCTGAGTAGGAAAAAAATTTTCCCAGGCCTTTCTGTCTAAACATTAAAGAGCTCCTGTTTGTAAGATCAGTCCTTAATTATGATGCTTATTTATGGTCCATGCAAGAAAAAAAAAGATAACAGCCATTTGTGAAAAACAGGGAAAAATAAGCAATGCGAAATATTCCCAGGCAAAAACAGACTTTAAACATTACACAGCTCCTGTTTGTAAGATCAGTCCTTAATTATGATGCTTATTTATGGTCCATGCAAGTAAAAAAAGATAAGGCAGACCATTTGTGAAAAACAGGGCAAAATATGCAATGCGAAATATTCCCAGGCTAAACAGACTTTAAACATTACACAGCTCCTGTTTGTAAGATCAGTCCTTAATTATGATGCTTATTTATGGTCCATGCAAGTAAAAAAAGATAAGGCAGACCATTTGTGAAAAACGGGGGCAAAATTCAATGCGAAATATTTCCAGGCTAAACAGACTTTAAACATTACACAGCTCCTGTTTGTAAGATCAGTCCTTAATTATGATGCTTATTTATGGTCCATGCAAGTAAAAAAAGATAAGGCAGACCATTTGTGAAAAACAGGAAAAATAAGCAATCGAAATATTCCCAGACCTTTCTGGCTAAACACTATAAAACAGACTTCTTGTGCTATGAAAACTTTAAGGCAATGCTCAACAGAACCTGGTCTGCCATCCAGGATAATTTTTCATTTATGAGATAGGTAAGTATGTTCATATTGTTATAGCCTGTGTGTAATTTTTCTCTCTCTCTCTCTTTCCATTTCATTCATGCATCTCTTTCTCTGTCTGTGTGTGGGGAAATTCTTTTAAATGAGAGCCTTGGTGAGACACAAAATAATTGCACAGTGTAGTCCTATGTGTTAGAAGGCTTAATTGTAACTGTTAGTGAAAATTAAATTTTTATGAACTAGACAGCAGGCATAATACTGTTTTGAAGTTTATGTTTAAACGCTACCTTAAGTAGTTCAGTGAAGTCCTGATCATGGATTCCATTATGCATGCTTCTATGTATTCCTGTGTTCAAGTGATGCAGTGGTTATTCTGTGTGCTAAGTATGTTCATATTGTTATAGCCTGTGTGTAATTTTTCTCTCTCCCCTCTTCCATTTCATTCATGCATCTCTTTCTCTGTCTGTGTGTGGGGAAATTTTTTAAATGAGAGCCTTGGTGAGACACAAAAAATTGCACAGTGTAGTCCTATGTGTTAGAAGGTTTAAATTGTAACTGTTAGCGAAAATTAAATTCTTATGAACTAGACAGCAGGCATAATACTGTTTTGAAGTTTATGTTTAAACGCTACCTTAAGTAGTTCAGTGAAGTCCTGATCATGGATTCCATTATGCATGCTTCTATGTATTCCTGTGTTCAAGTGATGCAGTGGTTATTCTGTGTGCTATGTATTTCATGACATTGAAATGATGGGATATTTCCTGCTTACCTAGCCTTAATTGCAGGATAGATATGGGGCTTTGAATCGGGTTGCATGTTTTTAAAGCTATTTTAATTTGTAGGAAATCTATTTTCAAAATGTTGGGAGAGAGGGGAGGGGAACACTGGCCATAGCTGAGTTGGCTGACAAAGGTGGAGGGGCTGAATATGAATTGAAATTTCCTTTGGAAAGAAAAGTTCACGCACTGCAGGCTAAATACAGGTTTAGGACTTTGCTCTTTAAAGATATGTGCATCAGCCCTTTTATCAGTAGTAAAACTTTTATCTAAAAGGTGTTGTGGAAAAACAAGATGTTCTTTTGTATGTCAGAATTTTTTGGAGCTTAAAGACAGGACAACTTTGAATTTGAACAATGCTGAAAAAAGTTTGCTTTGATTGTATGGTCCTACAATCTGTGTTGATTTTGCAAAAAGATAAAACTTATATGCAGTTAAGGGGTGTAGTGGGGAAAAACCAAACTTTTCGGGCCCTTTGTTTTTAAATGTCTTTGGCCTTCAATGAAGTTGGTAATTTCTCCTTCTAATTAATTTTCATTGAACAGAATTGGAGTTACACTTTTTAAAAGGTTTTTCTAATGCTTTACAACATGAGCTTAACCTTTTTAGCTTAAATAGTCATTGATTCTGTGTAGCAACATATTGACTTATATGGTACATAATGTTGATACAACAGTTAGATATTCTTTCAGCTGTGTGTGAGGCAATTCTTTTTAAAAGGTACAACCCAGATGCATGTGTTTGTCTAGATTTTTTTTAAAGGAATTTTTATTAATCTCTCTCTCTCTCTCTCTCTCTCTCTTTTTTCCATTTGTGCATTTTGTGTCTGGGGAGGGAATTCTATTAATTTCTAAAAAGCAAGCATTACATTCATTCCCTTTAAAATGGTACAGTTTTAATATTTTTCCCTTTTTTTCATTTGTGTATGCTCTGTGTGTGTGTGTGTGTTTAAAATGGTACAACCCAGATGTATGTGTTTGTCTAGATTTTGTTTTAAAACCCAAAAAAAACAGTTCAAATACTTGAATATTTTTTATTTAGAATTGCAATACATCATTTAAACAGGAAGCAAAAGCCATCTATAGGTTATAAAATTTTTTAACAAGGCTAAAAGCCTATCCTTTACATAAGGGGTTTTGGGAGGATGTCTGTGTTGTTCAAACATCATGAAAAGCCCATCTCCCTAGAAAAGAAAAAAAAGAACATTGTTAAGTACTGTACACTAATGTGATTCATAACACTTTACACAAATAGAGTTACCTTTCTGGGGGTTTTTGTGTGATCCAGGCTCCTTTTTTTTTTTATCAAGCATTCTGCAAAATACTGTGAAAGATCTTGTAGCAATTCACCTTGAAAAGGGGTTTTCCCCATTCTGCAATAAAGTTTTTAGTAAGAAATCCAGCAAACCCCATAATAGTTAGAATTCTTCCCCAGTTGGTCTGTCCATCTTCAAACGTTGTCTCCATCACTAAGTGAAAAGTGTGCTTGGCAACATAACTAAAATCTATTTGAAGGGAAAAGGCTGTTTTTTGCTCAATTTCGTTTTGAACCCTAGAAGAAATTTGCTGTAAAAATAAATATTCTTTTTGAAGGTGCCTTGGGGGTGCGTCTCCACACACCATAGTCAGATAACATTCAAAGAGACGGTATGTTTGCGCCTCCATGTTCTTTGAGTCTGTTTCTAAAAGCATGCGCAAGAGCCTTTTTTTTTTCCTCTGGACAACTTGGGCATGTCTCAGCATGCCTCTCTACAGTCTGTCTGTTCAAGCTAGCATGTCCATGCAGGGTTCCGTTTCCCCTCTGTGTTCAGGCTGTCCCATGTTTATTTTACCTTCAGATTCAATGAAGCATGATATGTCTCACTACATCACTTCTCATTTTGGTTGTTCTTTCTGACAAAGGTGCATATTTTGTTGTTGTTGAAGACTTCCAGGACATTGACACAATTTGCCATGTCATCTGAACAAGCAGGTAAAAGTGTTATGTTTCCTTTTAAGGGTCTGTTACCCCCCAAAAAGTTGTGCCCCTGCTAAGCTAAGAAAAGACAGGCTCTAAATTTCTCCCCCCCCCCCTTTAGGTCCTAGCTCTAAAAGGGTTGGAAGAAAAAGCATGGAAATAGAAGACTCTGATTTTGGAAAACAGAAACTTGTGCTTATTGGCCTGGGGTTTGGTGGTTAAGGTGTTTTGGGAAAAAAGCATACGAATTTACTAAAGAGCTCTTTGCTGTTGCAGTTATTACCAAAGAGCATAAGACTTCGCTCCAGCGCAAAGCTGAAAAGAAAAATGATGTGGCAACTGGTGAGTATGGTTGTCATAAACCTGGGGTTTCTACCCCCCAAAAGTTGTCCCCCCTGCTAAGCAAAAGAAAAGACAGGTTCTATATTCCCCCCTCCCCTTTAAGTCCTAGCTCTGAAGGGTCGGGAAAGGGAAAAAGCATGGAAATAGAAGACTCTGATTTTGGTAAACAGAAACTTGTGCTTATTGGCCTGGGGTTTGGTGGTTAAGAGTGTCTTGGCAAAAGCTCCAAATTTACTAATAGAGCTCTTTGCTGTTGCAGTTATTACCAAAGAGCATAAGACGTCGCTCAAGCACAAAGCTGAAAAGAAAAATGATGTGGCAACTGGTGAGTATGGTTATCATAAGCCTGTTTTGGACAGTAAAAAAGTTTAATAAATGATGAGAGAGATGGGGGAGGTTCAATTACTGATGCCGGGGTTTTTTCCCCTTTGTTTTAGACAACAGTGAAGAACCAGCTCATAAAAGACAAAGACCTGAATCCTCAACCTCTGCAATTGATCAGTTTGCAAAAATGGTTGAACAGGATATTTTAAAGTATCGGGAATTATATGTGTGTGTTCAACAGGGGCTGAGAAGACTGAAGCATCATGCTAGCAGCTCTGCACAAAATTACAGTACAGCTCTGAACAAGCTTACAGATAGTTTACAATGCGGGGTGAATGCATTTGATGATACTATTAAAAACCATTTAAACTATGTGGTTCCTATTGATGCGCCTTTTGAAAATGTGCAAGTAGGTGGGGGCAATCCTCATTTTCAAGCCCCAAAAAAGTAGGAAACAAAAAAAGAAACCTAACAATGAAAAGAATTACTGGAGAAAAAGGTCTATTAAAATAATAAACAGAGCAAAAAAGATACTTTTATCCTCCGGGAAAGGGGGAGCTAAGAAAAAAATTAAAAAACCTGCTTGTCAAATGATGCCCTCTCAGGAGGCTTTACAACAACCTGTGCCCAAAATTTCCCCTGGATCCTGAAGGTGTTAGTACACCCCCTTCCCCAAGCACTCCAGAGCCAGCATCCCCACATAACCCAGAACCGGCACCCATCCCCCCCACCCCCACATAACCCAGAACCAGCACCCCCACATAACCCAGAGTCTGTCCATGTCTTTGCAGAGAGGATTGGAAGATGGGAGTGGTTCAATGAGAGGTTCCAGGCATTACGTATTGCTGAAGAATTCAGATTTGTAAATTTAGACTGCAAAAGGTCATATGCAGAGGCTGTGGCTGCGCTACCCCAGGCTATCCAGCTAGTTCTGGATAATGCTAATGCCAGTTATTCCGGGGGTTTATATTCAGTTACGTCTGCAGGCTCCTGGTTTAGCAAATCCTCTGTATGGAGCTCTAAGAGCCAGGGATCTTTTGAATGCTGAGGATTTTTTGTCTCACGTAAGCAGACTCCTACAAAGTAATATGGAGATCTGTGCACATGGAACACTCAGTCTGGTTGTCACTATTGTGCGTGCTCCCAGGGGGGGGGCGTTCAAGATCCATACGTTCTATTCCTTACAGCTCAATCATTGCAAAAAAAAGAAAACACCTGGTAGACCCAACCAACGTGGGCAACAATTTGTGCTTTGCTGCCAGTCTTGTGGCAGTAATGGCTAGTGAAATTCCCACTGATGCAGAACTGTTTAGAGATGCTAGCAAACTGCATCGGGAATTTAAATTTGGTCTGAACAGAAAAAAGTATCCCTTAGTGATATTTCACTTGTTGAAGAGCATTTAAGGTAAATATCCATTTTGGTTTTTAAATGGCTGGGGTCTTTTTTAAAACACGGAACCCCAATATTCAAAAACATACACTGTGTTATTACATGAAGGTCATTTTTATGGGGTACTCAATGTGAAAGGCCCTTTTTAAAACCCGGAATTCTGAAATATTGCAATAGTGTATATGCCCCTACCCATAACTGTATGCACTACTGCCGCATGTGTCAGGAAACCAAGGGCCTCTCCCGGGGAAAAAGGGAAAAGTCTAAAGGAAAACCTGTTGTGTAGATCCAAGGCCTGTCTAAACAGACATAAAACCCTGGTTTTGGAGAAGAAGGTCACATGTTCTCCTGGGAAATTTCCCAGAAATGTGGCCGTTATGTCAAATATGACCATTGTGAGGGTGACTGTAGAGGAAGACAATGCTCTGTGTGTTGGGGGATTATTAAAAAGGATGAAAAACATCTGTGCTTCATGAAACGCCTTAAGTACCCTCATACCTCCACCAGGTACATATTTTTTGATATTGAAACCCATCAATGCACAGGTGTCCATGTCCCTAATTATTGTTTTGCTAAAGCCTTTAAAGGGGGAAACTGTAGAGTGTTTTAAAGAGGGTCTCAAACCAAGAAAAAGGAAGAAAAAGGGGCATAAGAATAAGGACCAGGAGGAGGGGGAAAAAGCCCCACATGGCCCCCTGCTGGCCAAATGGGAATTTAAGGGTCAGGGATGTATGTCTGAGTTTATAAAGACTTTCATAACAGATGGGCAGTTTGCTGATACCACATTCATTGCCCATAATTCAAAATGTTATGATTCTTCTTTATCATTCAGGAACTAATAAAGAAAAACTGGATGAATTTTTTGCTCAAGGAGGGAAGCTGATATGTATTACAGTGAAAGGGTTAGGTTTAAAATTCATTGATTCCCTCAGTCACCTGCCGATGGCCCTAGCTAAGTTTCCCAAAAGGGCCCCTTTGGTTTTGGCGGCTCCAAAGGACATTTCCCACATTTTTTCAATACACCTGAAAACTGGGATTATGTTGGTCCTATGCCCAAAGCTGAGGATTATGGTGTTCAGTTTATGAAGCCTGGGGAACAGGAAGCCTTTTTAGCATGGTATGCAGAAAACAAAACAAAAACTTTTGACATGCAGAAAGAGTTGGCATTCTATTGCCAGCAGGATGTCAATATTCTTGCACAAGCTTGTACCAAAAAACAAAACATGAAATCATGAATCTACAAAGGTTTACAAGAAGTTGGAGAGGGGGAGGGGAAAAAGACTGGGTAGCCATAGACCCTTTACAGTACCCTACACTGGCTAGTGTGTGTTTTGCAATGTACCGCTTTATGTTTTTGGAAGAGGATACCCTTGCAATCCCACAGCCTGATAGGTACCATAATCAGTGTAAGCGCTTCTAACCCCTAAAATTTCAGTGGCTTTCATCCTTGAACATAAAGAAAACATTCAGATTAGCATGCTCTAAAAGGTGGAGAGGTCAAAGCTGGCAAATATTTTCTTGATGGCCACGCTGTCATAAATGGTAAAGAAACAGCTTTTAAATTTCTCCCGGTTGTTTTTTTCATGGATGTGTCCTGTGTTACCCCCCAGAGGACTGGAACCCTCTGGTGGGGAAAACGTTGAGTTTTTTACAACTCCACACAGAAAAGGGCTGCTGAACTGAAATGTCTGGGGTTTGAAGTCGGGACAACTGGGAACATGAGTGGAGAAACCAGTTAAAAACAAAAATGATCAACTCAAACAGTTTCTTGCTGAAGCTGAGTTTCCAGAAGCCATAGAACCCAGAGATGCTCTCTTTGGGGGTCGTAAAAAATCCCATCTGTCTGTATTAAAACCCAAAAGAGGGTGAGGAAAAAAAATTTTAAATGATTTTACCAGCCTATACCCCTTTGTCAACAAAACAAAAGACTATCCTCTTGGCCCCCCCAAAATTATCTATGAGAAGTTTAAACCACTCTCAGAGTACTTTGGCTTCGCCAAGCTTAAAAACTGCCCCCGGGGGGGTTTTTCCCTGTTCTTCCTAGTAAAGTCGGAGGTAAACTGATGTTTGTGCTCTGTGCAACTTGTGCAGAATACCGCCAGTTGGACCCCTGCAATCACACAGATGAGGAGAGGGCCTTGGTGGGAACCTGGTGTACTGTTGAACTGAAAGTGGCTATGGAAAAGGGTTACAAAGTGATGAAAATCTATGAAGTGTGGCATTTTGAAAACAGGAACAGCTCCTTATTTGAACAGTATATTAAATTACATCTGCGCCAGAAACAGGAGGCTTTTTTGGGGACCCCCACTGGTGTGTCAGTGAAGAAGATAAAGATAAATATATAGATGATTTTCATGAAAAAGGGGGGTGTGCTTTTTCGGAAGGAAGAAAATTTCTGTGAACCCTGCAAAGAGACAAATTGCCAAACTGTTTTTAAATTCATTGTGGGGAAAATTTGGGCAGAAAAACGAACCCGACTAACACACAAGTGGTGAGGGATCCTGATGAGTTCTTCCACCTTTTATTTTCTGACACTTAAATGTTTCAATGTTTGAATTTATTGATGGGGGAGGCTGTGTGCGTGTCGTGGAAAGTTTTTTTGAGGACTGCATTACAACCTCAGGTAGAAAAAATGAGTTCATAGCTTGCTTTACCACAGCTTACGCTTTCCCCTTTTAACTCTACCAATTGTTAGATAAGCTTCAAGACAGAATTCTGTACCACGATACAGACAGTGTGATATTTGTGAGTCGGGGGGGAATGGAACCCTCCTTTGGGAGATTACTTAGGGACCTCACCGCGAATCCCTCCCGATCAATATATCACAGAGTATGTGTAGCAGGCCCTAAAACGTATGGGTACAAGCTTTCTGGTGGTACAGCTTGCATGAAGGTCAAAGGGATTACCCTGAATGTTGCTAACTGTAAAAAATTAATTTTTACAGTCTTAAAGATCTGGGGTTTATACGTCTCAGACAGAAACAGAGAAGGCACTCATGAGATAGTTGTGCAGCAGCCAGGTATTGTTAAAAAAAAGGGGTAATGGTCTATCCATACAAAAGAGCTTAGGAAAACTCAAAGGGTGGTTTATGACAAGAGGGTATTCTGAAGGGTTTAAGACTCTCCCTTATGGTTATTGAATATGGATACCGCTGGCAACATCCCTTCTCAGCCATTCTAGCAGGACCAAGCAACTGTGGGAAAACTGTTTTTGTAAAAAATATGTTGGATAATGCTCGTAGTATGTTTTCTGTGTTACCTAAAAATTCTGTGGTGCTATAGCTGTTGGCAACCGTTGTACAAAGAACTTCTATCTAAATATCCCTTTATTCAGTTTGTAGAGGGTTTGCCTGATAAACTTGATAATGAAGATTTGTTACCCCTCAATAAAATAAACTTCTTGGTGATAGACGATTTGATGCTGTCTGCCTCTGATAATAGTGAAGTTGAAAAAGCCTTTACCCAGTATGTACACCACCGGAATCTGAGTGTTTTTTTCATCACACAGAACATTTTCTGCAAGGGAAAAAACATCCGCACCATAGCTTAAACGCAAAATACATGGTGCTGTTTAAAAACCCCAAGGGATAAATTTTCAAATTGCTACATTGGCTCTCAAAAAGTACCCCGGAAATCTTAAGTTTTTCATGGAAGCATTTGCTGATGCTACGAGCAAAGCATATGGCTACCTTGTCATTGATTTACAGGCTACTACGCCAGAATCTTATAGGTTACGAACCGGCCTTTTCCCTCCAGACTGGCCTGCAGTATACACTGTGAAGAAGGGTCAAGCTGCTTACAAAAGGGCTCCCCTTTAACTCCCTTCCAACTATTGCTTCCGCATCCCCTTCAGGTCAACATGTCTGGGTGTGTAGAAAGAAACCTAGCTCTCTTAAAAATGCTCATTAAGATGCCCCCATCCCCGAGGAAAGCCTTTTTATGCACAGCTTCAGATGACCTGGTGGCAGCCATTTCAGAAATAGCTCTCAATGCTTTAAAAGGCAACATTCCTCTATCTCCCCACCAGGTACGTGTATTAAAAAAAAATCGCCATCTAATAAAAACACTGGGTAACAGGAGAGTCTCTCTGAGAAGAAAAAAGTACTTGGTGAAGCAGTCTGGGGGTTTTCTTGGACCCTTGTTAAGTTTTGCTGTTCCCTTAATAACGAGTCTTTTAGCCAATCACTAATGGAACATGCAGAAAAGATGTATTTTGGGCCCTAGCCATCAGCTAGAGCAACTAAAGGGGGTCATTTCCTAAGGAAGAGAAACATCAGAACTAAGGCCATTTATACCCTGGATGCAGAGATGCAAGGATTCTTCAGAGGACTGACTTAACAGAATATGAAAAAGCTAAACAATACGAGGCTTTGCTTCAAAAGTATTTAACACATGTCAGGCGGAAAGGAAAAACGGAAAAAAGGGAAAGGGCCCGAACCTGATTCTACCTCATCCACGGCAGTTATCTCAAGATGTGGAAAGCCTAAACCTGATTCTACCTCAGCCACAGCAGGCATCTCAAAATGTTTTGGAAAGCTCCTTTGAGCCACTCTTTCAAGAAGTTCTGGAAAGCCTGCCTGCTAGATACAAGAATGCAGCAAAGGTGTTGTTAAAGAAAATGAAGCAAAACCAGAGTATTTCTTCATGGGATGACAAAGGCTCATTTGTGTATAAAGGTGAACCGGTAACGGGCTCAAATATGCTGGATTTGGTCAAGGGTATTACTCAGACGCACCCTTACCCCGCCAAAAAACACTCCAACAGGTTGGGATGTTTTTATGAGGGCCATGGCAGAAAATAAATGTTCCATCATCTGTATGGGGAACCCTGCCAACAGAGAAGTTTTGGACAACCTTAAAAAAATCCAAATGCATCCACGCCACGACTGATTCGCACACCCTACCTCTCCCGCAGGACTTTGAAAAAACAGAGACAGACTAGCACTCCTACATGGCTCCACTTATGATTCTGCTGATGTTTTTCAGAAACATAAATAAATAATTATTAAAATATATTTTTCCGTCTATGACTCTTGCTTTGCGATAAAAAAAAACACATACACAAGAAATTCCTTTTAAAAACCCTTCCTAGAGGGTATGTTTTTTGGGAAGATTGCCTGTGAAAAGCACTGCATGTTGTACACCCCTGGGCAGGTTGAAACATGTTTGGGACAAGCCTGGGGGATGTTTGGGACAAGCCTGGACGTTTGGGGCAAGCCTGGACATGTTTTTCTTTGTTTTTTTCATAATCTACCACCATTTCATCGTTTCTTTGCAAATCATGAGAATATAAGTCTTGAAAATTTTTAAATGTCAGTCCTTTACAGCGGTGCTGCAGAAAAAACACACAATGGTATCCACAAACCACAGAGTCTGGGTCTTGCACCTGTCTGGGTTGAAACATGGTTTTGCTGGCATTTTTTCTTAAAAATTTCATGATGGTTTTAGGAAAGAGAGGGTGATCTGGAGGGTGTCCATAGGAGTCAAAAAATTCACCAGACTTTTTTTTGTTAAGAAATAGCTAGCCAGTGTTCTCCAGGGAGATTGTAGGGTGGGTGTTGATGACTAGGCAAATAGGCCTTTGTAGCAGCTTCTCTCTAGGGAGCATGTCACAAGGGAAGCTTCCCTAGAATAGCTTGGGGTACGGATTTGAAGAAAGGATGCGGCTTAATTGCAGGCTGTCCATCTTACATATAGTCAAAAAGGACATTTCGCCTGTGATTTATCTCATCACATTGTTGAAGACAGCATATACGATCATATTTACTGTAGTGGGCAAGGGCCTGGCAAATTTTAATTCCACTCTTAGGTTTCCAGGTTTTTGATCAAAGAATAGTGATCCCCACCTTCCTGATCTGGAGTAAGGTCAAATGCAAAAAGGGTATAACCTCTCGCATATTCCTCACGGTTGACTGGACCGGTCTTTCATACGCTTGCCAGCAATCTGCACCAAACTCATGTATTTCTGACACAGTTTCCGTCTTCAAAATTGGGCTGAAATGGTTTTGTTGGGATCTGCTCTTTCCCTTTCCCAAATATAAGGCCGAAAAATTTATGTGATAATGTTTAAAGTTAAAAGGGTTTTTGTTGTAAACTCCACTGAAGGCATCATTATCAACCAGACCTATAACCACCTGTTTGGGTAATTGGCCCAAAAAGAGGTTTTCTTGATTGGAGACACGGCTTCCTCTCGGGATGCTGAACACTTTCATGCTTACACGGTCCACAGGGTATTTAGCATTGCATGTCAGTAGAGCTTCTGCATGACCTAGCCGGACTCCTGGTGCCACTCTCACCTTCTTCACAAAAAAGGGGAAACTGATAAGATTTGTACTTTGTAAATGGGTGTTTGCTTCATCAGTCATTAAGATGAAAGCATCTTTGTTGCGGGGAAGTTTAATTTTCACGTCAACTCCATTTAACAGCAATTTTTCTTGAAAAAAAGGTCAGTGTGGAGATGCCCCCGCAGATCTACCTTTTGACTTTCAGCTGTCAGGTTTGCTCTTTTAATAAAACCCTGATTATTCCCTTCCAGATCTGCCGATTCATGTTCTCCAGCAGTATCTTTGTAAAATAAGCCTGCAGAAAATTGGCTTGCAAGGGTGTCTTCGCTGTAGTTCAGCAAGATTTTAAAAGGGTCTGTAAGGATAGCAGTTGTTGCTCTGGCTGATGAGGCGATCCCCCAAAATCACATCCAGCTGGCTAAAGATAGAGGCTATTGGATAATTCACAAGCCCTACTTCAGCATCTCGGGGAATGTTTGTATTATCTTCCTTAACAATTTTAAGAGAAATATAAAGGAGAGAATCATTAAGGTCTACATAGTCTTCGCCACTTCCTGCTATAAAAAAAACTAGCGGTGCAGATTCTGACAGGGGCTTTAGTGGGGGCACCTCAATATACAAACTTCTCTCGAACTTGTCTTGTGGGCCCAATAGTAAATAGGTCTAATTCAGATTTTGTGCATTCTTCAGAGCCACTGTGGATAAAAGCCATGATTGTGTTTAAAATATATCTGCCCCAACTGGTTTCCGCCGCTGCCTGCTCCTCCCTCTTCCTTACGGTTTTCCGGTTCTGAGTTTTCTTTTTTCCCATGCGCTTCCTTTTTAAAGGGGTCGGGGGGGGCCCTTTTAACCCCACCCGTGATGCTTTTCTTTTTTTTTCCCTTCCTCCGTTGAACATACATCAGGCCTGATCCTTCTTGTGGAGCTGTGGGGTTCATTTTATTTATAACAGCCTGAGTCACTTCACCGGCCACATCTTTTGCAATATTATGAACAGCAGTTTTAACATGGGGTTTAATGATGGTCAGGCCTCTTCTCAAAAAATGGAACTGCTTTTCTAAAAGGCTTCTGAAAATCCCACCAAGCCCAGACCCATACATAACAGGGATCCCCTATACCCAGGAAGCCCATTTCCTGCCTGGGCCCTGTAGTAATCCCTATAAAGGGCCGGGTCACCCCTAGGGTTTCAGGATCACCATCTTTAAAGATTCAGTATTCTCCTGGGACGGAAGTGTAGCTTCACAAGCACCTTACCAAAGCGAAATGGCACTTTTTGGGGTTTTGGTTCGTCTTTATCTCTATGGTGATGGTGTCTATGTGATGCTTACTTACAGGGATGTAGTGAGGTTTGTCATAACCAATATTGACACATTCGTTGTTCTGCCCCTGCACAGGGGAAAGCAACGCAGCAAAGGCACATAAAATCCCCGACTACCTGATGTTCCACAATATCTGTGTAAATATATAAGGTGTTGAAACCCCCCGTGATGTCTGCTGCGAAGGGTGGATTTTTGGCTTGCTGATTGTGAGGTAATCCTAATATGTGGGCTAGTCTTCCTCCAGTTAGGATTTTGTATGGCCCGTTTGATTTAAGCCTAACCTTTCTGGTCACAGGATCGTAATGTAGAAGCACTTCAGGGGGGTCACGGTCCGCTGTTATCAGGTTGTTCATGTTTTCCAACAGTTCAGGAACACTGGAATAATAGCCACGTTGCAGGTTGAAGGGCCATGGTTTTTTCACTTGCAATCACAAATTTGGTCTCAGAATTGATATATTTAAGTGCGTGGATACTGTATTTCAGCTAAACCTACTTCCCCGGCCCCTGGAAGTTCCAGGGGCCTTGCTAAAGAGATAGTAAAGCTTGAAGTTGTATTCTGTGGAAAAACTGTTGCACAGGCATTGCTGGGGAGTGTGACATAAAATCCGTTTTCCCCCATTTTTCTTTCCCAGGTTTCTACACAGGTTCTCCAACTTTTAAAGCAAGCACCCAACTGTTGAACTTGCTAGGCCAGCCTAACCATTTCACTAGGTGCTGCTTTCTCTTATTTGCCCTTTAGTGGCTAGGATCTTTTTAATCCTGTACACTTATCCCGTTTTGCATTAAACCTTCTGTAACTCTTCAGGATAAAAGCTCCCAACTATGTCCTCCCCGTGAAATTTTAGCAGGAACACGGGTCTATTTGTACTTCTGATAACTTGGTCCACAATAAATACTTCTGTAGTGAAGTTCTGTTCATAGCCCTTGGCAAAAAAAACCTTGCTTTTAGAAATCCTCACATGATCTCCTTTTCTGAGTGAAGGAAAACTCCTTTTTTTTTGGGTAGTCTTTCCATATACTGTTTTCCACACTGCTAGAGAATTGGACTCATTAACATCTGCAGGCCTCGCTTTATTGTTCGGTGAAAACTTTGATTATAACTTTTTATAAACAGGGGAAGCACATCAATATAGGTAAAAGTATTATTAGCCGTGAAAAACCTCCACATTTTTGTTTTTAAAGTTCTATTAAATCGTTCCACAACCCCTGCCTTGACTTCATTATTGGTAACAAAATGATGAACCCCCTGTTTTTTTAATAGACCACTTACGGCCTTATTTAAAAATTTCCCCGGGCCCCGATCAGTCTGTAATTTGTCAGGTTTTCTTCCATCTTGCACGAAAATGGTGTTAAAGGCTTTAATTCTCTACCAGTTTTTCCCCCCTTTTAAAACCCAGGCGTATTTAGATAGAATATCTATGACTGTTAAAATATACTTATATCCTTTGTTGTATTTAGAAAAATGATACATATCAACTAGATCAGCCTGCCACTGAGAATCCACTTTAGAAAACAATAATCTTTTTCTTTTAAAATGAGTTTTCGCTGGTCTGTGTAGCGTTAAGCATCTTGCCCAGAAAGCCATTGGGTAACCTCCCCTCTCCTTAGTTTCTGGTTCTGTTTTTTTTGGGTTCCTGAAAGAGGGTGTTCACTCCGCCCAAAACTCCCAACTTCCCCCGGTGAATAATATATATCCCTTAGGATTTTTTCATGCCCTGCCATTTTCCCGGCTAAATAAGTATGAACACGCATGCGTAACAAAAAACCTTTTTATTGTTAGAAAGACAAGAAATACATGTTCACTCCTCGGGAGTCGGTGGAACATTTACAGTCACACAACTCTTGTCAGGTTGTTTCTCAGCAATATCAGCGTCCAGGTCTTCCTGTGTGGAAAACAAGGGGAGAGAAATAAAATTTGATACATATTTGATGGGGGTGGCTTTGAGAAAAAAACTTATTCCCCTTTTTCTTGGCAACTGGTAACCCACCCATCAATATTAAAAATAATAATAAAAAAGAACTCTTACCTTTAAACTCTCATAGCCTGAATCAATTTCCATGCTTTCATTCATCTCCTCTTCAACCAACGTAGGTAGAGTTGGCTCGGGGCTCCCCCCTCCATCGCCTCTTCAGTCTGAGTGGCTACACCATCCACTTCATCTGGGCTCCGTGGGGTATTGGGAATTCCCTTCTCCCCTATCCTCTGGATAACTCTTTTTAAATTACAACAGCAATCGCATTCAAGAAATGGGTCTTGGTAAACAGTATCCATACTCCAGACCGTGGAGCGTGCATTTTCAGGGTAAACAAATGTCAACTGCCTTCTAGGTTGAATATCGAAAGGTGAAAAGGCCAAGTATAGCGCGCAGGACCGCGTGCATTTTAGGGTCATTAAACGGCGACGGTCTTCTAGGTTGAATATTCAAAGGTGCAAGAGGCATTTGAAAAACCCACAAAGGGCCATCATACCTTGGGGAGGGGCCTTCCATTTCCCCCGCTTATGGGGAGTACCCTCCATGTTGTCTCCGCCCGGGCTTTTCCGGGCATGCAACAATGGCCGCTTCTCTCCCCACGATATATCTCTCCAAGGGGGGCCTTCCTATTGGCCGGTTTGACACACGTGCTTCTGAGGGGTCCAGGTCCGTCCCTATTGGTCGAGGGTGGTGGGGCGGGCTATTCGAGGGGTCACACGGCCCCGCTGGACCAATGGCAGCGCGAGCCGGAAGTCGCCCCCTGATTGGCCGGGTGGATCTGAGGGGGTCACGTGGCTCCGCTGGGGCCCCATGGGGAAACCCAAATTTAAGTCGCCCCATTGGACGGCTTGGACCACGTGGGTGGGCAGGGGTTTGGGCCCCCTTGGATGTCCCGCCCGGCTTGGGGGAGGGGGATTGATAGGTGCCAGTATTTTTTGACAGGCCATAAATCAATCACTTTTGACAGGTCATAAATCAATCAAATCTGACAGGTCGTAAATCAATCAAATCTGAGGGTCATAAATCACTTTTGACAGGAGCTACACCTCCCTACTACTCCCATTAAAAACCAATGGGACTGAAGTTAGTTATGATCAACTGAAGCCCCTTTGTTTTCATTGAGTTTACTCTAAATCTGGATCTAAGCCATTGTAGTTCTATTTGGTTTTGTAATGCTGCCCTGGGAAAGTTTGCAATGGTTGTGGCATAAATTCCCATAATAAACAAGAAGGCAGACAATGAAACAGGCAATTCGTTCTTGCTTATGTGGTATTAGTTGTACGTCACTAATTGGATAGCAGCTGGTCCGTGTCATTAAAAAAAAATCTTTTCAATCCACTTGTTCCTTGTTCACGTCAATTCTGTCAGAACATCTTGAAGCCTTGGCTACCGAATTATGTTCTTTCCTTTCTGCTTCCATAGCAGCCTCTCTCTCTCTCTCTCTCTCTCTCTCTCATATCACTGCTCTTTTGTGCATGCAAGAATCATATTTGCCTAGCATTGTACACAGCTGTCCTTATATTTCTTTCCTGACTGATCCCACAGAAATTCAGTCTCTCATGACATTTGTTTATTTCAGAATTTGGAAATGCAACTTTTTAGACCAGGCGAGCACAGCTGGGGATTCTGGGAGCTGTAGTTGAACAAATAACCTTTCCAGCCTCTGATGTCCTGTTACTTTATCCTTCGGAGTTAGTTTACTGAGGCCAAAGCTCTCAACTCTCTGGCTAAGAATTCTAAATGCCTCTCCCTAAACTGCAAACCTTATGATTCCATAGAATGTTGAAAATGGAATAATAGCACTACAACAAGGTAAGGGCTTCTGTAAGGCTATTTCCGTACTACATTGTTATAGTGCTATTTTTCCACTTTCAACATCCTATAGAATCCTGGGGTTTGCAGTTTAGGGAGGAACACTTAGAATTCTCAGCCAGAGAGCTCTTTGGCCTCAGTAAACTACAAGCCCCAGAATTCCACAAGATGTTGAAAGTGGAATTATAGCACTACAATAGTGTAGTGCAGAAATGGCCTAAGTCAGAAACAATGTGCTTGTATATATCCCCCGGGCAGCCCATACCAACAACTTGCTTAGCCAAGGATCAGATGATAAAAGAGGTCAGACACATTTCAAGATTTATTTTTTAAGAAAAAAAAATCCTTACCCAGAAAAAAATAGGTTTATCTTGAGGTGTACAACATCCCCTTTTGAGAGAACAGAGGCAAATGAGAGTCAATTTTCAACGGTTCCTGTTAGTATGAATGAAACTCAGGTTGCAGCCCAGCAACTGGGAAGTACAAATTAATGCATGTTTGTTTCACTTATGCAATATGAAGAGGATGTCCATTTATTTGATTTACTTTAATGGACTTTGATTAATAACCTGGGTCTAAAAGCCTGGAAGATAGTCAGGAAAGTATGTCTTAGAAACTCTAAAAGCTATAGAAAGTAAGCAGAGCCTGGGAAAATTATTTACAGGGAACTATATTTTCTAGCATTGTACCCCCCCCCCCAAAAAAAAAATGTAGTGAGAGATTTCTGGGAGCTCTAGTAGTTTTTCACCTCTGATAATAAGTGTCCAGTGGAAGATTGCACAGTTTATACACAGCCAAAACTGTGGTTTATACAGGGATTATGTGTTTGAAGGGCTTTGGCTTTAGAATTGCTCTGTCAGCAGTTGTATTTTTATCAGATTCCATGGTCCCTTTTTGCCTTTGCTGCTCAAAGGTGATTGTGCACAAGAAGGGATGCAATTCTTTGCTGGTTTGGTTCTTGAAGGAAACAACAAGTAATTTTAGCAATTTTCTTCCCACTGCAAGAAAGTTTCCCAAAATTTCAAGTGGATTTTTTTTTGTGTGTGTAGAGAACAGAAACATCACTTTTCCCCTGTATTTGGAGACTCACTCTGCACAAAATCCACATTTGCAGGGTGTGTGTGTCCTTTTAAAAATATAGTATTTTCATATGCAGGAAATGCTGGAGGTTTTGTGTGAGTGTTTTAAATGCCACATGTGAATTTTTGTGCAGAATAAATCCTGCACAGTGAAGATTCGGGTCAATCCAGAATCCTTCGCACCAGGGTTTCCTGACATTTGAGAACACATTTTTGACCCTTTTTGAAAGTTTTTGAATATTCTTTCTGTCCCCATGCACAAGCCTTTCTCTTCTTTCACTGGAAATCAAATATTTCTAGTGACACCAATAGCCAGTGTGGTTATCTGAGATATGCCACTCTCTTTGCCCTGTTATCTGAGAGGTGTCCTGGACCCTGTACAATGTCTGATATGCGCGTAATAACTTAGATAAGATAAAGAAGTGAACTTCCTGAGCCATCAGATATTTCAGGGGATTGTATTTGTGAACTGTAAATACCTTATAAACTGCTGTGCCAGAAAAGATCCACCTATGCAAAAAGAAGTTTGCTGTAGTGGTCAAGTCCGTATATAGAAAATTTCAAGAGGATAGCATCAAAATGCATGTTATTCACATTTCCCTACCTTGAAGCTTAAGCTAGGAAAGTTCCTTTGGTTTTATTTTCATCTCCATTGATTTTAACAGGAGCTGGTGGGAAGAGCAAGTAGATGTTAAGTAGGGGATGAATAGTATAGTAGATAGCATTGCCAGACTGAAGATTGTAGAGAGATCCCATCCCTTTAATGGTTGTATAGAAGAGTGACTTTCAATACCTTCTGCTTGTCATGCAACCAGATAAGAAGCAGCACCTGCTGCAATTCCCTCTTCTACACATTTTATGTCCATTTTCCTGTATGGACTTCCAAATGAGTGCGTTTTCCCTCCCACACGATCCATCCACAGTTGTCTTTTAACATGAGGAATGCAGAAGGCAATCTGCCCTATGAGTCTGCCCTATGAATAATCTCCAAAGTGTAGACTGAGACAAGCCCATCAAACCTGAGATTGCCATTAGATTCCTCAGATGTCCTTAATAGCATTTCACTGTAAGGGAGATATTCCACATCCTGCATCATCTGTAGATTATTTTTTTTGTATTTTTCCATCCAGCTACTTTACATGATAACAAGAAATTATGTAGACAGTTTTTCTCAGTAAACCCCCAGTGGAGAAGCAAAAGCAGGGGAGAAAGGGGAAAAGATGTTTTTAATTATTGCTTTGCCTTATAATAATTACTAGAGAAAAGATTCATTTAGCTCTTGGCAACTCTGAATGCTTATAATAAGCTGTATGGTGCTAGCAGGTTTTTAAGATTTTAAATCATGCCCAGACAATGCAGAAGTGTTTGGAAGATTGCAGCAATCTCATGTCCACTTCCTTTTAATTCATACAGTGGCTTCATGTGTTTGATTTACTATTAATCTTTTGTTTTTATGATAATCATATAAATATAAACACACCTCAAATATTTTCAGATTTCTATAGAATTAGAGAAAGGCAAACATGGATCTACATTATTAGACTGACTGACTTCTATCTGTCATCTCTCCATCACCTATCTATTGTTTTCAAAGTATGCAAAATAAAAATTAGAACTTAATGAATCTATACTACCATTGTCTTTCCCACAAATAGGAATGTATGAGCCAAACAATAAATTCTCATCTAAGCCCCTAGATCAACTTTCTTTTGGTTTCCTCCCAATATGTTGGAGTACAACTTCCAGGGACTTCACCTCCTTTCATCGTTATAATTCCTAGACAAACATTTGCTGGCTGGATAGCAGTGAGAATCTCAAGACCTGATAGTCTCAGCTACCAGCTAGAAAATAGGCAACCCATATTCATATTCAGAATCATAGCAAAGGAAAGCAAAACCAATGTAGTGTAATGGTTTGAGCATTGGACTAGGTATCTGGGAGACAGGGGTCCAAGTCCCTGCTCTGCCATGGAAACTCATTGGGTGACCTTAGGGAAGTTGCCCTTCCTCAGTCTTAGAGGGAGCAATGGCAAACCTTTTTTGAATACATTTTGCCAAAAACCCCTAGGATAAGGTACTCAAAAGTGAAGACTTGACTTGAAGGCACATAATGTCCGATCTCAGAGTGGCTCATCTGATAACACAAACAAAGCAAATTGAATAGCTCCCAGCTCATTACTTCTTTTTAAGTTGTAAGCACATGGTCATAAATAAAGTCCAACAGAATTGTAAGACAAGCAAGTCCAAAGTCAGTCAGGGTAATCCAGAGTCAGGCACAGAGTTCAGCAAGATATCCAGCAGGATGGAAGGTCAGAGAAACTCTGACAACTCCTGGAGGGGAAGGATGGCACCTACATAGGTCAGCAGCCTAACATAGCTGTTGCCTGAGTAATTGTTGGTGGTTCTAAATTCTCTGGGATTGACATAGGTTTTCTCTTTGTTGTCTACACTTGGCAAAGGTGGATACTGGTAAGTTATCCTCTGTGTCTGAAGGGGCAGGACTGTCTGCTGGAGCTGGCACTGCCCCCTCTTCTGTTTGTGACGCTGCAACCTCTTCCTGTATAGCAGGTCTTGGCATGCCCCCTGTTTCAGCCTCTGACATGTCCCCTGTTTTAGCCTCTGAGTCAATGTTCTGGAAGCAGGGCATGACATATAACAACAATATAGTAATGGGTAAAATCAGGTGAAAATCAACTAGTTCTTTTCTCTTTCTTTAAGTTCTTTCAAAGCTTCAAGTTGTTTCTCTCCAAAATAAGAAGAAATTTGAGGATTTTCATTTTTTTTTTAAATGAACAGATACAAAATTGGACCCTGTTTGCACTGGCTCATTTCAATAGGTGCATCTATTTCCAGCATGGGGAGGTCTATGTTGTCCCAACCTGCTATATAGCTATTAAAGAACAGATTGGGAGCAAAAAAGAGGTAGAGGAACTCTCCACTTTTTGACCCCCCCCCATTATCTGACAACTCACTCTTTTCACACTTCCAAATTAAGCACAAGTTCCATTAATTCAACAGTGGTTCCATTCTTTCATCAGTTCTTGCTGCGGTTGTATTGTTACCTACAAAGGACAATGTACAGCAATCATTGACTAATGGGAAAATAATAAACTTCATGCTAGTTGAAATCAATTTAAAAGTGGTTCAGTATGGTGCATGGGTGGACTGATTGCTCTGGGTTGATTTTTAAAATTATAGACGATTCTGTTTACAAAGAGAGAGCCAGTCCAGTATAGTGATTGGACTGTGATTCTGGAGACCAGAGTTTGAATCCCTCTGCTCAACTATGGAAACCCACTGGTGACCTTGGGGTGAATCATATTCTCTCAGTTTCAGAGGAAAGCAAAGGTAAACCATCTCTGAAAAATTTTTGCCAAGAAAACCCCATGATAGCTTCACCTGAGGGTCACCGTAAGTCTGAAATGACTTGAAGGCACAAAACAATGATAATAACATGTGCTTGCAGAAGGCATAACTCACTACCACAGATTGCTAGTAGGAGTCCTCAAACAGGATTATTCTTTTTTTTTTTATTTATATAACTGAATCACAAATACAAAACAAAAAAAAAAATTAAACACCATGTGATATACATAATAGTGAATTAAAAAAAAATATTTTTTTTCTTTTTCTTTTTTTCTCTTCTCTTAAGCAATACTAACTTTCATTGTTATTTTGCACCTTTACCCTTAAATTTATAAATCTGTTCAACTGTTATAATTTCACATTTAATTCAATATTTTTCACATCCCCTTTAATCTATTTCTATTGTTAATTCTTTTAACTTTTTTTTTAAAAAAAACATTGACATCACTTATCTATTTAAATCTATAAATCACAAGTTTAACACACACACCTACTAAGAATTACAAAATATACAACATAAAAGAAAAACAAAACTAAAACTAAAAAATACCCACCCCCCAGAGCCAACTTTTTATTTAATCCACTTTCCAAAATTGCCATTCTTCTTTTGACAGGGTAGTATTACTATCTCTTTTCAGAACTTTATCCAAAAATATTTTCCAAATTTCTTCAAAATCATTCCCTTTAACCAAACCTTTCATAAACCTAATTCTACATGTTAGTTTATCATTAATTACAATTTTCCACACTTCGTTATACCATTCCTCTATTTGAAATTTTTCATTTGCTTTCCATTTTTTTGCTATTATTAATCTCGCTGCAGTTAACAAATTTGTTATTAATTCTTTCTTTACTTGAGTACACTCAACCTTATCATATATAGACAACAATGCAATATTTGGACATACTGGTATATCTGCTCCTATAATCTCTTTTATCTCTTTAAAAACCTTTTGCCAAAACTCCATTATCTTATTGCAATTCCACCACATATGCATATATGTACCAATTTCTTGACATCCTCTCCAACATAATCTTGAATATTTCTCATCTATTTGATTTAATTTCACTGGAGTCAAGTACCATTTCCACACTAATTTATAATAATTCTCTTTTATTCTTATTGATAATTTTTTTAAATGACGTTGTTTCCAAATTTTTCTCCATTCTTGTATATCTATATTTTGTACTATCTCTTCCTTCCACATTTTTCTAAGAAAATCCTCTTCTTGTTCTTTTGCTAATATTTTATATATTTCACTTGTAATACCTTTTAGTATTTCATTTTCTTGCATATTTTCTCTTTGAATAATAATTTGTTCAAATTTAGTATATTCTTTAAAATCCTTAACATATCTTTTCATACTCTTTGTCCATTGCTCTAATTGTATATAATTTAACCAGGATATTTTAGTTTCTTGCAATCTCTCTTTCATTCTATCTTTATTTATCATTATTTTCATCCATTCTTTTAATCTATAAATTTTTTGTTTTTTTATTTCTTTCTCTATTATTTCTCTTAAATTTATTGGAAATTTTTCCATCATCACTATCGGAGTTAATATTGATATATTCGGTAATAATTTTCTTTTATTTTTTTTCCATATTTCTATTATATTTTTTATAAAAGGATTTTCTATCTTCTCCATTTCTTTCTTTGAAAAATTCCTAAAAAATATATTTTCTAATTTTGTCTCAATATTCATATCTTCTATCTCTAACCAATCTAGATCACCCTTTCCTGAAACCCCCTCTATGATATATCTCAATTGATTTGCATAATAATACCATTTTAAATTTGGAAGTCCCAGGCCACCTTCTTTTTGACTTTTATACCAATATTTCTTATTAATCCTCGATTTTTTATTTCCATTACAAAAATTATTTAATATCTTAAACAGGATTATTCTACTGAAATCTGATTTCCATTTATAATCTAAATAAATAAAGGACATCCACATTATAAACTCTCAGGAATCCATCATAATTTTTATTTTATTTGACAAAATCACTTATGCTATGGAATGGCAATGACCTGTATCTTTACAAAACCGGCTGAGATTTTGCAGCTAAATAGTAGAATGTAAGACTTTTCATATTTAGGTTATTCAAGTGTTACCTGTATAGAAAAATTTCACCCTCTCTGATACATAAGTTCTGCTCCCTGTCTCCACAGGAAAAATGTGCCATACAAGAATATAGTGACAGACTTTTAAGGGTTCACCAGTGAAGCAGAACTTAGCTCTTGAGTTGGACTGTATCTTCTGTGATATAATCTATCACAGAAGCCATATCCAGTTTTGCAAAGATTACAATAATTTAGTTAACAGGATATGAAACACAGTTCAACAAATACTTCTTAGAGGGATAATTATTCTCTTTAAAGGGCAAATCAGAGAACAACTTTTTTTTCATGTTATAGTGACTAGAATCTTGTTGGTGTCTTATTTGTGTGTAAGTTCTGCTATGTATGCCATTGGACCTTTTATTTGATGCAGAATGGGTAAACTCAGATCAAGGATGCATAGTTTAAGGAAGCGAAGTTGCATATGTGCTGCAATTGGAGGTGCATTGCACACAGTGCATGGATGCACATGACTGTGCATGCAAGTTGATCTTCTAAACAAACATGCATATTTGGTTGTACATTCAGTTGCACAACATCACAATCCTTGTAATTCCATGAACTTAAGTTACACTTCCTTTCTTTGATGTAGGATCTCAGCCAGTGTCTATATATTGCTGTATTATATTTGTCAAGCAAAGATAAATTATATCTCTAGCCATTAGCCCTCAAAACTAGATACTACAAGGGACATAGGCTCAGGCCCTTTTCGCATTTAGGCTTCTTGCGCGAGCGGGGGAGGGCGGCTCGCGCAAGAAACCTTCTCCGGGAGGCTGTCGCTTCCCCCCTCCTTCGTTCCGCACGCCAAGGAACCAGCGGGGAAGCGGCAGCCTCCCGGAGGCGGCGGTGGCGGCTCGCGCGTCCATCCCCCCCCGCGCGCGCAAGAAAGGAGCCTGTCCCTTCCGTACCCCCCGCTCGTGCGAGAAGCAGGAGCCGCTCGCGCCACCCCCCCGCACGCGCGCGAAGCGACAGACAGTCGCGCCCGCCCCCCGCACGCGCCAGGAGTGACAGACAGTCGCGCGGGGGGCGGCGCAACGAGCTCCTTTCTCGCGCGGGGGGCGACGCGACTCTCGCTTCTCGCGCCCCCCGCTCGCACGAGAAGCGGGAGTCGCGTGGCCCCCCCGCGCGTGCACGAGAAAGGAGCCCGTTGCACCGCCCCCCCGTGCACGCGCGAAGCAGGAGGCTGTCGCGAGCAGCCCCCCGCCCGTGCGAAGCAGGATGCTCTCGCATCCGTCGTGCTAGCTCCCCGCCCCGCCCCTTCCTTCCGCACGGGCGGAGGGAAGGAAGCGCGACCCGGCCGCCTCCCCGACACACCGCACTACAGGTGAGTGCGTGTGGGCGCCGGGAGCGTAGCGCGAGCGTGGGGCGATTTTCGCTTGGAAGCGAAAATCAAAAACCCCGCGCTCGCGCCGCTGCAGCCCCGTGAGAGCGCCGGAAGTGGGAGTGCGTCGTGCGGAGCGACGCTCCCACTCCCGCGAGGCTCACGGGGCTATTTCGCCCGGGAAAGCCCGTGCGAAAAGGACTTCAGTCTGGCCCCTCTATTGATCAGGATTATCATTTGTCTAGATACAATATTGTGGTGGCACCTATCTCTTTATAATAACATGCTTCCCAATCTTACAGTTGGGGTTGTATCTCTCTTTCATTTCCAGTTGTTTTTGCGTATTGGCAGACTGACCTGCCAGCCTTCTGGCTGATAGTTTCTAGTAAATAATGCTACAAGAAAGTTAGAGCAAATATCCTCATTTGACATATCTAGATTTTT
Source organism: Ctenosaura bakeri (assembly GCA_948474755.1). NCBI lineage: Eukaryota > Metazoa > Chordata > Lepidosauria > Squamata > Iguanidae > Ctenosaura > Ctenosaura bakeri. Next base: position 28,001 of record CAOLHI010001969.1, read on the forward strand.
TACAGAAAGGGATATTTTATAGGCAGACTCTAGACCTCTCAAAGGCATTTGTGACTTCATTCTATGCCTTTAGTTCACATCACACAGAATGACTATTAGAGGACTAGTGTGGTTAAATGGACTCTGTAGTATTACTATGACAGTATGTCCTCAAGGCTAATGGCTCTAGGCTAATGGCTCCAGGTCCTCTGGGCTAATTGCTAATGGCTGTGGTATTTCTAAAAAAAATACCACAGCAACAGGAATTTTCCCTTGCAGTTTACATAAAAGATTTTAGACCACTGTTTCTTTAGAAAAGAAGACATGTCTAAACTAGATCCCACAAAATCCAGAGCCAAGAATGAGCAGAGGTACTAAGGGGATCTGACTGATGATTGGCCAAGTTGCTTACAGTATCATGAGAAATGAATGATGAGTGGCCAGGTTGCCTATGGCATCATGCAGCTTCCTTCATCCACCTCTGCCTCTTTTCACAAGGAGTAAAAAAGCTAGAGAAGCTGCAAGTAGATGTGGAGGCAACATCAATCAGGAATTAGTAAGTGCTCCCACTTATCATGAAAGAGCTGTTGTGAGAGCTCTCACCTCTTTGCGGTAGTCTGGAAGAGTTCAGTGTGATAAATAAGTAGGAGTACTGAAGATAAGACTGAGCATGGCTATGCACTTGTCCTTATTGGACAATATCCACTTCCTCTGAAGGTAAGGTTTAATCCAATTGCAACACTATCTGCACCTTTTAAAGAATCTGAAAAGTTCATGAAATGCAATCCAAGAGGGAATAGATGATATGATATGTTTATTGCTCTAGCATAAACAAGAGCAAGTGTGGAAGTTGCACGTCTACCTCCGGGGCTGCTGCTGCTGCCACCACCACTGCTGCTGCCACTTCCTTCTCCTCCTCTTCCTCCTCCTCCTCCTCTTCTGTCACTTCCAGCACTTCTTTTTTGTTCCTCTCTGGCATTGGTACCCAGGGCATGTACCCTACTTGCCCCACCCTAGATCTGCTTCTGGATGATATCCAACCAAGTTCTACCAAGAAAGGCATCATTTTCTGCCATCTTAATTTTTAGCAAAATGAGGCTTATACTACATATTAAAGGGATATAAGTGCCACTGACCTAATTTTTTTACCACCTCTTCCTAGTAAAATGTTGTTGAAAAACATGGTTAATGTTGCATTGTGTTAGTATATTTCCTTGCCCTTCAATTTGCTTTACTGGTCTTCACTTCTGTGAAACCATAAAAACACTCATGGGATGTCACATCTATTTCTAGAGATATGAAGTAATGGGAGAGCTTCTAATGCAGGGATGGGGAATTGCATAGGTGCTAGGGGCCATTTTTTCTCCTCCCCCCATGCCTGGCAGATCCCACTGAGTTATTTCAGAGCGCCTGAAGTGATGCAATGTCATTTCCTGTTGCCATCAGAGCTGGTTTTCATCTGACATTTTTTTGTTTTGGATTTTTTAAGGCACGGGGAGATTTGGTGCTCTGCACAGGGAGAAGGGTTAGAGGAAGCAAACCACCACATTTTCAGCTTTGAAGGAGTTTTCAGGTAAAATAAAAATCATCTGAAAAGTTGGCCTGGAAAAAAATGAATTATGGGAAGGAGGGCTTCTGGGAGAGCTTCTGGAGGTACACTTAGAACAAAGCTTTACAAACTTTTCATGTTGGTGAAACACTTTTCAGACATGCATCATTTCACAACACAGTAATCCAGTAAGTGGAGGTAGCCCCTCCACCCAAGCCTGGCTCACTGCCATTGCTGCCCTTGCCAGGGTCTTTCACCTGGGCTTGGTCCATGATGGGAGAAGCAGCCCCTCCACCCATTACCTTTGTGAGACACATCTACACACTGCAACCAACACACTAATGTGTCACAACACACAGTTTGGAAAGTTCTGGCTTTGAAGTTCCAAAGGCCACACTTAAGGGTCTTACGGGACTGCACTTTGCCTATCCATCCTCTAACAGAAAGTGATGTGCATATAGTGATCAACACAGATCCAAACACTTTCAGAGAGCCTTGTTACAATGTGTCATCCGTCCTAACCTTCTACATCCTCAGTAGATATTTTCTTTAGCTTTCTCTTCAAGTCTAAGACTCAATGACAAACCTGACTTTTTGTCCAAACTGTTAGTTTTCAGAATCACATTGTGAGCTGTGTTTCTTCTTTATCATTTCTATCACAGTTAATAAAATAGAGAATTTTGGGATTATATCTTGCTATTTTAGTATTACGGAGGAGGTTGGTTCACATGGATTGCCTTTTCCATTCCTAATAAAACACAATGCTTTGGAATTTGCATCTCTGTGAGAATTATCAAACAATTTTCCAAATAGTTGAGATAAGCTGATACAAAAATATTTTAAACTGGCAAAAGGTTGTTTATGTGTAATTGCTAATCCTATTAATATGAAACAGCTGTCTAAGGGCCATGATTTATCCTCAAAAATCAGCATCTACTTTTCCTACCTCCCTACTAAAAAAATAACAACAAAGTAAGGAGGGTCCAGTCTCCCCCCTCCCCCAGTCTTTATCTCTGACTAGAATAAAACTGTGTGAATAGACTAGTTATGCTTAGTTGTTCCATTACGTTTGTCCAGTTCCTACCTCCTCTCCTCTTCAGGAGTCCTTTCACATTACAACAGGGCCTTATCACACTGCACAGTTATAGTGCTCTTGTTCCGCTTTAACTGCCATGGCAACATCCTATGGAATCCTGAAATTTGCAGTTTAGAGAGCGGCATCTAGAATTCTCTGCCTGAGAGCTCTTGGGCTTCATTAAACTGCAAACCCCAGAATTCCACAGAATGTTGCTATGGCAGTTAATGTGCAACATTGGTGCTATAACAGTACAGTGTGATAGGGCTAACAGTTATAGCACTATATTCCACTTTAACTAGCATGGCAATATTCTGTTATAATCCTGGGGTTTGTAGACTGATGAGGCACCGGAGCACTCTGGCTGAGATTTCTAATTACTCGCCTCTAAACTGCAAATCCCAAGATACCACAGGATGTTGCCGTGTCAGTTAAAGTGAAATATACTGCTATAACCGAGTAGTGTGAAAAGGCCCCAGCATCCTGACTTTTCAACTTTCCCTTTCAAAACCAATCACATTTATGCATACACACAAACAAAACAGGGACCTAGCTTGGGAAGTGGGAAGAAGTAGGAGTAATTATGTTTCTAACTCCTTTGATTGTATTTGTATTGCCCCTTTAACTGGTATACACATCATCAAATACTCAGTTGCATTTTCTTGGATATTGTTCAAAGATGGTTATCATGTATAGGGTTGCAAAGCCCCTGTGAAGCCTGCATAAAACACTGTAAGTGCTATCTAAAAGGTTTTATTAGTGTGTCTTTAGTGATGAGTTCAATCAACTCATGACAAAATTCCAGGAGTCTTGGTAGATCACAAGCTGAACATGAGTCCACAGTGTGATGCAGCAACCAAGAAAGCAATGCAATTCTTGGTTGCAGCAATAGGAGTATGGTGTCTAGATCAAGGGAGGTGATGGTACCACTCTATTCTGCATTGGTTAGGCCTCATTTGGAATACTGTGTCCAGTTCTGGGCACCTCAATTCAAGAAAGATATCGACAAGCTTGGAACGTGTCGAGAGGAGGGTGACCAAAATGGTGAAGGGTCTGGAAGCCATGCTTTATGAAGAACGGCTTAGGAAGCTGGGTATGTTTAGTCTGCAGAAGAGAAGGTTAAGAGGGGATATGATAGCCATGTTTAAATATTTGAAGGGATGTCATGTTGAGGAGACAGCGGGCTTGTTTTCTGCTGTTCCAGAGACAAGGAGCAATGGATTCAAACTGCAGGAAAGGAGATTCCACTTGAACCTCAGGAAGAACTTTCTGATGGTCAGAGCTGTCCAGCAGTGGAATATGCTGCCTCGGAGTGTGGTAGAGTCTTCCTCTTTAGAGGTTTCTAAGGAGAGGCTGGATGGCCATCTCTTGGGAGTGCTTTGATGTGTGTTCCTGCATAGCATGGGGTTGGGCTAGTGGCCCCTGTGGTCTCTTCCAACTTTATGATTCTGTGATTCTACGATTCTATGCAACAGGAGAATCCATACTTGTACTGCCTATTAAGTATTCAGTTGGCATAATGTCTTCTAAGTCCAGGAGTTCACATTAAGAGTTCAGGGACAATAGGAATACATTCAGTTGCATTGTATTTCTCCTCTCCATCACAAGCCTAGCTTCTCAGCTCAAAAGAAATGCTTTTCCTTTTCAGCCCCCCAAAGCCAGTCCTAGGGTCAAAGGCTGAGATCTCCAATGCATTCTCCCCACAATCAGTTGGTTGCTCTCTATTTCTTTTGCATGCCATGGGCAGAACAAGCTAAAACTCTGCTATCTGAAACTTTACCACTTGTACTGGGAAAAAGAAATGAATAGCTACTAGTAGTGGTTTCGAGTGAGGAGCCAACACAGGAGAAAATTCCATCTCTCCACTTATTCCTGCCCATACTGCATTTTGGATTGCCCTATGGTCTACTCGGCCGTTGTTAGGGATTTGGTACTATCAGTCTACTGCCGTCACATGTGGTTCACACCCAACAAAGGCCCCATTGATTTACAACAGTGTGGCCTAATCTATGCTTCTAGAAAGAGGAAATTGTTATGGTGCCAGTAAGGTCAGAGATGAGCAGTGAAATGCTGAGTGAGTTACATAAAAGAGATACAGGCTTACTTAACATGCCTTCAAAGGTTTTGCAGGAAAAAAAATGCTATCATTATACAGCTTAATGAGGCATTGATCTTTTGGAGTGTGAGAATCAAAGAAAGAACATATGATACAGATCACCTCAGATCACTCCTGGTAAAGGTAAATTGCTCTCTAAAACAATAAAGTCATTAGCATGGCATTTTAACTATTACAGGATCAACTGCTCTCATTCAGTTGGGAATGTTTTCATTATATTTTATGTTGCTTATTATTCTAATATATTTCTATTCTGCTTCAGAGAGTTCAAGTCAGTACAAAGGGAGACAGGATTCTGTCATGCTGTCTTTAGAACAATCCTACAAGTCTGGTTTGTTAAGGAGACATCCACTAGGTTTTGTTTGTTTCTGCTAAATGTAGACCCCCATTTACTATTTAAAATACTCAAGTGGTCTAGTGATGTTCCTTAGTGCAGAATGCAAAGGTAGGGGACTTGCTATGTGTGTGTTAGAGGGCTGTAGCTTAGTATCCAGGGGCCCAGGGACAAAAAGAACAAATGTGTCTGCTTAGCATGTCTTAGAATGGCTGTTCCTGCTGCCATCTTGTTTGTCACAGCAAAGACAATTTCTAATTCAAGAATAATGTTAATGTTGCTGTGGTAGCTGCTAGGGAAGTGGTGGTACAAGTGGGGAAGGGTTCCTCACTTTCTTGCTTCCTTTGAACCAGAATTCAAAGTTCTGGTTATAGCCTATAAAGTCCTATACAGCTTGAGCCTAGACTATCTAAAAGACCTTATCTCTCTATATGAGACTGCCCAAGTTTTAAGAACTTCTGGGAAAGTTCTCCTCAGTCTCACTACAATTACAGGCACCTTTGGAGAGGATACACGAGGAGGCCTTCTTGCTGGCTGTTTCTAGGCTGTGAAATTCCTTCCCTCAAAAGACTCTCAGTTGGCTCTTTCCCTGTTTCTTTGTACCAGCAGACAAAAAACATTTTTAAAGTGCACATACCTTTAGCTGTTAATTGCATATGGCATAAAGGTCTTTTTATCAAGTGAACTGTACTTTTATCATCTTTTCTATGTTTTAAGTCTTTTTTAAATTATTTTAAATTGATGGTTTTTTATTGATTGTTTAATAGGTTTCTAACTTTTTAAATTAGGTTTTAGCTGTACTTTGTTTTAATCTGCCTTGAGCCCTGTGCCAGGAGAAAGGTGTGATATAAATTGAATGAGAACCTATGGATCCATCCACATGGACTGAGAAAAAACCCAGAAAGTCCCTGATTTTGTTCCTGTTCCTTCAAGGTGTGTGCGTGTGTGTGTGTGTGTGCATGCGCACTGGCGGTGATGGTGATGGGGAATCTACATTATGTTTTCTCCATCCTGAGTTTCCCCAGGAAACTCCCAGTGCTTATAAAGGCTTTTTATTCTCACTCCCCAGATACTTTAAATTAACCCAGTATTTTCCAAAATGAAGTGCACCTTTCCATGACTGTGTGTTTGTGTTTTCCCAGATCTAAGATGGCCATTGCCAAGAACCATAGCAATTGTTTCTAGGGTCTAGATTCAACAGAGATCAGGTGAGGGAAAGAGTAAGAGTGGTAAATAAGATCTCTGTAGTTCTTCTCTCTTTCCAGGTCTCTAACTTGATATTGGAAGCTAAACTTGGTCAGTTATAGTTAGTACTTGGACAGGCAATTGCCAAGGAATACCTGGTGCTGCTAGACTATATTTCAGAAGAAGGAAATGACAAACCACCTCTGAGTATCTGTTGCCGAAGAAAACCCAGTGAAATGCATGGAGTCACTGTAAGTCAGCAGACAACCTGAAGACATGTACCTTTCTCTCAACCCCCAGAGGAGGAAGGAAAAGGAAGGGTTAACAGAATCAGAGTTGAAAGGGGCTCCACAGGCCATGGAGTCCAACAGGAAAGCCAACTAGAGCATCCCTAGAAGGTAACTGCCCAGCCTCTTTCTGAACTTGCACCCTCTTCTCTTTGATGTCCCTTTAGATATTTCAAGAATGCAATTAAGTCACTCCTCAGTCTTCTCTTCACCAGGTTGAACATACATGCCCAACTTTTCCAACCTTTCCTCATAAGTTTTTCCCCCATCCCTCTTATCATCCTTGTTGCTCTTCTCTGTATCTTCTCCAATTTGTCTACATCCTTTCCTAAAATGAGGAAGGATTCCACTTGAACCCCTGCAGGGTTATTGCTCATCAATACTGACCAGACTGGTCTAGAAGGACCTCCCATGTTCTAACATCTGCTGCTTTCTATGATCTGACTCTTGGATTCCAGGCATAACAGTGGTCATCCTGGCTTGGAAGTTCTGGGAGGTACCTAAAGGTAACATTTCCAATCTCTTGAGGCATCCAGCCCCATGTGCTCAATGCACAAATGACTATGTAGATCTTTATGACCAGCTTAAAGCAAAGAATTCCCCCCTGTATTACTTGGCATTAACTATCATTGAAATCAAACTGGGGGCAGGCGGGGTTGTATCAGGCTGTTCTCTAGTCCTCTGTAACTCACTTTTTCCTCTTTGCGTCACACAGAGATATTGTGCTGTTGTTTCTCATACCTAGATTGCCTCTAGATGATCTGCATTTTTTCTAATTGTTGAAAAGGATTATGCTTCAGTCCCCTTTCTCACTGAATTTAACCAAGGACTGGGTCATGCTGAACTTTCCTGTAAGACTATTAAATATGGACAAATAAATCATTGTTTTACAGCTTCTGTTTTTCACTTGATCCATAGTCAAACACCCTGTGTCTGCTGAGACATTTGCATTTGTGTTGGTTGCCAAGTAAATTATCAGTTTGTTAACATTACTTCCAATAATTATTTTTTTTAGAAAAGGCATACAAGCATATAATTCATAATTTGGATGAGAAAAGAATGACGTGTATCTTTTGCAGCACAGGTACAGTCTGACCTGAAGAGGAGGAAGTAACCTGTTGCCTTCTGGATATTTTGGAGTACAATTCCAGTCCACTGGCCATTTGGACTGGGGCTTATCAGAATTGTGGTTCAAAATATCTGGAGTGTATCAGGCTGGTTAGAGGACTCATTTGGGCAAACTAACACAGAACAATGTTTGTTTTTCCATTGCACAGTATATGCTGAATGAAGATTGGCTGGTTCTCTTTAAGATACAAAATGTAACGAGAGCATTGCCAGCAGGCAGAGTGAAGCCATCACCTTAGACAGCAGATCTGGGGAATGGGCCAATGTATTTAGCTTCCCATTTATTTCTTCTGAATCTCCTATGCCATTCTGTCCTGTACCCCCTAACCTATTCAGCTTTCTTCAGGTATGGTGGAAGATATCTGTAAGAATTAACTGATAATTTGTATTCTGTATATCTCTTCTTGTCCTTTGCCTCAAGTTGTAAAATGCCTTTGATCAACCCTGACAACATATTCTGGTCTACTGATTGAAACAAAGGCCCTTTGCACACCATATCTGGATCCCGCAACATCCCTGCGTCATCCCAGCAGTGCCATTGCTGGGATGAAAGCATGTATTGAACTCTTCCCTCCGTACCTAGCCAGCTGCCAGCTGATGGTAGTGGTGGGGACACTCTCCTTCCTTCCTTCCAGCCTCTTCCAGTGCTGCACGGAGGAAGAAAGTACTTTGATAACACTTCTGCCCTTCCCACACAGTCCCAGCCAACGTGATCACTGCAGTAATAGTATAACATGTGATTGCAACAGCTGGGGGCATGACAGAAATGGGATCATAATGACGTCATGTAATAGCACACATCGTGGACCGGCTTTGACATGTCCCTATGCCAGGATAGGGCTGTAGTGCAGAAACAGCCAAATTGTTTCTGCTTTGGAAAGTATTAGTAGAGATGAGAATGACTATATTTATCTGCATATATGTAAAGGAAGGATGACATTTCCTGTACTGGCAAGGGTTTGGACTGGAACTTCTCAAACTTTGTTCCTTCAGATGTCTAGAACTCCAGCTCCCAGAATTCCTGACCATTGGTCATGCTGGCTGGGAGATCCGGAACTGAAGTCCAAAGCATCTGGAGGATACAAAATCTGGGCTAAAAGTTGGATCTTACAGATATCCTCCACCATACCTGAATACAGCCAGCTACTTTAGGGGGTACAAGACTAGGAGGCACAGGATTAGAGGACATCTGGGTCACTTTGAGTATTATAGTTCAATGATTCTATCTTAATAATTTAAGGATGAATGTGGTCTTATTACAGCAATTTAAGAAACACCGAGAATGGCTTAAATACATCATTTTGAAATACAATACATATTGATTCTTCCATTTCTGCAATAGGGACCCAATTATCTCAGAGGTTTTTCAGGACTTCTGACACTCATATCATTTAGTAAAATCTATGACATTGCAATGATTTCCCAGAATCACAAAGGGACAGGGCCAACAATAGCATTTCTGAATATCTCTGATGAGCACCAAAATGATACAGGGGGAGGGGGAGAGGGGCCTTTTGAGAAATTCTTGCTGCATAAAGTACCATAGCAGATGTTTGTATTATAAATCATGAGTAAGATAATGATTATCTTTCCTCTAAGTTTTGTTTAGTTCATAGCTAAAGTGGCTAGTTGGTTGGTAGTGATGACTAGTGGAAGTTTTTTTTTTAGTGTTGCTTAGATTCCAAGGGTTGATTCAGATTCTGAGAGTTCCTACTCAGATTTGAAGTGCTTTGTGCTCAACCTCCAATTTGAGTTAATAGAAGCTGATACTTTTTGTCTCTGAGGTCATTTCCATACTACACTGTTATAGTGCTATTATTCCACTTTCAACATCCTATGGAATTCTGGAATTTGCAATTTAGGGAAGGGCATTTAGAATTCTCAGCCAGAGAGCTCTTTAGCCTCAGTAGATTACAAATCCCAGAATTTCACAGGATGTTGAAAGTGGAATAATAGCAATATAATAATATAGTGTGGAAAAAGGCCTGAGCTACTGAATGTCACTCACCTGCTAGGATTTAGCAGGAGAGAAACAGATAACCTCAAGACTTCCTTCTGGTTTTCCTTAGAGAAAAATCTCGCCCCCGCCCCCAACCCATTAGTTGCTTATCTGGCTTATCCAAGTAGCCCTGAGGCAATAGGTCTAGCTCCCTTTCAAATATTCCGTGATGCTTCAGAGGGAGATGAGATTGGAGCATCATGGGGAATTAAAAGCCAGATGCTGGTGTTTGATGTGTTAATCTAGGGGGAAAAGGAGGGCATGGGGGTCGCTATAGGCATCTTCCGTCACTTAGCAAAGTCACATTTTGGATTATCACTCTGAGTATCCCCCACAGGAGTATCATTGACCATGTTGGCTTTGCTGGGAAATACTGGGAGTTACAGTCCAAAAAGGCAACCTTTTCAAGCTCAGGTATCAGCAATGGTCCCTCCAGTCAGGTGGATCATGGCAACTGTCCAGATGCTGAAACTAGCTGTGCCAGTAAGGTAGGCTACAGTGGCCAGCACCTCTAACCAGCAGAACAGATAATAATCTAGGTTTTCATAGTCGCCTGGCAACAGCTAGACTTCAGCTTTCCAAATGCATGCTGTTTGTTTTGAGAACTGGCATAGCTTTCAAACCTACCACACATTCTCTGAAATCATGCCTGCTCCCCGTTTATATTGTCTGTCAAACAACAGTGTTTAATGTCTGTAAAACAACAGCCAGATATTGCAAAAAAAAAAAAAAAATGCTATATGACTTTCTCTTCATGACTCAAATTGAATCATCCAACTGCATGCAGTGACGCAAAGTCATGAAATAAATGACTAGAATCCTGTTGGTCACATCAGGGTAAACATCCTTATACCAGCAATCATACTTTTTAAGGTGCTATGCAAGCATTGAGTAATAGTTATGATTTTACAAGCAGTGTTTCTTTAGCATTGACCCTTGCACAACTAATTGCACTTTTCAAGGTGTTACATGCAGGCTAGAAATGGAAAGAATATTCAAAAATATTACCAAAAAAAAAATGGTCAAAGACAAATTTAATAATTATTGGGAAACTCTGACAAGGAGAGTCTTGAATCTTCACAGCCTAGGACTTACATCATATGAAAAATGCACATTTTTGCACAGAAAATTGAATTTTCTACACAGAAATCAAGTTTCCTGACCATTAAATACCCCCCCCCTTTTTGGTAGAAAATATTTCTTTTCAGAAAACAAGTTTCTTCAACAGAAAACTGGAACAGTAACATCTCTTGGAGTTCTACTGATTAAAGCAAAAATGTCAGAAGCAGCTTCAGGATTTTTGATTTTAATCAGAGCAGCAGCATGGGAAGTGCTTTTAATTGAGGCAGTTGGTAGACTTGCCACCTCTCTTGATTTTACCACTGCTTCTCTTATAGTGGCTGTGAGCTGAACCTGAGCTTGGTCCAGCACCAGGAGAGCTCCCATTCAACTTAGAGCAGCAGTGGGATGAACAGCAGTAAAATTAACAGTGGACCCACTTCTCCTGTCTTTGCAAGTATGGTTGATGCAGAGTCAAGAGGGAGTCTTCTCTATGGCTGCTCCCAGACTGGGGAACTCTGGCTGGTCCCATCCCTGTTCTCTTTCTCCTGAGAGGTGAAGACATTTTGATGTAGCCATGCTTTTGGATCTTGACTTTTAATTATGGATTTGTATGTGTGGAGAGCCAGCATGATGCAGTGGTTTGAGCACTGAACCACAACTCTGGAGTGTTTAGTTCCTTGCTCAGCTGTGGAAACTTCCTGGGTAACCCTGGTTGCATCACACACTCTCAACCCCATGATGGGTTTCCTTGAAGGCATACAAAAACCACAGTGTATGCACGAAGTGGTGTGCTGTATTATCTAAACTTCAAATTTAAATATATTTTTTGAAATAATGTCTTCAATAGGTTTTAATCGTTTAACTGTTTTTAAGCTTGTTTTAATAGTTGGAAAATTTAATGTCTTTTTAACTTTTGTAAATTAAATGTTTAGGTTTTTAAATTATTGTAAGCCACCTGGGATCCCAAACAAAGAAATAAATCCACTGGCTGCCCCTGGTTTCACTCCTCCTGTCTGGCCATTTTACCTTTCCCTAAATCTTCAGATTCCCCTCTGATTTTGGAAGCTAAGCAAGGTCAGGACTAGTTGCTGGATGGGAGACTGTCAAGGGCCATTTCCTCAAGCAACTGTGAGCACAGTGGAAGAAAGACAAGTGCCTCTACAATTCTTTATTATGGTCCATAGACCCAACAAATTCAAATTAACATGTAAGCCAGCCTGTGATTTGAGAGCTGGGCTATGTGATTTGAACTATTTGATTTGTAGTGATTTGAGAGTTAGACACCAAGGTTCATTTCTCTGTTCAGCCATGGAAACCCACCCGGTGACCTTGGGCATGCCACACACTCTCAGCCCCAGAAGACCCTGTGATAGATTTGCCTTGGGCTTGCCATAAGTCAGAAATGACTTGAAGGTACACAACAACAACAACAACAACAACCACCTCACAGTGGGATTCTCATGATCTAATAGGAATTTGAAAAAAAAATGGGTCAATTGTCATGGTAGATTTGTTGATAATGGATTAATTGTATGTTGTCAAACCTGCTTGTAGAATCCATAGGACGAAAGGATGTACCTCATCGATAACATGCAGGGACAAAACCTTCTGGTGTAAGGGACAAACAAAGACCTCTAGTGGGCCTCTTTCTTTGCTGCTGGATAAACAGCAGCTGAGGGAAGGTAACTTAACTGTTAAAGTGTCCGCTGTTTCAATGACACAGGGAAAGGATGCAATACCTTCTCACTCAGCCTTAGTGTGCAGATTAAAATTAGAATCTCTTCTCCCTCTCCTCAGTTCTAGCTTCTTTCAGGTCAAAAGAAATAATCTACACTTGCATAAAAATTAAGCTGGTATTTTTATCAGATAAAAGGAGAAATGACTTAGGGAGCTGGGTATGTTTAGTCTACAGAAAAGAAGGCTAAGAGGGGACATGATAGCCATGTTATATTTGAAGGAATGTCATGTCGAGGAGGGATCAGACTTGTTTTCTGCTGCTCCAGAGACTAGGGCAAGGGGCAATGGATTCAAGCTGCAGGAAAGGAGATTCCACCTGAACCTCAAGAAGAACTTCCTGATGGTCTGGCAGGGGAATATGCTGCCTCAGAGTGTGGTGGAGCCTCCTTCTTTGGAGGTTTTTAAGCAGAGGCTGGATGGCCATCTGTTGGGAATGCATTGATGTGTGTTCCTGCATAGCAGGGGGTTGGACTGGATGGCCCTGTGGTCTCTTCCAACTCTATGTTTCCATGAGAAATAAATGAAGACAACTTTGTAGCAACCAGGCACCCATTTTTAATATATTTGCAGGGAGTGAATGTTTAAGAGAGACCTCAAACTAATCAACTGGATTTTTGGCCTAGGAGCTATTAATATACTATAAGAGTAGAGCAACTAATATTACATATGGATGTATGAGTATAGTAGACATTACGTATGGATGTATAGGTGAATAGACAGAGATGATCTGTTAACGTACGTACATGACTATACTTGATATATCGTTATAATTATATTGTTTATTTGGGGAGATTGGGTGGTAAGAATTTTCTTGTTATTTTTGCATTCTTTAAACAAAGGAAAAAGAAAAGAAATAAACATGAGTTTCTTAAAAAGAAAAATCTGCTTTCCCATTGTTCAAATATTAGCTACTGTCCAATATGAAGCTATGAACAAGTAGTAAAATACCTCTGACTATGTTGGGGGGGAAGCAGTGAGAAAACATGAAATATAGGTACAGTTTGTGCTCTCTAAAGACAGATATCTTTATATTTCATGCCAAAACAATCTATTCCTGGTTCAGCACATGCTAGTAGCTTTCCACTTATTTGTGGAATCAGTAATATTTCTACTATGTTCTTTTTTGGGTTGTTTTGCCACTATTAATTTTGAAGGGAATGCTAGATTATAGTTGTTTTTCTCCCTAATTACTGGAATTACTGGACAATATTTTAATGAATCATTCTGAGAGTTCTAATACTCCCTATTTCCCACACAAAACACCCTGCTGAAATGACACAATTCACGGTGGACCTTCATACATACCTACTTAGAAGAAAGTCTCATTGAGTGCAGTGATTTCCATGTGATTGTGTAAAGTGATGCATTCTACTGTTGTAAACTTTAAATACATTGAGCTTCATTCAGTCCAATAAGTATCACGGGATTGTCTCATTGAGTTCAGTAAGTCCCATGTGACTTGGTAAAGTGTTGCATCCTAAAGTTGCTATTTTAAGCACATTTTCTGGGGAGTAAAGCCCACATAAAACAGTAGGATTTATGCCTGAATCAGCATGGATGGCATTGTATTGTTTTATGAACTCATACATCTGCCCTCATAGTTATTTTGGGGTTCTGATTAATTAAAATAATTGGATGTCATACACTTGTTCATTAGACTGTAATCAAATCTGCCGACCAACTGTAATATGACCACTATAGCATGAGTTTATCTTTTATATCACAGGTGGACAACTTCTGGGGATCTGGCAACCTCACCTGTCTCTCTTGACACCTCAAACAGCTGTGTTCTAACACCACTGTGCTGAATCCTAATTAAGAACAATAACAGCAACAACAACTAACCAAGACTCAGGAAGGCTTGCAAAGCTTAGGCCATTTCTGCATTAGACTGTTATAGTGCTATCATTCCACTTTCAACATCCTATGGAATCCTGGCATTTGCAGTTCATGGAGGGGCCAGCCAGCCTCTCCCTAGACTGCAAATCTCAGGATTCTATAGGATGTTGAAAGTGGAATGATAGCACTATAACAGTCTAGTGAGGAAAAGGCCTCAAATGCAGATAAAAACAAAGACAGATAAAAACACAGCAAAAGGCATTGTTAACATTCCATTAATCTATCTGTAGAATTAAAGCCATTTAAAACAAAACAATTATAATGGCAAACAATAAGAACCAGTAAAATAGCAGAGTATAGATCCAGTGTGGTGCAGTGGTTTGAGCATGGACTATGTGGAGATCAGAGTTCGATTCCCTCCTCAGCCATGGAAATCCACTGGGTAACCTGGAGTGGATCACACACTCTCAGCTCCAGAAAACCCCATGATAGGGTCACTATAGGGTTGTCATAAGTCGGAAACAACTTGAGGGCACAAGCAACAACTGCAAAATAGCACAGTATTAAAAGAACTCTTCAGATCTATCAGAAGAGAAAGGTTTTCACCTGCTGACAGAGGGACAGCAAGAAAGGAACTATTCTAGACTCTCTAGCTTCTGGGCAACCATGAAGAGACCTCTCCTGAGTTCCCACAAAACGTGCCTTAAATCAGTGCTGCTCAAAGGTGTTCCCCGGATTGGCGCTTGTCCCTGAGCCATTGGCTGCTGCTCCCTGGCAAGTTTCTAGGAAAGAAAGAAACAACTGACCCAAAGGGCACATATTTAATGCTCGTTCCTGGCACATGGGCGGGGGGAGTTGCTGGTCCCTTACCTCTCACAGCCCTTAAATGACTTAAAAGATCATTACTAGTTTTGAGACTAATCTCAGATGCTCACTGGGTTATCTCCCTTCCTGAACTGGAACAGCTGTTTTGCATTGTTAGAGCAGCTAACATTGGCTGTGATCATACGAACACTTGGAAGCGTGCTGTCTTTCAAATCAAAGGCATTTTGGAGAACAAAGAGTAAAAAATTTCTCCCAGCCCTCCATCTGACTAAGTCACAGTTTCGTAACAGGTCTGCACAGTGATAAATACAATAACACACCGAACTACAGAATATCATGACAGAAACTAGTCATCACACTTGCATCCACATTCCCACTCTTTCATTAGTGGGGTTCTTGCAAATTGTCTTTATCTAGACATCTGCTGTCCCAACTTTTGACTAACTATGGGTCAAAATTCAGCAGCAGCCTATGCGTAATTCAACTGAACTTCTGAGATGTTTATCTGATTTTGCTGGTAGCTGAAATAGTTGCTTTGAGTTTATATACTACTAAGGTTCTGACTTTGATTAAAAAAAAACACGCGTTTCTCTTGCCAGTGTATTAGCATGAGGATTTAAAACAGGGAAGGGATTAAATATCACAGTAATCTTTCTCACCTGACTGGCTTCATATCAGTCCCTTGAGGGACACCCCTTTACCACATCTTATCTTAAATATACATCTAGTAGAGTTGATTTCATGCCACTTAATTATTAAACAATCAATGCAACTTTGACTAACAGCTGACTGTATAAAAGGGAAAAGGTAGGGGTGGAATCTACTAGCGCATTTAAGATTAATTGATTTATTTTTACATGAGCCTTTATGGATTTCAGTTTACTTTTTTCAGATGCTTTGATGGAGTTAATATTAAAGCCACAGGAACATAGTGGTTACATGGCTGTGAAAGTGGGATCGGAGCATACAGAAAGGTGTAAATTGTACCCCTGGCTATAAACCTTCAAAAGGTTATATAAGATGATGCAGGTCTGTCAAGTCAGTGTGTAGTCTTGAAATGTGAAGGCAATCATTCTGTTTATCTACAGTTAGTTCTCTGGAAGTGAGAAACTTGCCCAGTTGGCTGTGTGAATTGCCTCCACGGAGAACTTTTGCATCTGAGGTAGGAATGGGCAAACTTTCTTGTTTCACCTTAACTCCCTGATTTGTTTTAATTTCAACTTCTTTTCTTCTTCTTTATGAGGAAAAGTGGGTACTTTGGTAAGCTATTATCAACAAACAGACAAACAAAAAATGGAACAAAACTCTCACCCTTCTGTTTGTTTGATAAGTTTGATAAGTACACCTCAGAGAAGACCTCAGTTGTAGCTACGTGCCATTTAATTATTAAAGATAAGAAACCTTCCAACAAAAGGAGTGGCAAGAAAAATCAAGTATTATGAATATGTTTGAGTGTACGGGGATTCAAATCCAGACTTATAGGAGCCAAACACTCAAAGTCCTCTGCATAAATCTATCTGTATTCCTTTTCCCCACATTCAGATTTCTTGAATCTGCAATATCTTCTGTCCCATTTATAAAGAGATCTGAGGAGTTTGGCTAGTATTTATAAAAAAATTGAAATAATTTTTTTTTTACCCATTCCTCCTCAGAGTTGACAATGTATGATATAAAAGTTCTAATTGTGGTGTTAAATTTAAAATGATCTGTTCACAAACACCAGGTAACCACTTAATATTACAGTCAACGATAGATGAACATACATTTGTGAAATGGAAGCATGGCAGAAATAATCAAGCACAGTGTGAGGCAATATTGTTAGACATAATACACACACAGAGGGAAAAACAATCCATAACATCTGTACAAGCTGGCATCAAAACTTCACAAGGCACCTTGGACAAAAGCAGAAGGACTACCATATTGTACCCAGAGGTCAAAGGTCCACTTAGTCCAGCATTCTGAGTCCAACATAGCTAACCAGACACCACCGAGAGATGTATAAATATGGCACAATGACAATACCTACCCCTTGTACACAGTAGCTGCTGACAAACAATATCTGCAATACTCTGGTTTCTCTTCAGATCGTATAAATCTTTCACCTTTTACAGAGTAAGAAATTCTTAATTGATCTCAGAAAGATCTCTTGGTCTTGTCCACCTTCTGCAAATGAACTTTCTTCCCTAGCAGAAGAACAACCTTGTATCTCTCCTCTCACATTCAAAGCTACAGAGAGTTGCCTAGCTCCATAAGTGATAGGCATATATATGGAATCTATAGTGGAGTGAGAAACAAGGAGGAGCTTGTACAATTCTACAGGGAATCTAGAAATACACCATAATAAATGGCTTCCTGCTTTCAGGAACAGCTACAGAGGTCTGGCAAGTGGCATTTCTAATGCTCTCCTTATAGTTATGTATATGGTTTACCTCAGAGGAGGAGGAGGAGGAGGAGGAGGAGGAGGAGGAGGAGGAGGAGGAGGAGAAGGAGGGGAATTTGTTAAGCTACAGAAGATTTTCAAAGAATTCCAGTCTTCTTCTTGTTGTGTGCCTTCAAATTGTTTCTAATTTATGGTGACCCTAAGGTGAGAATGTGTGACATGCTCAGTCTTCTTCTTCACTCAAGAAATGAACTAAACATCTTGAATGCCATGCAGCTAACTTCACAATTGATAGGCATGGCCTTGTCATAGTACCACTGTCTCTGAAACTTGAACCCCAACAGACAAAAGTCTTCTGGAGGAACCATGAGCAGATGAAAAGCTGATTGGATATCTCATTTAGCCATCAGGGATCCTGACCCACATGCTCACACCAAGCAGACTGCCTGGTTGAACAAGACATAACAGGCATAACAGTCTGGCAGAATGCTGTTATTGGCTGAAGCCTCATTCAGATATGAGAAATGATGGATAAGCCTAAATCCACATGGTATTTTCTTGGGGACCACTCTCAGTGGGGAAACTGTGAGGTAACTCATGAGTGGCTCCACAAATAGGCTCACTCCCACCCAACCTTATACTCCTTTGCTATCTTCATAGCCCCCACCTCTGGCAGTTCTGTAGCAGACTTGAGATTACCGGACTCATCTGCCACCCTGAACTAGTATCCTAAATCCCTTCTGGAAACTGTCCCTGATAAACCTAGCCACCTGCCTGTTAGGGTAAAGAGCCAGAAGATAGAGCAAGACCACCAAGCACACCAGTGTGGTTGCTAAAGCTTCTTCACCATGAACTGACATATTCTCTCTACTTATTCCTACTGGCCCTGATGCTGGTCTCAGTGTCAGGACTCCCACCCTCTTCCCATTTGTAGCCACATTGGGGCATCCTATGCAAAAACACTGCCGGCCGCTGTTTGCTCAAGGTCAAGAGATCTTGGAGTGAAATCCCATGCAGCTCTTGCAGTTGTGCTCAAACTTGCATCAAACCCTCTGACATTTCCCCTGATTGAACTCCCAACACACTCATCTCCTGGAATCCTTTTTCCCAGCCCTATGAAAAGATTTTAATATATTCCCTTTTCCCTCGATGTGGGGCTCCACAAGCACTAACCACAGCTTGTCATTAATTAAATCCTATCATGCATGACCACTCTGGTAGGTCATTTTCCTGAATGTGACATTGTATTCAATAGATGCAACATCTCTCACTAAGTCACATGTCTTGAAGACATTGCCCAGGTGGTTGGAAAGATGCCAGCCCTTGTCCAGGTAAACTGCCTATAATCACACCCATAAACATGGTATAACCCGACAGCCAATTGTTTTATGTATGTATGTTCAACTGCCTCCTTTTGCCCTCCTTCTTATTTTTTCTATCTGACTTAGGCCCTTTCTGCACCTTACCGTCTTCCGGCACTGGGGTGCGGGGATCGTATGAGCAGCCTCCAGCAAGAGGCTCTCATGTCCGGGATCCTTCAGCTCTGCATGAGCTGCCTGCTCACACGAGAGCCCTGCCTCTTCCTTCTACAGCACAGCCTGGGAGTTTCCCAGGCTGTGCTGGGGCAGGAAGCATGACCGGCACGGCTCCAAAGGCTCCGCAAGCCAGGTAAATATGTGCGGGGCCTGGGAGCAATGCACGATCGTGCACCATTTTCGGCTTCTAGCCGAAAATGAAAAGGTGTGCGATCGGTGCCTGCCAGCCTCTGGAGTGTCACGTGATTGTGAGTGTGTCATGCAGATCACTCGTCACAGTCGCACGACACTCCAGGCCCTCTTTCGCATGGAAAATGTTGTGAAAAAAGGGCCTTAGACAGGTGCCTTTCCTTCTCCTCAGGTTTAAGAAGCAAGAACATATCTACATAGTAGACATTCAATATTTTATCTTTGGTCCTTCTGTCCAGATAGATGTGAGGTAGGTCCTCATGATCCCCCAAAGTGACCCATGTAACTCCCATCCATCCTAGCCTGCTCATCCACCATCCAAATCAACCTGCCCAACTCCCTTTTCCCTTCTCTTAATGGCCTACTCTGAGAGCCTGGAAATGTTCACTGCCGCTCTCTAATAATCCTTCCTATCCTCGTCCCCTTCCACCTCAGACTCACCTGACATACCATCGCTGTCCAAATCCTCCTTTCCACTGTGCCTCTTCTGTCTCTTGGCTCCTCCTCTTCAGTCACATCTCCTTGCTCTGTCCTCCCACGAAGTCTCCCTGTCCAATTCCAATTCTGAGGTGCCATTACTGCTGCTACTTGAGGGCAAGTGCAGCCTGCTTCTCCCCTGTGGCCTGCCTCCTGATTGCTGACCCTACTCCATCACCTCACTGCCTCTGAACTCACCCCCAGGTGAAAAGCCTATTGACACCACCTAAGATTCCAGACACTCAATCTCCATGAGTTTTTCAATGGTCTGAGAAGGACCTTCAAGCACCGCCATGTCACAGGAACCATCAAGGGTGATGATAGGAGAGCTGTGCTATTGTTGCCAGAGGCCTTCTTGTGACCTTTCCCAGGAGGCAGCTCCATCCAGGACTTCTGGGCCCCACCTGCCTGCCCTCTTGTCCTAGGATGACAGTCCTGAGGTGCCTTTTCTACCTTCTTGGGAGGCATAGTTCACACCTATACAAAGAGAACTAAAAGAAGCAACACAGACCCAATTACTACTATGTTTATGGCAAGTGATACTGCTAATCTATGGATATGCACCAGTTAGTGGAAGGAAACTCAAACCCTATACCACAGGAAAAATTTACAATTTACAAAAATTTACAAATGCTGAGAAAAATTTACAGTGGGAAAAATTACAAATTTACAATGGGAAGGGGTCCCATGGCAGAGACAGCTGTATGGTGGAATATGCAAGCTGTCCCCAAAATTGCAAACTAGCCATGGAGGGTGTACCAGGAAGTGAAATCATAGGAAAAACATCTCCTCCCTAAATGGCCTGAATACTACCCCTCTGAAGGAGATGGCCCCCTTTATAACTTCTGATCCCCCCTTTTAGCTCTGCCTCCATTTTTTAAGTTCTGGTATCCCTTAAAAGGGCTGTTGGCTTAGTGAGTTTCAGCTCTTAATTGACTCACAAATGTCGCTCGCTGCTTAGGCATCTTGGTCCAGCCACTCCAGTGACAGTCTTTGTCTTCCTTCTTGCATCTTACCACTTGCTGACCTTGCTGCTGATGTTTCCTTCCATCCTCCAGATGTCCTCTTCACATGGTTCTCCAAGCGAACTGGCCAGGAGCCCAACAAGCACAGGAATAAATACTCCAGCACCCAACCAGAGTGAAGCAGGTCACTCTACATCCAGGTCACTCTGTCCAGGCTTGCCCAGCCAGTGAATTGAAACTGTAGTTCAAACACATTGGCTGCCCTCACTCTCTCTCCCTAGGCTTATTCGGAGCCATGCAGGACTCTGGGAAGAAGACTCAGTGACCCGGCATGGAGGAAGGGCCACTCCCATGTCATTCCTACCCTAACCCACAACTGATCCACCCAGTAAGTTAGGTGGTTCCTTTAATATAGGATATCTTAACACATCAAACCACCTCAGTTTTTTAAAGCATTTTGTAAAAATATGAGCCAAATACTGCTTAAATGAAACACACACTACAACATAGCATTTCTACAAAAAATAATGTTAATTTAAAACAAAAAGGGAAAAACGTCTTTCAAGTCATCACTGTTTTAGCAACACCCTCCACTGTATACTTTCAATCTGTTCTTTGGATCCAACATAAATATGAAGTGTTTTGTTGTTGTTTTTTGGCATTTCACAGAGAGGAGCAGGTAATCTTGCATAAATGAAGAAGTCCTTAATATGATTTTTTTTTTCAAAGAAAAGTATTAGATTTGCTGATCACTTTCAACATCCTGTGGAATTCTGGAGTTTCCAGTTTACTGAAGCCAAAGAGCTCTCTGGCTGAGAATTCTAAAGGCCTCTCCCTAAACTGCAAACCCCAGGATTCTGTAGGATGTTGAAAGTGGAATAATAGCATTGTAACAGTCTAGTGCAGAAAGGTCCTTTAAAATCTTTCTGTATTCAGCCTTATCTCTGGTGCTGAATTAGAGGTGGGTTTTTTCCCTTTTCCTGATTGGCTGTTCATCTTTAAAAGTTGCATGACAAGCAGCCAACAGGGTTCTCCTCTTGTTAGGAACAACTGTACCTGTTGAATTTCTGCAGTGCAGTTGCCTGAGCATTTCATTCATTCTATTTTTGAATAAGAGCTTACTACAATCCACAGATTTACTCAAAAATGGAATAGAAAAACATGGAGATTCTTAAAAAACTGAAACTATAAGAAAATTCATTCATCCTTGATTTTGACATCAGTATAATAAAAATGTTAACCAAGATTTTTTTTAAAAAAAAATTGAGCAGAATTATTTTGTCATGTGAAAATCAGTTTTGATCTGCAATTGATTAATTGTAATATCCCTCCAACTTCAGTGTGTTTGGACCTATAACTCACAGCTGTGGAACATGTGGACCTCCAGTCTAGTTCTTACCAGCCCCAGGCAGCATGGCCAATAGTTAGTGATAGGAATTGACATCCAACAACCCTGAGGGGTACTGATAACCCCTTCCCTACAGCCTGTCCCATCACAAAGATTTAATACATCTTCAGTTTGATTCAGCAAGAAGTGAGCAAACAGTAGCGTCTCCCTGGTATTCACAATCAAACATGATTAGCTAGAATTTTATTTCCTCTTTAACTTTGTGGGATAAATTCTGAAAGGCCAGCAGTAGCTGGAACAAAGAGGGTAACCTTTATAAGTACAGACTGTGTTCCTTGTGTTACCTTAAAAATCATCATATCAAGCCTGGACATCATCCAGAATATATTTTTATCTTGGTTTCCAACTTGTATCTCATAAAATCTGAATGCTTATGTAATAAAAAAAGGAAGCTTTTCCATTTTTTTCCCCTGCTGTTATTCCCCTCTTGCTCAGTGAAAGATGAACTCTTAAACCTACAAGAAGGACCTGTAACAAAATGTTGCTATGGGGTGAATGCTCCTGTTCTCTACTCCATCCACTGATCCATACCTTCTCCGTGATAGTTCCATTCCTCCTCCATCCTGATTTTATGTCCTCTCTTGCAAACAATTTGTCAGTTTTCCTTAGCTAGCAAATACTCTCAGTACTCACCGGACTGTAGTTGAATGCTACCCCTTTAGAAGTTCTTTTTTAGAGTTTGGGGAAATTTCCTTTGGAAGTATAGCACTCAGAATCCCCCAGTAAATAAGTCTGCTAATCATGCTGACTGGAGATTATGGTTGCTGTAGTCAAAAAAGTAACATTTCCAAGTTTTGGACTAGTAGTACCAGCAGTTCCAGAATGCAGCTGGATTGAGGAAATGCTGGGGCCTAGATGTTACCCTGTACGTTGGGGGTCCCGGGAGGGGCGCCCAAAAAAATCAAATAAAAACACAAGATGGGGAAATTAGTCACGAGCACTCTCTCAAGCTAACGAGAGGCAGGGTAACTTTAGCTAGGATCTTTTACCCTATGTCTATGGCTTCAGGTCAGAGAGCGTAGCCAGACAAGTTTTAAAGTAACAAAAATAACATTTATTGAGGACAAACAACAAGTAAGACAACACGTGCACACAGCTAACTGAGAAATAGAAATGGGGAGTTTCAAGGGAGTGAGTAATACGACACCTGGTCTCGTAGTCCTGGAGAGAAGCGGGGATTGCAGGGAAGAAAGCTCAGCACGGTTTGCTGAGGGGAGCTCACTGGACAAACTGACAGCAAGGCTGGATGAAACTCAGGTGCGATCCAGCAAGTAATCCAAGGAGGGAGGCAGACTCAGTTATTGGGAACTGAGGGGGAAACTTCACTAGACAGAGCGGTAGCAAGGCTAGATGGAACTCCAGAGTGATCCAAGGAGGACTAGAAAATGGGGACCTTTTATAGGGTGGATTGTACCTACAGGCCATGTTGTGAGAACAAAAGGAAATTTAGAGCTGGACAAAGGAGTTGGAAAAGGTCAGGTTTTACATGATAGGCTTAGCGCTTGGTGACAATAGTATGGCCAGTATGCAAATGGTCCAACAAAAAGGAATGGCTTGGCACTTGGCCATGCGTCTTTGTAAAGTCGCGCTGAGCAAGGCCAGTTTACAGGGTTTTTTCCTGAAGCATCAGAGAGGCTTAAGTTGCCTGCCTAAAATGAAGGTTGGAATGTACAACCATTAACGGCCACGCCTAATACGTGCTTGTCCGGTGGACCTCTGCAAACACGTGGAGTAGGGTAGCAGAGAAAGGTCAAGAAAAGGCCAAATTATTTGATATCAAAAGGATATCTAGTGCTCTCACCAGACATATCATAACCGTGATAACATAGAGATCCACAGGTTGGTTAGTAAGTCAACTGTGGCGACCTTCAAAGTTTTGTGCTCCAGAACACAAAGGGAGAAGAGGAACAGCCAAGTTAATGCTGTGGCAACAATAGTAAGTTAGAGCCTTCCTGAGGCAGAAGCTCTTCTAATTAAGTGTCCAGTGGCACATTTTACCTGAAGTCACACAAAAACCTGGAGCTTCGTTGTATATGCACTATGTAGGGATAGAGAGAATATTTAATATTCAGAAAATGATTGAAAAACATATTTCTTCAGTATCAGGAAACCCTGCTGGGGAGAATCCTAAACTTATGAGAACCTTTGAGGTTCGGTACTTACATTGTGCTAATTTTGCACATTTTTGTGCACAAAACAGCATTCTGAGAAACATTTTCAGCAGAGTAAATGCTCTTTCCTACACAGAAAATGCTGTTTTCTGCATTAAAAAGACACGTGCAGGTTTTGTACACAATAAGCCCAGAACTGCAAATATTCTTTGCAAAATGTGTGGTTTTTTTAAAAAAAAATATTATGGAAAGAACAATGCTAAAATATTTATTTCATTTATTTATTAAAATAATTATATCCCACACTGTATCTATTGATCTAAGGGTGACTTACAATTGCATTAAGAAGGGTTAAATCACTGAAAACAGTAAGATTGTTTAAATAAGCTAAAAACTTATTGAACGATATAATAAATTAAGACAGATTATAAAAATGTAAAAGTTTTTAAAACTAGTGACCTTTCCGCACTGCACTGTTATAGTGCTATTATTCCACTTTCAACATCATATGGAATCCTGGGCTTTGCAGTTTAGAGAAGGAATTTCATAGGATGTTGAAAATGGAATAATAGCACTATAATAGTCTAGTGTGGAAATGGCCTATAAATAAGATCTTTGGGTTGAATTAATGAGGCCCAAAGTCTTGGTGAAAAGTCAGGTTTTAACTTGGTACCTAAATGATACAAGTGTTGGGACCAGTCGGGCATCCAGAAGGAAAGCATTCCACAGTTGGGATGCCACAGCTGAGGAAGCCCTCTCTTATGTCCCAAGATGGTATATAGACCTCTGTGGTGGGACATGAAGGAGGGACCTTCCAGAAGATCTTAATCTTTGGGGAGGGACATATAGGGAGAGGGGCTCCCTCAAATATCAAGGTCCCAAGCCATTTAGGGCTTTAAATGTCAACACCAATGTAAGACCCCGCTTTGGGGGTCTCTGATATTAGTATGGTTTGGATGGGCACCATACCTAATTGGCATCATATGTAATTGGCAACACATTTTATTGGCTCTGATATCAAATTCAAGCCTGAGAGGTGACGGAGAGGTAAAACCGAGTGAGGGAAAGAATTTGACTATAAATGTGAGAAGCATAGGTCAACTCAAAACTTTCTCCAGGTAAGACTGAGTCATTTGTCAGGCAAATACACACCATTCCTGTGGACAATAGGCTTAAATAGAAGCTGGAATTTTCCAGGGAACCCAACTGTGAGGAGCCTACCAGGACACTGATTGACAGATATCCATCCCTTGTGTACCTGGATTCTTTCCTCTTTCCTCACAGCACCCACAACAGACAGCTATTACAACATCCATCATGTCTTTGTCAATCAAAGCACTAAGCCCATCAACAGGCGAAAGACCCATTGTCCACAACAGGTTCCCTTTGTCTTGCACCTGGAAACTTCACTGCCACAGGCTATTTTCAGGGTACAAATAGCCCTGATTTCAGGATGCCCAGTGCAGTCTCTCGAAGGTCTACCTGTCACTCTGTCTGTCTGACTCCTGAATGAGAACTGTCCTTAGGTCCTACCTAAGCCAAAATACATTTCTGCTCTTCACTACTCTTCTGGACTGGAAATTATAAATCCACCCAACCCCTCAGCCTCTCTATAATTTTTCCTCCCTTTCTCTTTCAGCTAGCTCTTGTGTGAATGTGTGATTGTGTGTATCTTGTGTGCATGCATGAGTGAATTCCCCTCAATAAAACACATTTTTAACTTATTTCTGAATCTCTGACTGGTTCTTTTCCTGCGTGTGCCTGTAAACACTGGTAGGAAAGATCTTGCTAAGTTGCCCTCCTCTTGCAGCCTCCTGATTTTGAGTTAATTAATTCCTCACTTTTTCAAGGAGGTATTTGGCATTGCAGAGTGGCCCTTGTGGCACCTACATTTTGGGGTAACATTGTGGCTAAGTTATCACTGTCTGGGAAAGGCTATAGCTGGTACACCAGTGGAATCTGGCACTAAGCACTCCAAGTGGCAGAGTGCATGTGGACTTCTAGTGACAGGGATAGATTTAATAGTACTCTATGTATCTGCTCCTTCAGGGAGAATGTAACCCCATTCAGAACAGGCTGTAGACCCAGTTCTCAGACCTACGAACTCCCAGTCCACACAATGTCCATTCTATTGGGACTTATCTTAAGTTTATTGACCCTAATCCAGCCCATTACAGAATACAGGCACTGGCCTAGCATTTACACAGCCCCAGCTGACTCCAATGATAAGGAAAATAGAGCTGAGCCAAACAAAATGTACCCCACTCCAAACCAGTTTATGACCTCCCCCAGTGTCTTCACATAAATATTGAACAGTATGGGGGATAAGATGAAACCATGTCCCAAATCACAGCTTAATTGCCATGGGGCTGAGCAGGAATCTCCCACTGCAAGTCTCTGGAATTGGCCCTGCAGGTAGGAACAGAATCAGTGTAAAACAGTGCCTCCTACACCCATTCTCTGGAGTTGCTCCAGCAAGATACTATGGCCCTTTCCACACCTTACCTGTCTCCAGGATCGTTCCAGCATCATCCCAGCAGCAGCTTTGCTGGAATGAGAGCACAGACACAAATGTTCTCTTTTGCACCAGCTGGCTCCCTACTGAAAGAAGCACGATAGACATACCTCTTCCTTCTGCAGTGCAGCCAGGCACTTTTCCAGGCTGCGCTGGGGCAGGAAGCACTTCCATCATGCTTCTGGCACTTCTGCAGGCCAGGTAAGTGTGGGATGGTCACGTGATCATGGATCATTGATTGGGAAAACCCATCAATGATTTAATTCATGATCATGCTGTTACTGCGGTTCAGGCCTACCCGGAGATAGCACTTGATATCGTTTTGATATCAAACCATTAGGCTTTCCTCTGCCACCCCGCTCCATGTGTTTGTGAGGCCTCCAGACAAGCACGTAAACAGGCATGGCCGATAATTGCTGGACATTCCATTCTCCACCTAGGCAGGCCAGACAGAACCAGTTCATCGCTTCAGGGACCTCTCCAGCAAACACCCTTTTGCTTATGTGCGATACTAACAAAGGCTCCCCTGCCCCGAGCAGGTAGCCACACAAAGCTGTATTAAGCACTTCGCATTTGCATACTGGCTACACTATTGTTAAATTGGCGCTAAGCCAATCATGCTAAACTCTGACCTTTCCAAAGCTTTTTCCCACTCCTAAATTGCATTGTTCTCACCGAGTAAGGTATGGTCTGCAGTCACAATTCACCCTATAAAAGCCCCCGATTCCGAGACCACCTCGGATCGCTCCTGAGTTCCATCCAGCCTTGCCTCCGCTCCGCTTGGCGAGCAGTCCCCTCAGTTCCCATAACTGAGCCCGCTCAACCTCGGATCACTCCTGAGTTCCAGACTGCCTTGCTGCCGCTGTGCCTGGAGAGCCTTCCCCTCAGTTCCACATACTGAGACTCCATATCCACGAACTCAATCTTCATATTTCTCCAGGACTACAAGACAGGTGTCATATCACCCATTTCCCTCTGAAAATCCCTATTTCCAATTCTTTAGTTAGCTGCTTGCCTGTGTTGTCTTTTATGTTTGTCTGTGTTTAATAAAACATCGCTTTTGCCATTTTAAACCGTCTGACTGCTTGACTGACCTGACCCCGTAGACGCTGGGTTGCAAGATCCTGCTAAGTTACCCTGCCTCCCCCTAGCTTTAGTGAGTGCTCCAGCTAATTTTCCCCAAGGTTGTGTTGTTATTGTTTGGTTATTTGGACGCTCCTCTTGGGACCCCCAGAGATCAGGGTAACAATGCCACTTGGTGATAGGAGAATGATGGGACTACGACAACGTCATGCAGAAGTGTCGTCGCAGTCCCGTTCCTCCTCTGTCCCCGTGCTGGGATGAGAGAATCCTGCAGAAAAGGGTCTAAGATTGATGATCTTAAAAGCCACTGAGAGATCCAGGAAGATCCCCTTTCTTTCGTCTGGTCATCAAACAGAGCAACTAATGCTGTTTCATTGCCATATCCTGGCCTGAAACCAGATTGAAATGGGTCCAGATAATCTGTTTCCTCTAAGAACACCTAAATGCCACCACATGTCCAATCACCTTTCCCAAAAAGGGATATTGCTCTTCACTTCCTTTGAGAATGAAATCCTCAATAGTATGTAGGGAGGTGAAGAGGAGGAGATGAGAAGTCTAGTAGTCTTTACAGTTGTTGAGAATATACAGATTTTGTAAACTTCTACTACTCTGTACCATTCACAATTAGTTGACTTGCTAATGGTGTCTCTTTTTATGAAGAACTTGAAAAACATGATTTTTACCTAAAGTTTCCAGATTCAGCCAGACAGTGTGGCCCATGACCATATTGCCTGGGCAGTTCTGGGAGTTGTAGTCTCAAAACCTTTCCAAACAGTTTTCTTTAGATGTTGAACTTGCAACATCTGGAGTTTTGGCTACTAAACTATGACACTCAAACATGAACATTAGAAGTAAAGGGATTGAGGATTAAAATATGCCACTGTTATGTTCTCTGTGCATAGTTTGAAAGCTATGTTTATTTTTACAAGACAGAACCACAGGTTTTTGCTTATGAATGCTTATACCACAACAGTGCAATTTGTCTCATAGAGACCACCATGTTTTGCAAGTGCAATCATCGCTTACAAGAAAGCCTTATTCAGTTGTTCAGTTTTTGAAATCATTTTAGAGGGAGTTGGGAATGAGTTGAGAAGACAGAATTTGATCACATATCCATAATTCTCTCTACAACAAGGGTGGGAAAAGTATGACACTATTGTTGTTGTATCTGCATCTCCTGTCAATCTTGGTCAGCATGGCCAGTAGTAAGGAATAGTGGGAGCTGCAGTCCAACAACAGCAAGTATCTTATGTGGGAGAGACACGCTGTTACTTTAGGCTCACAGATTTGTGCTCTGATTGCATTACACCCCCTCATTACAGAATTCTGATGTTGTACAAACAAATGTATATCATGCATTGACACATAGGCCCTTTTCGCACTGAGGCTTCTAGCGCAAGCGGGGAAGGCCGGCAAGCGCAAGAAGGCTCCTCCGGGAGGCTGCCACTTCCCCCCTCCTTCCTTCCGCAGGCGAAGGAACGAGCGGGGAAGCGGCACCAAAGGAGGCTTGCCGCACAAGCCGCCCCCCCCGTGCAAAGCGGGAGACCTCACGCCGGATTCCCCCCGCGCACACGCACGAAGTGGGCGGCGTCGCGCCGGATTCCCCCTGCACGTGCCGGATCGCCCCCCGCGCGCGCGAAGCGGGCGGTGTCGCGTCCATCGCGTGCGCCGTGTCCGTCGCGCTAGCTCCCCACCCCGCTCCTTCCTTCCGCAGGGGCGGAGGGAAGGAAGCGCGACCCGGCCGGCTCCCAGAGGCTCCACACGAAAGGTAAGTGCGGGTGGGCGCCGGGAGCGTTGCGCGAGCACGGGGTGATTTTCGCTTGGACGCGAAAATCAAAAAACCCGCGCTCGCGCCGCTTCAGCCCCATGAGCCGGGCGGAAGTGGGAGTGCGTCGTGCGGAGCGACGCTCCCACTCCTGCGAGGCTCACGGGGCTGTCGCGCGAGCAAAGACCCGTGCGAAAAGGGCCATAGTGTTCAACATGCAATCATGAACACCCATGCAGTCAATGCACACTTTGGAAAAATATGCAATGCACAGTAGACAATGATGTGCAACAACATCACATACGTAACTCTACTTTTGTATTCTTCAACTGAACATGACATCATGCACCAGTCAAAAAAAGTACAGCTATGTACATAAGTTACCAACAAGAGACTAACCAACAGCACACCATGCTAATTCCAGCTTTATGTGATTTGAAAAGAAAATGTTCAGACAAGACTTAAACCCACTTAAATTAATTAATGTACATGGAATTTAGGCAATTTAACAAAATAAAGCTTTGTGGCCCTTTCCTGTATGATTAATGTTCTGCATTTTATCTTGATCTGTCTGTACGTAGATGACCAAGGATGGGAATCCTATCTCTGACCACAGATAACAGCAGAAGGAGCCTATGGGCGAGACAAGCAACATTGTGGGTCATATCCATGGGTAGGAAGGAGGTTTTCTATGCTTGCTTTAGGAAAAGAACATAAAATACTGTATGGTCCTCCTAAACCAAGCCCAAGGAGCCAAAATAATGAGTGCCTCTGGATATCACTGGAAGACAGGAATCTGCCTTGCATTGGGTTGGGTTATTTTTACCATCTAGCCTGGTATTGCCTATTCTGGGGAGAACAATTTACAGAGGTTTGCCCTTCAGAGGACTTGTATGCCCATATCACTCCAACATTACCATTTTTCTATTCAAAAAAGGCCCTTTGCACCCTCTAGGAGGCATGGAGAAGGGAAATTTATTTTTTGGTTTTTGTGTTTTGTTTTGGCCTGCCTTAACTGTTTTAGGTCCAGGAGGTCCCCCCCTCCAAAAAGTCACCAGAAGTTATTTCCAATTTTGAAAAAATATTTCTCAAGCTTCAAACTATCGGGAAGGGGGGAAAATATAGCAAAATGGCTCCCATACTCCCTATAGCCCTCAACGACATTTATAGAAGCCTGGGGGCAAAAATTTGGGATGGGGCTACAAAAATACAGTTCAGAAGATAAGTGGTCCTTGGATCACATTTTACCCACTTCTGCCCTGCTCTTAGGAACTGCCTCCTCCCCCTCCCCAATCCCCACTTAATGTCTTCTCCTTTTGACCAGTCCTTTTGATTGGAGATGTTCAGGACCAAACTTGGAGCTAATCATGTGCTCTGTAGCTGAACTATGGCTCCTCTTCAGTCTTATAATGTTTCTGCACTTTAATTCCTGGGCTTGCTTATGAAGTCCCTCTTATCAAAACCACAGACTTAGACAATCCCAAACTCTGAGTATTCTTTCTCAGTCTTGACCCATATGTGTTCTGAAGGTTCAGCTGTTTCTTTTCTCTTTTGTTCAGTACATATTTGCATTTGTATCTTTCTGGTTCTACTCTGTCAGGACAACTACATCTTGTATCCAAAACAAATTGAACTATTTCTGTGACAGCTAGGATGTCCCCTGAGGACATATGAGCATGGTTAGTTCTATGCGTCATCTGCTTTGGTCCTCACTCCCACCGACTGCAGATTATTAGTGCTATGATAGCACTGCCAAGGGATATTGGGGGAGGAGTCCTGGATCAAATTCAGCCATCTTGTCAAGATTTAAGACTAAATAGATCTTCTCTCCCCCTTCATTAATGGCAAAGAGGGGGAACATGTAGGTTGCAAGTTTTTAGGAAAATGAATGGGAAAATATTGTTCCCAGATGTTACTTTGCATTAGCAGATGAGCTGAGAATATGATATTCATAATTTTTAGGAAGATGCGCAGTAGTAACAAGAAATACAACACTATGTTTTCAGCTAGAAAATTGTAATTAGAATTAAATTATTCACTAAGGAGGCCTTTTTAGAGTCTTCTGGGCAATTCTTGACAGGGAGGAACAAATCTCTCCATTTCGCTTTGACCCAGACAGTACAGGAAGTCCTAGTCTTTTGACACCCCATTATCTGACAGCTTGTTCTTTCAATGCTTCCAGATTAAGGACAACTTTTATTAATTCAAGGGGAAGTCCACTCTTTCATCAGTTTTTCTTGATTATGGAGGTCACTTGGGACCACTCACATGTCCGTGTTGCTTGCAAAGTGAGCTGGGGGAGGCACTAAGCTTGCCTGTTCTTCCTTATTAACAACTGTCACTCTCTAGACCACATTCTGATGTTGCTCAGCCACATATATCCCATTTGTTTGATCACTAAAAAGTTGGACAGTATAGCAACATGGTAGAAATGGAGGTGAGTCTACCAGTCTGCCTGTTTATTGTCCCATTGTGTAACAAGGAATGCACTGTGACTATTTCTGTAGTCCAGGTGAATAAAGTGGAACATGGAAGCAACTGATGAATTATACACCATCTAAGAATATGCAGTTGCAAAGTTGGGATTCTGTTCATTATTTCCTGCTAGAAAAGACCCATTGAATCAATTGTTGAATACATAGGTAAATCCATCAGATTGAATGGATCTACTCTAGTTGGGATTAATAATAGGACTGAGGCCCAGGTAAAATGGTTACCCTTGTGAAACACCACTTATATAGTCAGGAATTGAATATATCCATTGGACAACAGTCAAAAAAGTACAGATGTACATATAAGTGAATTTAGACATGCGTATAACAACAATAACAACAATGATTTTTTATTTCTTACTTCTCCCCAAGGTTCTCTAGTTTTTGTTTCTTACCCACCTCTTCTCAAGGCTCAAGGCAGGGTACAACATCGGTCAAAATGCAATATATAACTAAAATATAATGTATAACTAAAAACACATACAACCATTAAACACATAAATCTAGATTAAAACACAGCCACTACACATTAACATACCAGTAGAAGTCCAGACCACAATTTAAGTTAGGACAAATCTGCTCCAGTTGTCTCACACATAATGCACTAAATGCAGAGCTCAGAACACTAAGTCTAAAAACTAATACACTGATATTGATCGTTGAAAGGGGATTTTAATTCATTGCTATTAATATGGAGGTGGAAATTTAATGTGCTGCATTTATCATTGATTAATTAATTAATTTTTTTTTTTAAAGCAACTATGGAGTTTACAGAGAATGGCTTCTATGATTGCCACTGTTATCCTGTAGAAAGATATGTTATTGGCTCCTTTATTCTTGGCTCCTTCAGAAGTTTGTTTAGTTGGATTCTTCAAAAGCTGCTTTTTCATAGTTTTTTAATTTGCCTTCCCCAGCCTGGCATTTTTCAAATGGGTTGAAGTACAAGAGATGGTGGAATGTATAGTGGAACACATCTGGAAACTGTTGTATCAGGGAAGGCTTTGAGTGCTACTGTTAGGTGAGGACTTTTTAGAAGAAGAAGAAATGGAATGCCAGGTTAGGGAAGGCAAATTAGAAAGGTACAAAAAGGTAGCTTTTGAGGGACCCTATTGGTTCCCTATTTTTGATATTTAATTGTTGACTATGGTGGGATGGTGGACTATTTGAACCATTGGTCTGATCTAGCAGGGGTCTCTGCATGTTCTTAAGGACATGGAATTGTAGGCTGCACTGAGAGAAGCAATTATGGCAGGACCCTGATGGTCTGGTGGAGTGCTGAAGACATTGTTTCTCAACACCTCAATGTGCAGTGTTATGCAGCCTCTTTGTTTGATGCACTGCCTGCTCAAAAAGATATGTTTCAGGGAGATGGCACTGTCAGACACAGCTGTGACAATGGAGCACTCTCATCCTAGGCCCTTTTCGCATGGCATTTTCCATGCGAAAGAGGGCCTGGAGCATCACGCGATTGTGAGGAGCTATCTGTACAACACACTCACAATCGCACGACACTCCAGGGGCTGGCAGGTGCCGATTGTGCACTTTTTCATTTTCAGCTAGAAGCTGAAAATGATGCGCAATCGTGCATTTCTCCTGGGCCCCACGCACACTTACCTAGCGTGCGGAGCCTCCGGGACCACACTGGTTATGTTTCCTGCCCCAGCGCAGTCTTGGAAACTCCCAGGCTGTGCTGCGGAAGGAAGAGGCAGGGCTCTCGCATGAGCAGGCAGCTTGTGCGGAGACAAAGGACCCCAGACGTGAGAGCCTCTCACCAGAGGCTGCTCATGCGATCCCTGTATCCCAGCCCCGGAAGACAATAAAGTGTGTAAAGGGCCCTAGTTACAATTGATAATGCAGGACTAGCTCTTTATTTTTTATGATGTAGATGACATTTATTATGTAGATGACTAAGCAAGCTTCTTTTCTGCCACTTCAGAGGATCAGATCCAAACCAGTGGATTCAAATTACGAGAAAGGAGATTCTGACTAAGCCTAAGGAAGACATTTCTAACAGTAAGAGCTCTTCAACAGTAGAACAGGCTACTCTGTAATGTGATGGACTCTCTTTTATTGAAAGGTTTTAAACAGAGTTTAGACGGCCATCTCATGCATGTTTCAGCAGTGGATTCCTTTACCAGCAGAGGACTAGACTAGATAACCCTTTGTATCCCTTCCAACCGTATGTTTCTAATTATCATTTTAATTGTTTTATCATTATTTTACTATTTTCACTGATTGGTTTAACTGCTTCTAGTTTTGCCTGTGAACTGCTTTGAACGTCCCCCTCCCCCAGTGAAAAGTGGTATAAAATGTTCCTGGATATAATAATAAAACAGTAACAATAAAATAGCTGGCTAGCCAGAGAGTGTGAAAACCTGACGCAACTCAGAGAACACTAAAGGATCAAAATGTATTTATCCAAGTGTGTTTAGAAACATATTCAGACTAATCAGCCCATCTCTCTGCTTTACAGCTGTCACATCATCTTTCATTGTTCAGTAGCCATGATAGGCCTGGATATCATCATTCTAACTACAAATCTATACAAAGGTACTGCTAACTTCAAATGGAGGCTACTGTTTGGATTAGGCTCCCATTATTGATTTCTCTGGATGAGCATCTATTTGGATTACCGGGAAATGAAGCACACACATTGTAAAGGCCATAGTAGAGGCAAGAGCCAAGAATTTGGGAACTGGCAAGTTTTCTTTGCTGAACTTGCTGTGCAGGAAATTGAGCACATAATAGCACCAGGGTCACTTCCCAGCAGCTTTTCTTTTTAGATCTGTGGGTTCTATCAAGGCCCATCAAAGTCAGCAGAATGACTCTGGATGCCAGCTTTCTTCGGTGATCCACTCGAAAGGATAATGTGCTTCTTTAAAAGCAGTGAGTCATCAGCTCCTTGTGCAGCCAGCTGAAATGTAAAACAGTGTACTTACGTCTTTTTCTGCAAGATCCATTTGCTGATATTTATTTAGATGCACATTCTGCCTTTCTTTCCAAGATCTCAAAGCACCTACAGCAAATTTATATCTTGCCTTTCTTTCAGAGAGCTCAGTGCACATCAGTTCTACCATCACTTTATCCTTACAACTACCATAATGCAGTAGGTGAAGGGATACTAATTGGCCCAGGTTTCATAGAGATTTCAGCACAGGTTTCTCCAAACCTAGTCTACCACTCTCATGAACACACCACACTGGATCTCATGTTCAGGGCATACAGAAAGAGATCAGATTTGCACATAATGTCTCTATTTCCATTGCCTATGCATTCTACTGACTGAGTGCAATAAGCTATGCTCAGAGACTTGAATGGCTCTATACTCCTTCTACAGGTAATTGAATACACCAGTTCTTGGGCTAGCATAATCTGTTTTGGGTTATGTGTTACAGAACAAGGGAGTCTATAATACTGCAGGACTTTGGCCATTCCAGGCACATGCCACCTACCTAAACCACTGTACTTTTGTTAGTGTTATATTGGTAGAATAACCACATCAGTGAAAAAGTCTTCCACCATCCCAGGAGGGCTTCTGTGGGTTGACCTCCCTTTCCAACCAAGAAGCAATATGTCTGCTGTACCTAATGGACCTTGAAGTGTTCTTCAAGGGATGAAAAGACTTCAGGAGAGTTCCACAGGTACCAAGGGCCACCCAAAAGACAAATAAAATGATCTGAGAACAAATAAATCCTGACCTTACTGGAAACCACAATGACACAACTGATGCTATCATACTTTGGGCATACCCTGAGATGATATCACTCATTGGAAAAGACAAAAAAAGCTTGGTAAAATGGAAGGTAGTAGAAAATGAGGAAGACCATAAGACCATGTATTGATTCAAAAAGGGAAGCTACAGCCCTGATTTTGTAAGACCTGAGCAGATCTGTTATAACAAGATCTTTGGGAGGTCTTGAATTCATGGGTTATCATAAATCAAAGCCAGCTTGATGGCAGGTAACAGCAATAACAAATACTCAAGGCAGCAATATGTGGAATGGAGATAATACAATCCTTCTATCCATCATTTGGTAGTTTTTATACTCAGTATATTTTTTCATGGCTGTTAACAAACAATGCAACAACCTGGTATTCCAGAGCACTAATTAACCACTAGAGATAAGTTTCTAGAGACGCACTCTTATTTGTTTGTTGTAACAAATACAATAGTCTTCCAACACTTTAGAGTCTAAAAGAGTCCAACACTTTAGAGTCTTTGTTATGGGATAGGCTTTCTATACCAGATTTCAATGGCAAGCAGGATTATCTTGGGTGTATGGGGAAAAGACCATTATTCAAAAGACTGGTGGGCCACCTTGCCTCCCCTGCAAGACCCTGGAGGTCCATACCCCCATCATCATTTTCTGGACTTCGATATCCCATATTTGGCCTCTACATGCACCTTATTGCCTACAAGTCTTGTGAAAGAGATGTTTTACTGCTACTTTGTCACATTTTCAGGTATTCTGGGGATAATTATTATCTCTTTTAGGTCTATGCAAGCTTCCCCCAAACCCCACTTTGGCCATTTCTGCACTACACTGTTATAGTGCTATTATTCCACTTCCAACATCCTATGGAATCCTAGGGTTTACAGTTTAGGGAAGGGGCATTTAGAATTCTCAGCCAGAGAGCTCTTTGGTCTCAGTAAACAACAAACCCCAGAATTCCACAGAAGAAAACCGCAGTAATGTATTTAAGTCTTTTACTCCAAATCCCAAGTCAAGCCTCAAGTCCCTGCAAGATACTTTCAAGTCAAATCTCAAGTCTGGGAACCAGTTTCTGAAGTGGGGAATAGGATCTCTCTAACTTCCCATTACTAAAGCTTCAAAAGGTTTAGAAGGATATTTCCCTGCAGTCTGGGGATGAGTCTAGGAAAAGTCTGCTCTGGGAAAAGTTTCACAAGGCTTCTCCGATATGCAGCGGGGACAGACCTGCCAAGCAGACCTCAACTCTGCTACAGGCCTGTTGTCTAACACATTTGCTGTTCCCCTCCAAGAAATGGCCCAAGCTTTGGGCGTGAGACAGATTGCCACATGAGCAGTAGGCAAAACGAGATGGAAGCATTGTTCAAAGTTGTAAGGTTTCCGGATGAATGTGTTATGTTACTGAACCAAGGGCAGTGAGTCGGTCACTAAAAATATACAAGACATGAATCAAGTGAAGTCAGTGGCCATTTCCGCACTACAGTGTTAAAGTGCTGCTATTCCACTATCAACCTCCTATTGAATTCTGGGGTTTGTAGTTTAGGGAAGGGCACTTCAAATTCTCTTTGGTCTCAGTAAACTACAAACCCCATAATTCCACAGGGCATTGAAAGTGGAATAGCAGCAGTTTAACACTGTAGTGCGGAAATGACCAGTGTTTCATTTATTGCTGAGTCAAGTCCAAGTCAAGTCACTGAAGTGACTTGAGTCCAACTTGAGTCCAAGTCAATTGACTTGAGTGTACATAACTGGAAAACCAGGATGAATGTGGTCAAGCAACACCAGAAGTCATTTTGCCAGTTCTTTCCACTGAAATATAACCTACAGCATCTGGTAGTCATTGGCAGTCTCCCATCCAAATACTAACCAGTACTGACCCTGCTTTGCTTTGAACTTCAGACAGGATCCAGTTCCTTTAGTGTACTTAGGCTAAATAGGCAATGAACTACACTACTTTAAAAGATTAGTCTTTATTCACTCCAAAACATTTTGCTACTTCTCATCTATCTTTGAGATACTTCTCCCAAACAGCCCAGCCAAATATAGAGGACCATTTTGGATCTGACTTAAATTATGTATATGTGCACAAGTCATATATGGAGCTCTGTTTTGCAAGAGCATTCACATGTGTATAAAAATCTACATTACTTAAATAAATTCTGTTCTCCTTCAGTGTGCCTGACCAAAGGCCTGTGGCTTCCCCTGTAACATAGATAAGCAACAGCAATAAACAGTTAATAATCTGAAGAATTTAGCTGAAGACAGTCAAAGTGAGATAGTATGGATATTTGTCTGGGAAAACACAACACATAGCAAAAAGTGCCCTTGGTATATACGTGTACAAAAGGGAACACAAGGTCTCCTTTCAAAACAGAGGAGTGAATATAATCACATTATTATACCTTTTAAGTTTCAATTGCCCTAATGAATGTCTGCTGATTTAGCTCATCCGGTTTTGTTTTCCTGCTTTTAAGAAGAAT
Source organism: Ctenosaura bakeri (assembly GCA_948474755.1). NCBI lineage: Eukaryota > Metazoa > Chordata > Lepidosauria > Squamata > Iguanidae > Ctenosaura > Ctenosaura bakeri. The sequence goes on from CAOLHI010001969.1 coordinate 66,229, forward strand.
GAGTCAGGCTAAGTAATGTCACTGTCAATGTAGAAGATTAAAAGAGCCAACGTACAGTGCAATAGGTTTCTTCTACACACATATATATTTTCTATATAGAGGTCTAAAAGTGATTAACAATCTCTTTTTTCCATCCAGCTGAGAAAGCTACTAAAAAATTGTTCTTAAAGTTCATGTCTTAATCAAAGAGTTGGGTGTCACCTGAAAAGCTAGACAACAATTTTCCACAAAAATCATATGTTACAGAGAAATTAGACTTGACACTATTTTGCTCCCCAAAGTTCTTGTCAAAATGCACAGTTACGAGTGTTCATGTAAATATTTTCTCCAAATCTTTGATAGCTGGCGTTCCTCTAAAAACAGAGGACAGCCTTCGAATTAATTGGAGTTATCTGCATGTTGACTCATATTCAACAATTGATTCAAAGGAGATACTTTCATTTGGACTAGCCAATAGAATTCAGGATGCTCTGCGCTACTACCTGTACAAGTTGCTAAATAACTGGATTTTATACCCTGCCAATGGGACCCAATGAGCCCCTTGAGAAGCTTTAAAAAATTTAACATCCGTAATGTACAAGCGTTTTTCAAAATTCAGAAACAATAGCAAACTTTAGTCTCAGCTTTGCTTTTAAAAAATGGGATATACATAAAATGATGAAATGAGATGGAAACAAAAATCTATACTTCTTTCCAAAATCCAGGAAAAAAATTTAAAAATCCAAATCTATTTTTGTATTCAGTGATATTTTATGTATTATGTGCAATGGTATTCATATTTCACAAGTGTAATATTCATCACATGCAAGTTGATTTTGTATTTCACCGACCCGTGGCTAGGGAAAAGGAAACACAGATGATCAATGTATTTGTGAATATTTTTCTAACATATACTTTTTTATTTGTGTACTTTTTTTGAAACATATCCATGGTTTGTTCACCCACACCTCCAACAAAACTTATCACAAAGTTTGTATATGGTTGGTGTTCTAACGTGAAATGTTCTGCTCTGCTGTCAATCTTAGAAGATGAATAACTGGTATATTCATTTGGAGCTGCAAATCCAGATGATTCTTTTCCCTTCCTTAGTTTATTGTTACACATATTTTTTGTTGTTGTGTACCTTCAAGTCATTTCTGAATTATGGTGACCCTAAGGCAACTCTGTCACAGAGTTTTCTTGGTATGCTTTGTTCAGAGAGGGTGTACCATTTCCTTCTTCAGAGGTTAAAAGTGTGTCACTTGACCAATATCATCCAGTTGGCTTCAATGATGAGCAGGTATTCGAACCCTGGGCCCTTTTCGCACAGGCCTTCTGTCGCGCGACAGCCCCGTGAGCCTCACGGGAGTGGGAACATCGCTCTGCACGACGCACTCCCACTTCCGCCGGGCTCACAGGGCTGAAGCGGCGCAATCGCGGGTTTTTTGATTTTCACTTTGAAGCGAAAATCAGCCGCGCTCACGCAACACTCCCGGCGCCCGCGCGCACTTACCTCCTGTGCGGAGCGTCGGGGAGGCGGCCGGGTCGCGCTTCCTTCCCTCCGCCCCTGCGGAAGGAAGGGGTGGGGCAGGGCGCTAGCGCGACAGACACAACAGCCTCCTGCTTCGCGCGCGCGCATGGGGACGGATGGACAGGACAGGCTCCTTTCTCTCTCACGCGCGTGGCGGGGACAGACGCGACAGGCTCCTTTCTCACGTGCACGGGGGGAGACGGATGCGACAGGCTCCTGATTCGCCCGGGGTGGAGGGCGGCTTGCGCAACGCTGTCGCTTCCCCCTCGTTCCTTTGCCTGCGGAAGGAAGGAGGGGGAAGCGGCAGCCTCCCGGAGAAGGCTTCTTGCGCGAGCCGCCCTCCCCCGCTCGCGCTAGAAGCCTTAATGCGAAAAGGGCCCTGATCTCCTAGAGTCCCAGTCCAACATTCAGATCACTACAGTATACTGGCTCCTCACACATATTACAGATGTATAAAACTGTGTGCACTTGACTGAATCAATTTTATACTAAACATGAGATTCCAAGAACCTGCATTGGAACATGTATCATAAAGTTCTACCCTGATGGAACTGTGATATGGCTCTCGCTACAGGACTCGGCTTTTTCCTGCTGGATTTCATGGCCAGAGGAGACTGTTGAAGAAGTATCTGGCTATGTTCCTGTATCCAGATGAAGAATGATAATATTATCCTTGAGGACCTCTGGAAGACTCTGGGAAGATACCTTTGTTATTCTGTGTCTAGTTACAGAGATAGGAGGAAAGTGAGTCTGGGGTGGTGGTGTTTGGTTATTGCATGAGGGAGGTAGTGAATTTCTTCCTCTACAATGACCAAAAAAAAAAAAGATATGCACCCTAGCAGGATGCCACCCATGTTCTTCAGTAGCTGCATTTGAATATGCTCTCTTGAAAGCATACGTATGGCTACCTCCATATATAATGTCAGCAAGAACATCTCTCAGAAAACAGCTAGCTGCTGTATTCCAAAGGCAAGAACCACAGAGCCTTGTGAGAATAGAAGATAGAGTATCTGCTCTAGGTGGGTCCATAGAGAAGAAGCAATAGTGGCAAAAGAGGAATGGTAAGATAACAGCAAAACTGACCTACATTATCACTTCAAAGGCCTGTGGGATGGGATGAGATGGGATGGGATGGGATGAGATGGGATGGGATGGAGGAGGGGAATGGAAGAGTTGAGTTGGTTGCCTCCCTGGAGCAAGTACCATAGTGATTTTTTTTCCTGATTGATATGACAGATGATGGCAGCTGTTATTCCAAATACCTAATGGGCAGGAAGAGGAAGATAAACCAAGTTCATGGAATAGGAAAGACCATGAAATTACAAAGGCTGCTTGAGCTAAGGAGGTTCAGGAGGTGGCAGCAACAGTTCAAAAAAGGTTGTTAGTGTTGAAATTGTCACGACCTAGAAGTCCAGCAGTTATCAGGACACGGATTTAGAGCTTAAAGAATCAGTGGAACCAGCAGAGGATTGACAAGAGGCCATCTTGCTTAAGATATTGGAAAGCACAGTGCCTGAGAAGAAGAAAAAAGCAGAGGCCCCAAAGCCCAAAGTCCCTGCACCTAGACCAGCTGCGAAAGCTTCCAAGTCCAGCTCCAGCACTGGGATAGCAGCAGCCGTCTTGAAAGGCCTCTGCACTCTACTGAGCTGGGGTAACAAACACCAGCAGTTGGAAAAATAGAGTCATCCTATGCTTCAAGCCAGAGATTCATCCCTGTGTCCAGTTCTGGGCACCCCAATTCAAGAAGGATATTGACAAGCTGGAGCAAGTCCAGAGGAGGGCGACCAAAATGGTGAGAGGCCTGGAAGACATGCCCTATGAGGATAGACTTAGAGAGCTGGGTATGTTTAGTCTGCAGAAGAGGAGGTTAAGAGGGGACATGATAGCCATGTTTAAATATTTGAAGGGATGCCACGTAGAGGAAGGAGGGGGCTTGTTTTCTGCTGCTCCAGAGACCAGGACAAGGAGCAATGGATTCAAGCTGCAGGAAAGGAGATTCCACCTGAACCTCAGGAAGAACTTCCTGACAGTCAGGGCTGTCCGGCAATGGAATCTGCTGCCTCGGAGTGTAGTGGAGTCTCCTTCCTTGGAGGTTTTTAAGCAGAGGCTTGATGGCCATCTGTCGGGAGTGCTTTGAGGGTGTTCCTGCATGGCAGGGGGTTGGACTGGATGGCCTGTGTGGTCTCTTCCAACTCTACATTTCTATGATTCTATGATTCTATGATTCTATCCCTTTTAGGTGTTCCACTTTGTGGGAGGGCTAGGATTCTGGCAAAGGTAATCTGGCACAACTAAAGGCCTTCATTGAGTTTCAGACCTTGCCAGAACAAGTTTCTCACTTGATAGTCTCTCAGATGCTGCAGTATTTAGGCTAGCTTGCACCTCATGGGCTCCTGCTACTGGACAAAAACATTGGAGAAGGAAGACAAATTGTTGGTAATTCACCAACATTACTGAGAAACCTGTGATGAACCCCATAAAAGAGGGGTACTGTGCATGCTGCCCTTATGCCATGGGTCACCCACTGAGTTGCACACTCTTTGGGCAGAGTAGTGCAAGAATGAACAAAAGATACCCATTATAGATAGCTCAGAACATGCAGCCAAAGAAGCACTGGCATTAGAATGCCCTGCTGGGTGCTTAGGATCTCAGCATCAGCCTAGATGCTTGATGTTTTGCTTAGCTGGGGCACTACATTGCTGGCAAAGGTACTTAACTGGGTTGTAACATCCAGAATCTCTCACACAAAAGGTGAGATTCTTAGAGTCATATTCCAAAACAGGACTGTTTTAAGATATGAAAATACAGTGAGCCCTCCAGTTCTTGGGGGAGGGGTTCAATTCCAGGATCCTTTGCAGATGCCAAAAACCACAAATGACCACAACACATATTATTAAATGGTGGCAACGTGTATGGAGATGCTTCAATGCATCTTTGTTTACATCATCACCATTTTATGTATAGGACATGATGATTTGCAGTTAGTGGACACCACAGACATGGAGCTAACAGGTTTGAAGGGTCAACTGTGTGAATCAGGAGGAGGAGCTGGGACCACAAAAAAATTAATTGAGGGCCAGATGAGGCCTCAAGGCCATATTTTGCCCATCTGTGATTTGTGGAGGAACTGGTGAATAGTTGGTTGAAACTTAGGACATGAAATTTAGCTACATAGCCGTCTGCCTCCTCCTAACCCTTATGATTTGTTTGCCGTACCAGTCCTGGAGATGGAAGTGGGAAATAGTTGGGAAATAAACTGAAACCTTGGCCTTCAAAAGCTAAAGTGACTTTTTATTGGGTTGATCAATAGGAGTAAATGGACAGAGGCACTGGAGCAAAATGTGTGTTCTGAGTATCTTTATATTTCAGAATCAATGAGGCAGCATAGCAAGGGGCATCATGGGAAAAACTCTGGCTGCTAAAGAACAGACTGCTCATTGTAGAGGAAGGCAATACTAGGTGTGCATGAATATTACCTGAGTTAGAAAAGCGACGCGGAAGGAAAGGTGATAGTGCTGTCCATATGAAACAGGCCACAACATAGAACTCTAGAAGACAGGTAAGTTTGGGTTTATTGTGGATTTACTGTAATGGGCTGAAGCTTTTGTTCCAGCAATGTTGGTACTTTTTAGAGGCAGAGCCAAAACATACTCTGGCATTTGGATTAATCTCTTTGGATGGAGTGTGAAACAAGAATTGGGACTAGCAGGGTTCTAAAGATTAACTGGTGAAGTGGTTGTTCTTTTTTTTAACAATTAAAAAGTATTTCTACTAGCCAATGGAAGAAGCTAGCCTGCCTTCCATCACAACTGAGAAATGAATCTGGAAGGATTGTAGCTCTGTAGTGGCAATCTTGACAGGTGGCTTACTTGGGATTACTTAGGCCAGAATTCCATTGGGGACATTGCAAGTGTAAGTTGCTCTAGGCATGTGGAGTGAATTTAGCGGACAATTTGATACAGTCTTAGGCCATTCCCATGTTACAGCCCCATCTCAGCATGGGGACACATTGAAGCTGGGCTGCAATGTATGCTACCACACAATGTCATCATTGTTCCACTCCTATTGCATCCCTAGCCATCATGATTGCACATTGTACTATTACTGGAAAAAAAATCCAGTAGTAGGCCCCCTTTGTGCAACAATCGCATCAGCTAGGGCCATGCGGAAAGGGCAGAAGCACTATCTAGGTGCTTCTTTTCTCAGTGCAGCACAGCAATAGGCTGGCTGCACTGCAGAGGAAGGAGCATGTCCTGACCACTGCCATATACTGGCAGCCAGCCAGGTGCAGAGAGGAGCTTTTGGGAGACACTCCCATCCCAGCAAAGGCATTGCCAAGATGATACTAGGATGTCATGTAATGCAGGTAAGGTGCGGAAAGGGCCTTAGGCAGCTGATAATGGCAGAAAAAGACTTATGCCTGCAGAACCATTGTCCAGATGGTAATGTAATAAAATTCATGTAGTCGTGTGCAAATGTGCATCACATATGTGATTTCATATAAATGTTCAAAGAGCAATGTGCCTATCCAAAGCTAATTGTTTTACACATTTTACATTGCCTTTGTGGTTTGTGCACTGGATCTGTGCATTGCTCACTGCATTTGCACAACAGGCAGTCAGGCATTTTCACTGATCACTTCTCCAACTATGTTGTGGTATGTTGGTATTCTGTTTAGGGGTTGAGCAATGCCAGCATAATGTAACTATGCTGATACTATGCTATACCCAACCAGTGTAGGGTCTCAGCCATAATCTGCTGCCTTGGGGTCCATTGCTGCCATTAGATGATGACAATAGAAGTCTTCCCACTTGTTTCCTGGAGCCCAGCTGTTGCCTGGCTTCTGGGATTTCTCTTTTTGTACTGCTAGTGCTAGTAGATAAGCAGCAATCTTGATGGAGATTGCTTAGTGATAGGAGCATGAGGAGATATAAGGAAGAGGGTAAGGCTTATGTATTCATGCAGGCAGAGTTTAGAAAGGGTATTGTATAGACAACAACCTCCATAATCCTCCAACCATATGACTAGTGGCTATGCTGGCTAGAGGACTGTGGAAGCTATGAAATCTTTATATTATTGAGAAAACATGCATCTAGTTTGCTGCTAATTGAAATTATGTGTGTGTACTGAGAGAGGTGAATGTGGATATTTTGAACTGGCCAAATCATTTTTCATGGTTTATTTGAGTCCCTTTAATAGAAGGAAGAACAAGTTGTGATGCTCTAGATGTTAGTGGATTGCAGTTCCCATTATTCTTCACCATTGGCTATATTGGCTAGGGTTAATGGGCATCCTTGGCCAAAGCCATTTGGAGGACCACCCCTCTTTAGGAGCATAACGTTTTTCCTGAGTCAGCATCAAAAGCAGCCCTGTCCCTGCAGAACATGAAGAGGACTTTGTAGGGAAAAAACCCTAGGACTTCCCAAGCCATTCAAAGTATTTCTGTAAACCACAGCTGAATTTTTGTGGCTGCAGTATCATAACAGATCATAGCCTGAATGAGGAAACTGCAAATGTACTGGACAGCTAAGATGAACGTTGACTAAACAAGCTGTCATAAATGGAGAAGTTTTGAATCAGTCATATTCTCTGGTCTTCAGTTTCAGCTCAAGCATGACCACATGTTGCTTTTCTTTCCCTTTTTCTACTCAGTCTGTTTCCTTTTCTACCTAGTCTGCAACCACTTAGTTTGTCCATAGTCCTCATTGTTGTTGTGTGTTGTGTGCCTTCATTGTCATTTCCAACTTATGGCTGACTATGTGTGATGCACCCAAGGTCACCCAGTGGGTTTCCATAGCTGAGAAGGGAATTGAACCTTGGTCTCCAAGATCATAGTCCAACTGTCAAACCACTACATGACATTGGTTCTTGTCCATAAGCGTACTCTATGTTATATGTTCAGAGGAGAATGGCCCCTCCATATAGAAAGGAAATTAATTTCAAAGCATGCTGTATAACTATAAGCCTGTTCTCTGAGACTAATGCTAATCTTAGCTTTTTCTTATTAGTTTAATGATCCTTGAATATATGGTCAGAAAGTAATCCTGATGTTAGAGTGAGACCACAACCTCACATAGCAAACACTAGTGGACAGAAGCAGGTTCCCATTCCCTGTCATTCTGCTGTGTTGGAGAACAGAGCCCCCCCCCCAAAAAAATTCCATTTTCTGCGTAAAACATTGAGTTTTGTACTTCTTCCTCTTCCTATTCTTCTTCTTCTACCTATTCTCCCTCCTCCTCCTTCTCCTCCTCCTTCTTATTATTATAATATATGTAAATCATTTTGAAGACTGAAGAAAAATCTCCCAGTAATTGACCATCTTTTCAACAGGATGTCAATATGGCAAGATGCCATTTTTCATCAAGACTGACAAAAATTGCAAATATTTTTACATCTCATTCTCTAGTGTACCCCTATTTAGCATTAACATGTTGAATTTACAGGGATTCAAACCCAGACTTTCAAGGATTAAACACTCAAAGCCCTATATCATAATATACCAAATATACCAAAGCCATATTTAAATACCTGAAAGGATGTCATGAAGAAGATGGAGTAAGCTTGTTTTCTGTTGCCCCAGAGACTAGAACATGAATCAATCTAATAAAATTTCAAGAAAAGTGATAAACAGTAGGAAGAACCTATGGAGTATAAGAGCTGTTTGACAATCATGTAGATGGCTTCAGAGGATGAGAAGACCTTCTTTGAAGATCTTCAAATAGAGGGTGGATAGCCATTGCCAGGGACTGCTTTAGTTGTATGTTCCTGCACAGCAGGGAGTTGGGCCAGATGGCCTTTGGAGATCCTTTCAACTATATGATTCCATATTTCTATTTATTATAAGGTCTGGATGGTGGCATCTGCCCCATTATGGCCCTGCACATCCCTCACACTTGGCATGGTTTAATGGACAATATTATTTAATTGGCACTATATTAATTGGGGTTGATACAAATAAAACCTGAGGTCACTGAAAGGTCAAGCTAGAAAGAGGCAGACTACTGACTGTAAACATGAGATAACAAGGAAGGTCAGCCACAATCCCTCCTAGGCAAACATCAAAGTCATTGTCAGGCAGATTGCAAGGCAGCTCTAGAGACAATAGGCTTATACTAAAGAGCTGGACATCTCAGAGCAGAAGGGGGAAATCCCCACCAAACAGTGATTGTTTTAGCCCTGATTCTTCAAACCTAGACATTTCCCTGCTTTGTCTTCCCAATCTCTCTGCAATACTGGGCTATTAGGACAGCCATTACCCTTTTTTCACCTAAACATTAAACTATTAATGGTGACGCAGTGATTAAATGCCGGTACTGCAGCCACAATATTGTCAGTTTGATCCTGCAGGACTCCAGGTTGACTCAGTCTTCCATTCTTACATAGGTTGGTAAAATGAGTATTCAGCTTGTTGGGGGGCAATTAGCTTACAACATTGTAAACCACTTAGGGAGTGCTTAGCACTGATAAGCAGTATAGAAATGTATGCTATAACTGCTATTACTCTGTCTGAACTTCATTGTTTGTGTTGCAACTTCCATTGTCCGCTTGGATGGGAGAGCGATTCACACCCGTACCTGAAGAATATTTTTCAGGTATAAGAACTCCCAGTTTTGAGCAGTTCAGTGCCGTCTCTTAACTTTCTGAATGTCATGTCTCTGTTTGATTCCCGAATGAGAACTGCCCTTAGGTGCCTACCTAAGCCATGCTGCCGCTTTCCTCACTGCTTTCTGGACCAGTAAGTATTGCCTCAATCCTGAAAGTCCTCTATCCACATTTTCCTCCCTTTACCTTTAGCTAGTCCTTGAATGCGTGTGCGGGTGTTCAGATCTTGGTGTGCTTGTGTGAATTTCTTTCAATAAAACACATTTTATTTTACATTTGGAATCTCTGGCTGGTTCTTTCTGCAAGAACCTCATAAACATAGGTAGTAGATCTCATTAAGTTACCTCCCTCTTACAGGCCTCATAATTTTGAGCTAATTGTTTCCTCATTGTCAGATGGAGGTACTGGCATTGCAGATGGACCTCTAAGTCACCCACGTTTTGGGTAACAGCCCCTTTCACTTGTCCTATGTTAAATGTGTTTTAATCTCACATTCTTTCCATCCCAAATATGAATAAATTTTAAAATGCTGACAAATTCTTACCAAAACAATGGCCTGAAAGTTTCAACCATCAATAGGGATGGAGGTGAAAACAACAATGAACATACCTGTATCACTTTCATGGCTCACAGATAACATTGCAGTTTAAAGTTTCATGTGGATTTTAACTTTATAGGCCTCCCTCCACATTCATGGGTCTGATCTTTGCAAATGTAATTATTCACCAGGAGGATGTCTCCCCCCTCCCCCCTCCCATTCCCCTGTGTTTTACTGGGCATGGAAAAAGAAGACAAGTGCTCCCCCCATTCCCTTGCCTTTTGCCTCAGTGTGCATTTTCCATGCTGGGATGCCTTTGGTCCCAGCACAGACAATGGGCACCAAGGTCAAAGACAAAGGAATGGGGGAGGCATGTACACATATTTCTTTACTGCCTCTGGTGCTCCTCCCTCCCATTCCCTTGCCTTTGGCCCCAGGGCAGCTTCCAACAATAAATTAAACACATTAAAAAATTTAAAACAAATAAAAAGGTTAAAAACATATAAAATTATAAAGCTTACATGATATTCAATGTTGCGCTGCAGCAAAGAAGTCAAGTGCTATTTTAGCCTGCATTAATAGAAGCACAGTTTCTAAGTCGGCAGAAGTAATAGTGCCACTATAAACTGCATTGATCAGGCCTTCTCTGGAATACTGTGTTCCATCCTGGGAGCCCTCATTTCAAGGATACAGACAAAGTGGAGGAAGTTCAGAGAAGAGCAATGAGGATAATAAGAAGTACGGAGAACAAAACCTATGAGGAGAGGTTGAAGGAGCTGAGCATGTCCAGCTTGGTGAAGAGAAGACTGAGGGGGTGATATGATTGCACACTTGAAATTGCCTCAAGGCTGTCACAGAGAGGAGAAGGCTGGCCTGTTCTCTACTGCCCCAAAGTGTAGGACCAAGTCTAATGGGTTGAAGTTACAGGAGAGTTGATTTTGATTGAGCTTTAGAATGAACTTCTTGGCAGTAAGAGTTGTTTGACAACAGAACCAATTGCCTAGAGGGATGTTAGAGTTTTCTTCTTTGGAAATCTTCAAAGAAACTGGACAGCTACTTGCTTGAAATTCTTTAGCTGGAAATCCTAAACTGAGCAAGGGGTTGAACTCAATGGCCCACAAGGCCTGTTCCAGTTCTATGAATCTATGACTCTGTGATCTGGAATGCCTGTTCCGTACCCCAAGATCCCTGAAGTCAATTATTAGTATATTATGTAGTTCTGAAGAATGATTTGAGACTCTCTAGGGCTCAGCTAAGAATTGTTTGTTACAAACTGTCTGGAAAATTGAGGACACAAAAACTTGGCATAGTGTAGTCCAAAACAACAGACACTTACATTAACTCATCTTGTCTTTCTAAAAGTATTTTTATTAACAACTATTAGAATAACATAAAACAACATATAAGGTAAACATACATAAAAAGAGATAACAGTAAAACTGATCTACTACACAAACTACAAACTGACTAACAAAACTAAACTACTACAATCAACAGCTAAACAACGAAAAAGGGGGATAACAAAAAAGGAAAAACATTGACTTCTGACTTCCCAGTAAAATGATAATTCTCTTTACTATAACATACTGTTTATACATATAAGAATATTAGGTAAACTATTATTAGTTTGACATTTTGTAATTTTATCACATCTTGTCTTTGATGCAGCACCAAAACCAGTGGAAGTATATCACCAAAAGAGGGGACAAAAAAATTCCATATGCTTAAAAATTCCATATGCTAAATGATAGATAGATAAATGGATGGATAGATAGATAGATAGATAGATAGATAGATAGATAGATAGATAGATAGATAGATAGATAGACAGATAGATAGATAGACAGACAGACAGACAGATATACACACAGATGAACGTTTAGAAACTATTAATCTAATTGGAAATACAATAATTTTTTCCACAGTGGGGAAGACTCTGAACAAGAGACCTGAGTTCCTGCTCAATCTTTTGTCCAAGGACTAACTGTTGATGGGAAACATAAAATCCCTTGCACTCCCAGATCTTAAAGATTTTTTTCATTCAATTGTGAAACTTACAGGAATACAACTTCCAGAAGCATCCAGTGACGATGGTCACTATCCATGTTGAGTAAGAGGTTCTGGAAGTTGTACAGTCCTAAATGTAACTTTCCTAAAATTTAAGAACTGGAATCTCTTCCTGTAGAGGACTGCCCTCTTTAAAGTAGGATACATGACCTCTCTATCTACATGGATACTAGTGTACATTTGAAGAGCTTTTCCATGCAAGGAGGGGCCTTGGCTCAGTCACAGTGTGGCACATGTGAGATCTCCACAGGGTCCTTTCTCATCCATTCTGAGTGTATATAGTGTGGCTACTGGGCATTATCAAGTGTGCCTCGTGGTGGGGGTAATCTCTGTGTTCTTTGAACATCATTTCTTTTTCTTTCAACATAAGAGGGAATAATCACAAGGCAGTGCTCAGCTAAGTTGTATTTGGAAACAAGTCAGCCATTCAGGGGAAATACAGTTGTATGTTTTCCATAGGACTAAAACAGAGGAGGAATGAGTTAATTTGTCCTCTGCATTCCTGAGTTTCTGATAATTATCGTTCCTCTGCAGCTGATATATTTTGATTATTTTTTTCAAAAAATGCAGGCACGTACTTAAACTAAATATTTGTTTTTGTTTTATTCCTTCGAGTCCTTTCTGACTTATGACAATCCTAAAGCAAGCCTATCTCATGGTTTTCTTGGCAAGATTTGTTCAGAGAGGGTTTGTCATTGGCCCTTTTCACACGGGCTTTCTGTCACGCGACAGCCCCGTGAGCCTCGCGGGAGTGGGAGCATCACTCTGCACGACGCACTCCCATTTCCGCCATGCTCACGGGGCTGCAGCGGCACGATCGCGGGTTGTTTGCGCAACGCTCCCGGCGCCCACATGCACTTACCTCCTGTGCAGAGCGTCGGGGAGGCGGCCGGCTTGCGCTTCCTTCCCTCCGCCCCTGCGGAAGGAAGGGGCGGGGCGCTAGCGCGACGGACGCGACAGCCTCCTGCTTCACGCGTGCGGGGGGGATAGATGCACAGCCTCCTGCTTCGCGCGTGCAGGGGGGGACAGACGCACAGCCTCCTGCTTCACCCGGGGGGGAGGACGGCTCACGCAAGGCTGCCGCTTCCCCCTCGTTCCTTCACCTGTGGAAGGAAGGAATGGGGAAATGGCAGCCTCCCGGAGGAGCCTTCTCGCACGAGGCACCCTCCCCCGCTCGCACGAGAGGCCTCAATGCGAAAAGGGCCATAGTCTTTATCTGAGTGTAAGAGAGTGCGGCTTGCCCTGAGTAACCCAGTAGGTTCCATGACCAAATGGAGATTTAGACCATACTTCATAAGATGTCTAGTGCAGATCCAAGAAATGGCTACAAAAAGACACCCAAAAGAATGGAACACATGGATGCAAAGGCAGCAACCGTTAACAAAACCCAGCAAAACCATGAAGTTATATTGTGGGACTTCTTTAAACCAGCTATTCTCAGCCTTTGGTCTTCTGGCTGTCTGAGACTTCAGCTTCCAGAGTCTATCACCATTGGCCAGCCTGATAGAGGCTCCTGGGAGTTGAAGTCCAAAACTATCATAAGACCAAAAGTTGGGAAGGGCTGCTTTAGACCAATCTGGAAGAACCCTGTTTCTTTCAGTGCAGTTGTGTTGAGGGTAATTCCTCCTCCTCTGTGTTAGAGGGATAGAAGACCCTCTGGAGCAGGTTTTCAAGTGGTGTGGGCAGCCTTGGGTGGGGATGAGGAAGAAAATCCTGTCATGCTCATGGATGCCTGTTTCAGTAACAATGAATTTAGGCCAACATGTAGTCCTGGTTTTCCCATAGACTTCAACATCAGTTCCTCCGTGTTACCTTTGGTATCAGAGGCGATATGCCTCTGTTTGGCAATTCCTGAAGAACATACATGGGAGGCTGCTATTATGCTCACATTCTGCATCTGGACTTTCTGCATCTGGACTTTCTGCATTTGGACATTTTGCCCTATGGAGAACACCTTAGGAAACTGGGTATGTTAAGTCTGCAGAAGAGAAGATTAAGAGGGGACATGATGGTCATGTTTAAATATTTGAAGGGATGTCATATTGAGGAGGGAGCAGGCTTGTTCTCTACTCCTCCAGAGACTAGGACAAGGAGAAATGGATTCAAGCTGCAGGAAAGGAGATGCCACTTGAACCTCAGAAAGAACTTCCTGACAGTCAGAGCTGTCCGGCAGTGGGATATGCTGCCTTGGAGTGTGGTTGACTCTCCTTCTTTGGAGGTTTTTAAGCAGAGGCTGGATGGCCACCTGTTGGGAATGGTTTGATGTGTGTCCCTGCATAGCAGGGGCTTGGACTCGATGGCCCCTGGCGTCTCTTCCAACTCTTATGATTCTATGATTCTATGACTTCCTATAAGCAATGGGTTGGTCATTGTGTCAATAGAATGCTGAACTAGATATGCTTGTGATTTGATCCAGTACAGCTCTTTTAATTTTTTTTGGCTTGATCTCAGTTCACACTTTGTATTCGTTTACCAGTGTGACGTATGAGCGTTGAATCAGTCTTGACTTCCCACCCCTGTTTGAACTGGACTGCCAACATTAAAAAATAAAAATAAAACGACGACAACAACAGGTGAATAGAGCATGTTTGCTTAGCCATGTATATGTGGTCACCCCTCCTGTATTTTTGTGAAGGAAAAATTTTTTGAATTGAAATCTGAGGTATGTATGTTCAAGACACCATAGCCAGCATTATTAAGCTGGTAAGTGCAATGTAACACTGGCTTCCAAAGCAAACTTGTAGATGCATTTTTCATAGCTAGACTAGAGAGAAAATAAGTTGTCTATATTGTACTAGCATATATACCCAGCAGTGCCTGAGACACTGAGCATATATACCCAGCAGTGCCTGAGACACAAGTAATACTTGTTAGAAAGATCTGAGATCCTGTGTCTCTAATTCCTCAAACTGTCTTGTCTAGTACCTGTAACTTTTCTCCATATACCTCAATCCAATCTGTCTCCAGAGTTATTAACCTACACAGGTTGGGTTCCTGGGGGAAAACACTGCCCTCCTCCTTGTAGCTAGGCCCTGTCTCCATAGCAACCAGCCTATTTAAGACAGACACAGTTGACTGAAGCCCAAGAGCTCTCTGGCTGAGAATTCTAAAGACCTCTCCCTAGACTGCAAACCCCAGGATTCTGTTACCCTGTATGTTGGGGGTCCCGGGAGGGGCGCCCAAATTACCAAACACAAGATGGGGGAAATTAGACTCGAGCACTCTCTTAAGCTAATGAGAGGCAGGGTAACTTTAGCTGGGATCTTTAACCCTATGTCTACAGCGTCAGGTCAGAGAGCGGTTAGACAAGTTCTAAAGCAACAAATAATATTTTTATTGGAAACAAACAACACAAAAGACACGACATACACTAACTAACTGAGAAATAGAAATGGAGAGTTTTGGGGAAATGGGTAATACGACACCTTTTCTCATAGTCCTGGAGAGAAATGGAGGTTGAGGGTAAGAAAGCTCAGCGCGGTTTGCTGAGGGGGCAACTCGCTGGACGAAGCGATAGCAAGGCAGGATAGCAGTCCGGAGCGTTCCGAGGAGTGCTCAGAATTGGGGACCTTTTATAGGGTGGATTTTACCTACAGGACATGCCATGCTCGGTGGAAAACAAAGGAAATTTGGAGCGGGACAAAGGTATTGGAAAAGGTCAGGTTTTACATGATGAGCTTAGCGCTGGATGACAATAATATGGCCAATATGCAAATGGCCCAACATAAAGGATTGACTCGGCACTCGGCCGGGTGTCTTTGTGTAAAGTCGCGCTGAGCAGGGCTGGTTTGCAAGAAGGAGTGGTCCCTAAAGCATCGGAGAGGCATTAAGTTACCTGCCTGAATGAGGTTTGGAATGTACAACCATTAACAGACGCGCCTATTACGTGCTTGTCCAGTGGCCCTCACAAACAAGTGGAGTAGAGTAGCAGAGAAAGGTCACATAGAGGCCAAATAAGTTTGATATCAAGAGATATCTAGTGCTCTCACCAGACATATCGTAACCGTGGTAACAATTCCATAGAATCTTCTTAGGAAGGCAATCATATGAAGTCTTCGCCTGACACAGCCAATCATATGAGGTCTTGGCCTGCCACAGACAAATAATTTTTGACTTTTATATATTAGATGAGGTGACACTGTTCACAGATTAGTTCCTGTTCTACAAATATTATATGTAGCAATCTCCATTTGCAACAACAGACTTACATACTACCTCAGTTGGAAGCTCTATTATGTTATAGAATCCCAAGGAAGAAGGAGCTATGATTGAAGTAGGCGAGGATGGAGTAGGCATGATGGTCTTTGATGAGCTTTGTGGTGCATGGCATTAAAGGATTTACCCTTGTAGTAATCTTGCTGCCCAGATGATGCCAACTTCAACTGTCACCAGGGATATGGGGAGCTCATCAGGTAGCACTGGGCCAGTATTCCAGTCCAGTGATGCTACACAGCATTTGCTGCTCTCCAGTGCTAAAGAAACCTTAGAAATACTTATAATTTGCTTATGAGACCCTGGTCAATATTCTATTTTATGCAGAGGTTGTTTAGTCCCTAAAAAAAGGAGGTCCTGTTCTACAGGAGGAATGTAGAGAAGAAACAAAGGCTATTTCCACCCTACACCCTAGTGCTATTATTCCACTTTCAACATCCTGTGGAATTCTGGGGTTTGTAGTTTATTGAGGCCAAACAGCACTTTGGATGAGAATTCTAAATGCCCCTTCCTGCAAATCCAAGGATTCCATAGGATGTTGAAAGTGGAATAATAGCACTATGGCCCTTTTCACAGCGCCGGTGCTTGCGTGATGGAGGAGGGCGGCTCACGCAAGAACCCTCTCCCGCAACGCCGCTGCTTCCCCCGCCTCCTTACTGCACGTGGAGTCTTCTTGCGCAACGGGCGCTCTTCAGCCATGCACCCAGCGGTAGGTGCCGCGGGGGGCAGAAGCAGGGAGGAAGCGTGACAGGCCCACCTGAGACGGCGCTCTGCACTCCGGTAAGTGCGGGACGCCGCTGGGAGTCTTGCGCGAGTGCCATTTATTTTCACTTCAATCCGAAAATGAAAAAATCCACGCTCACGCCGCTTCAACCCCGTGAGCGCCGCGGAAGTGGGAGTGCGTCGTGCAGAGCGACGCTCCCACTCCCGCGAGGCTCACGGGGCTATTTCGTGAGAGAAAGCCCATGCGAAAAGGGTCTATAACAAGGTAATGAGGAAATGGCCAAAATCTCAGGGTGTTAAAACAATGATTTTATTCTAGTAATTACTCCATCTAAATCATCCTTTTCAACATCCTGAGATTTTGGCCCTTTCTGCACCTTCCCCGGATCCCACAATATCCTAGCGTCGTCCCGGCAGTGCCTTTGCCAGGATGGGAGCGTGTCCCAAATGCTCCCCTCTGCACCTGGCCAGCTGCTAGCAGATGATAATGGTTGGGACATGATCCTTCCTTCCACAGCACAACTGGATTCTTCCTGTGCTGCACTGAGGAAGGAACAGCCTAGATAGTGCTTCCACCCTTTCCGCAGGGCCCCAGCTAATATGATCATCGCATGAAGGGGTCTATTACCGGATTTTTTCCAGTAATAGTATAATGCACAATCACAATGGCTAGGGATCCAACAGAAGTGGGACCGTGACAATGCCATCCAGTAGTACGCATTGCATCCTGGCTTCAATGTGCCCCCATGATGGGATGGGGACATAGCGTAGAATTGGCCTTAGTCTCTTCTCTACATCTGTTCTATTGGGTGTTACCAGTCTTCTTTGCTTTTACCTTTTTCTTTTCTATTGGAAAGAGAAAGCGTATTTCTAGAGCCTAGAGAAAGCCTCTGTTTCTCTTCCTAGAAGAATGTGAACACCCTCCTTCCTACTTTTGGAAGACAAATAAAAACTTTGTTCTTTCAGCCAACAAATGGGAATTAAATATTTCTCTGCCCTTTAAAAAAAAACACTAGTGTTTTCTGTTTACATTATATAATTTGTTATTCACGATGATGATGGTGATGGTGATGATGATGATTTGCATGGATGTAAACCATTGTATAACATGGGGATTCGGGGAGGGGGAGAAAGGGAGCATCTATTGTACAAACATGTAGGTTTAGCTTGGAAAAGAGAAGATTGATAGCCATCTTTAAATATTTGGAGGGATTTCATGTAGAAGACAGAGCCAGATTCTTTTCTGCTGCTCCAAAGAGTAGGATGTGAACCAGTGGCTCTATATTAACAAGGAAACAGATTCCACCTAAATAATAATAAGAATTTCCTGGTGGTAAGAAGTGTTTAATAGTGCAATAGACTGATTGATAGCATGATGGATTCTCCTTCTTTGGTGTCTTTAAAAAGAAGCTGGAAGGTCATCTTTTGAGAGTCCTTTAGTTGTCTATTCCTGTATGTCAGCAGGTTGGACCAGATGGCCCTTGTAGTCCTTTCCAGCACTCTTATTCTATGATTATATGAACAGCCTAAGAGCCAGTGTCCTATAATGATCTGAGCAGTGACCCTGGAGACCAGGCCTACGCAGTCATGGAAACCCAGTGGGTGACCTTGGGCATGTCACACACTCTCAGCCCCTAGAAAACCCTGTGATAGTGTTGTCTTAGGATCACCATAAGTCAGAAATGATTTGAAGGCACACAACAACAACAGTGAATGCTCTATCCCTCTCTATGATCTGCTGTTTGTCTGTGTCCGAATGGCTACGATGTCAGTTATCAGTTTATATGACCAGGTTAAATTATGGAGGCAGACTGTGAATCAAAGCTGCAAAATCAATAACATGTTTTTTTTGTTTTTTTTTTAAAGGGTAATGAAATGGAAAAGATGGAAGATAGGGCACCCAAGGTCCACCTCAGTTGAGATGCCACATGTCCTAGCACTAGCCTTAGACTATTATAGGCATGAATTTGGTTTGATTTATTGCACCTGTTTTGTTGCCTACTAGCAGATATCCTCTGTTTGGCTTCTATATTAACATAAAGCCTTTTGCTTTAAAGCACTGTTGCTGAGAAATGCCACAAGACTCAGCTGTCTGAGTCATAAACTGGGATAGGACTGCACAATATGAGCATTCCAGATTGCCAGTCTGGCAAGTTTGTATTGCTTGACAGTCACTGAGCTGAGGTATTACAAGCCCATTCACTTCTCTGCCTGAGGAGAGATGGGTTACATGAAAACCCTCAGGTGAAATTCCAGAATTCTCAATATCTCAAATGTAGGATGACAAAAAGTGGATAAAAGAACTGCAGATTTTCATAAAAGGTGCATATACTAATTTACATGGTGGGTGCAAATTTAAAAAATAGTGTCATTAGGAGAACTAGAACTGCCATTCATGTTACCTTTAGAGAGGAAGCCAGTGAGCAGAGGCCCATTCGCACTGCAGAATTATAGCGCTATTATTCCACTTTAACTGCCATGGTTCCATCCTATGGAATCCTGGGACTGGCAATTTAAGGAGTGACACTGGGCACTTGTCGTCCAAATAGTTCTGGAATCACAGAATCATAGCATCCTAGTGTTAGAAGAGACCAAAAGGGCCATCGAGTCCAGCTCCCTGTCATGCAGGATTATGCAATCAAAGTACTCCCAACAGATTAACATTTTTCAAAAACCTCCAAAAAAGGAGACTCCACCACACTGAGTCAGCATATTCCACTGTCAAATTGTCCTTACTGTCAGGAAGTTCTTCCTAATGTTTAGGTGGAATCTTTTTTCCTGAAGTTTGAAGCTATTGTTCTGTTTCCTAGTCTTGGAGCAGCAGAAAATAAGCTTGCCCCAACTTTCATATGGCATCCCTTCAACGATTTAGACGCAGCTATCATGCCAGTTTTCAACTTTGTTTTCTCCAGGCTAAGCATATCAAGCTCCCTAAGCTGCTCCTTATAGGGCACGGTTTCCAGGCTTTTTACTATTTTGATCACCCTCCCCCAGACACATTCCAGTTTATCAACGTCCTTCTCGAATTGTGGTGCCCAGAAGTGGTCATAGTACTCCAGGTGAGGAAAGCAGAATAGAGCGGTACTATTACTTCCCTTGACCTAGACACTATACTACTATTGATGCAGCCTAGAATCACATTGGCTTTTTGGCCTTACCAGACAAGAAAACTTAGGATTCCATAGGCTGGAGCAATGTCCTTAAAGCTGAATAATAGTGCTATAATTCTGCTTTGTGAATGGGCCCTGCATGACCCAGGTTGCTGTTCATTCTGCTATCCAGGTGCTCAGTGTTGAGCGCCAACCTGAAGACCCCTTCTCTCCCTGCTTGTGGCTTCTCCATCATTAAACCAGACTTAGACTGGAGAGTGCTTCAAATATATGACTGTTTCACATACAGCAATATAGTATATAAACTAGGGCAGGTGGCTATATTATTGGAATGTGTTTTTATTGAGTTACAGTGCAAAGTCTAGCAAGTAGTCATGAAATATTTTATTGAAGATCAAGATAAACCGCTGACAACAGAGGAATTACAGCTTGTGCACTTGCAATAAAATTATCCGTCTCTCTGCATCACATCCAATTAGCAGCAAAACGTTATTCCACGAAACTTCTCAGCTGTCTGTATAATCACATATATGAAAATATGCAGGCAGTAAGAACCAGTACATCTTTATAGAACTACCAAAGCTCACATAAATCTCAGCCAGCTGGAAAACAAGTAGTAAAGCCAAGAGAGAAAAAAGAACAAAATAAAACCATAAAAACATCAATGACGTCTTATTGGAGCTGTATAAACAGCTGAGCGCTGGCAGTCAATGTGTCGATTTTAACCTCATGACGAAAGAAACGATAATGATTGGATTGGAAAGCTGTCAAGGCTTCATCAATGAGGAAGTAAAGAAGGAATGAGGGAAAGTGTTGATTAGTACAAACAGCAACAAAAGAATTCAAGGGTCATGTTTCCTTGCGCGTAAAACAGAATGGCCTTGGACAGATCTCATTTTCTAATTACATATATGTCACTTTGGGAGAGAAAATGACAAGGAAATACTCTTATATAAATAAGGACACACAACTAAGGAAAATGATCAGAAACCTGTTGCTTTCTTACACATGTGCAAATTCCTTTATACAAGCAGACATGTTTTGTGCAGTCTGCAATACCCACATCCAGTTGAAAATCACAGACGCACATGCAGTGCCATTGTGCATGTGGTTGGATGCACATTCTCAGCTGATGCTTATCTAACCCCGCTGAAATCAGTGGAAGTACTTCTTTGTTTGACATTCCACTGTGTATTTGACTGCACTTTCCCTTTGTTATGGCTTACCTGGAGAAAGCCTTGTTGGAAGAGGAAGGGGAACAGTAGTGCCAAGCTAACAGGCAAGTTTGTTCAGAGAGGCTTGCCCTTGCCTTCCTCTGAGGCTGAGAGAGTGTGACTTGCTGTGAAGTTGGAAAATGTCACCATGTGCTGCTGGGATGTATATTCCAGCCTGTTACGAATTTTAGCTGTTAATTCATCTTCGCTGCCACCACCCATTGAATTATGAATTCCTGGAAAGTACAATGGGACACTATCCAGAACATGTCAATCCCTAAGCTTAAGGATCTTCCTTTTTCCCCCCGTCTATCTAGCATTGGTGTGGAAAGGAGAGAAACAGGGTCTTTTACAGAAAGTATTTATTAAAGGTATGCAAATAAACAAGGCAAATTACCACACATGGGAAGCCCCCTCTTCCCAGGCACGCTTAGTTACAAAAGAACAGATATAAAAGCACAGATACATTCTTTAGATCAGCCAGCCTCCAAAATAACAGAAAAGTCCCTAACGCGACTAGATAACTATTTCTAATTACTCACAGTTGTTCCTAGGCTTAGATGTTCTAGTAGGAAGGGGCCAGGAGGCGAGGCTAGGCCTCAGCCTGCTACTGGTAGTTTCTTTGTTGTCCCCTTGATATCTCCCAGCCACATGGCCTCGCAAGAAGTTTTATAACTTCTCCCTGGAAGCATCTGGAAGCATCCTGAAGATGCTCACCTCTTTCCTTTTTGATTGGTCAAGTCTTACCCTGTGACCTATAATGGTGACCCACATGACCTATGATGCTGACCCACATGACCTATGATGCTGACCACACACTAAAATGTAATCTAACACCTTATTAACCCTTGGTTTACCTGAAGAGGGAAGTGTCCCCCTTTTAGCTAAGTCTAGATAATGGGAAGCCCCATTATCACACTTGCCCAAACTCATCCAGTGAGTTTTCATGGCTCAGTGAGTATTTGAACCCTGGCTCCAGAGTCATAGAGCAACATTCATGTTATTATACCATGCTGGCACTCTACATCATCCTGCAGTGTATCATAAATTAAAAAGCCTAGAGCCAAGAGTCAGGAAACACCCTGCTCCTCTTTCAATGGAAGATGGCTGAGTTAAAGAGGCCATTTGGGCTGATTTACCAATGTCTACAAATTAGCTCAGCCAAGGCCATTTCACTGATGCAGACAAACAGCTTCAACACTTCCCGGTGACCTTGTCTGATACATCTCATACCTGTGTGCATGCCATTGTTCGGTGTTGCCATTCAACGGATACCACAATCAAGGTATAATTCCACATGTAGAGATATAATTTTTGCAACCCTAATGTAGAATTTTGGGCAATATCTTTCCAGTGAGAAAGATCTGGTCCCATTCTGAATTCGATAATAGTTATTAAACTTTGCTATTCGACCAAAAGGACATTTGTATTTATTAGCATATTTTACAGGTTTGTTGTTAGACGTTTCGTGTATCTTTTAGAATCATAGAATCATAGAAATGTAGAGTTGGAAGAGACCACAGGGGCCATCCAGTCCAACCCTCTGCCATGCAGGAACACCCTCAAAGCACTCCTGACAGATGGCCATCAAGCCTCTGCTTAAAATGACCTCAGAAAGTCAATAAATTTGAATGATGGCTAGAGGTACAAGTCTTCATGTATTTCATACCGAGATGCAAGAATAAACAATTTCAATTTTTTTCTCCTCACTCCATGAGAATACAATGTTTTCTGTGTAATTATTTAGCATTGTTCGTGATTTGGTACTTTGCTGGGAAAAAAATCATTTGTGCAAAAACACATGCTTCCTTCAAAGATAATGGGTTTATGGGAAGAAAATGTGCACTTTGTGCGAAAAACACTGATACCTGTGCAAAAATGCTATGTTTTCTAACATGGAAAATACATGCAGGAAAATTGCACATGGCTCTTTGTGCAGAAATCTGCATGTTTCTGCAAATGGTGTGAGTTTAATGCAATTTTCTGCAAATGGTGTGAGTTTAATGCAATTTTCTGCAACTGGTGTGAGTTTAATGCAATTTATATAACAGTTACAAACTTTGCGCAAATACATGGATTTCCATGTAAAACAATCAGAATATAGCCTTCTGTGATATTGGGATCTTCCAATTACTCAGGGAACACAGATGAGTGGGGATAGTTCTCTCTCTAGGTAAACAAGGGGTTAATGAGTTGCCGGGTTTAATTTACATTTATTGGGGATCAACATCACGGAAGGACATCAGAGATCACAAGAGACAGTTGCTCAATCAGAAAGACTGGATGGGGCAACAAGGTGAGAAGCATCCAGGTACTTAAGACAAGAAGTTATTAAAAAAAAAAAGTCCTGAAGAGACCACAAGGCAAGGAAGAAAAAGGAACACCAATGAGAGACAAAGACTGAAAGCAGGCTGAGCAAAGCTGGTCCAGACTGCTGGCCTCCCTCCCCGCCCCCACCACCCCAGTATCCAGATAGTAACATGAACAGGATAGGAATGTTTTAGTTAGTTGTTTTAGAGATTATGTCAGCCACGTAGCTTGGAGTGCGGGGGGTGGGTGGAGGGGCAGGGGTATGGCCACATCATGCAGGATGCAGGGCCACATTGCACAAGATGTGACCACATCGTATGGGGGCATGGCCCCATCTTACAGGGTGAGGCCACATCATGCAGGGACATGGCTATGTTGCACAGGGGCATGACCATGTTGCACAAGGCACCCCCCAAAAATTGCCGCCTGGTGCACACCATCCTCGTTGCCCCCCCCCCGTATGCCAGTGGATTATGTTCTTTTACAACTCTGGCTGAAATGACCTAGCCTTATCTGTAATTTTTTAACTGCTCAGTAACACCTGAAGGAAGGTGCCTTCATGAATGGGATATCTTTTGTCATTGTGTTTGCCTGCTTAGAATGAAACCTTTTCCTTCTAAAGATCTTTGTCCATGTTCTCTCTCTATGTGCCTCACCAGTTGCACTCACAGATAGAATTTCCCTCTGCCACAGAAGGTAGGAGAGGAAAGCCTCTCAGTTCCAAGATCACTTCCCCAGTTCCTACTGAGCTATTGCAGGATGGGCATTTAATATCAGTAGGTCGTGGCAGCTGGAAGATCTTCAAGGGCAAAGGGGGTCCCATCTCCTACTCAAGGTCAGGAGACAGCATCAAGTAGTAGAATAACCCCCTGTTTCCCTCACACCTTCTTCCAACCTGACTGCTGAAGCCCACCTTAAAATTCAGCCAGCTGTACTGAGGGATGGAGCTCTGCAGTGCTGGTGAGTGGTGCACTGAAGAATGATGCATCCATTTTTCTCCTGCCAGTGATCGATGGTGTGCCACCCAGAATCAAGGACATCTGTGAGGTCCTATTGCAACTCCTTGGTACACAGCAGCTTGCTGGCAGGAGGGGGCTGGATGCATCATATTTCAGCACTCTGCTCACCAGAACTGCAGAACTCCATTCCTCAGTGCAGCTGGCTAGATTTTAAGGTGGGTTAGGGGAGCATTTATGAATGCAGCAGTGGTAACAGTCAATGTAAATAAGAAGTAGTTATAAGCTCATAAATCTAATTTGTGATGTCATAACTGACTAACAGGATGCCAGCTGTAGTTTTCCTGCATATGTTTTCAAACACAAAATAACAATATTTTTGCATAGGAATCCATGTATTTTGCAGAAAATATATGTGTCCTTGCCCAGAAATGCATTTTCTCCACAGGACAACTATGTGTACATTTGCACAACCCGTTTTTTCCCAACCAAGTCCTAAAATGCAAAGAATCTCAGAATCTCAGAACTATTCTTCTTTTCCTCATCAGTGTGTTTCAAGAATGGAGATGCCACTTTTCATCAAGGATGCAAATACTAATTATCATTTTTCACACCCCTGTGGCAAGCTATCAATACTGAGGCTAATATTAGAAGCACAAATTAAAATGTCATGAATCCAGCTGCCAAGATGCAACCCAGGCCCAAGGATATTGCATAGAGAAAAAGGATCCCCTAGGCACAGAAAAATAATCAATGTGCTTCATTTACATAACGCACTGTCATTGCAGAGGTTTAGGGCTACTGTGAAATTCAGAATGCTGATTATATCTTTGCAGAGAATCAGATCACATTCGCTAACCCCGTCCTTGAGACAGAATTTCCCATCAGCCCTACCTCATATTGTACATACATTCAAGGTGGATATTTGAAAAGGGGAAGCCAATGGGCTATATGCAGTCAGGAACTTTGATTCTGTGTGCTTCCAGGTCACATAGGAGCCTAGGCACTCAGAGCTCTTAAATGCATAGGCTTCCCCTTTTCAGGCATCAGCGCTCAGTATTGGGGGAGGTCAGATCACAGGATAATGGGGACACATGTGGGCACCTCTTCTATTGGCTTCATCTTTGTCCTAATTTGAACACACAAACAAAACATTTACAAAGAGCTCCTGCTAGCCAGGAATTAGAGAAGTGAGTTACCAGCAATTGAAGCTGCTAGTCTCTCTCTCCTCACTCATTCTTCAAGTCCCCATGGCTTATAGTCTCCATACATTTGCAAATTTTTCTTTAGAAGCAATGACCAATAGAAATCTTTCGGAAATTCACTTGAGAAAGGATAATGCTTAGTGCTGTTTCTCTCTTTTTTCTTTTCCAACCAGCATATACTATCAGCTGCTACAGTTCATCACATTTTCATGCCTACCTCAAGAGTAATTGGAACTCTCTGTTCCTCAGAATTTCAATTTTTAAAATATCGCTTGGACATTCAATGATTCTGTACTTTTGATGTTGACAGTTCTCCCCCATCCCCAGCATTTGCTTTTGAATCACTCTTCTTCAGCCATTAAAAGGAAGAAGCACAGAAGGATGTAGAACTGGTAGATATCAAACTCTTTTCAAAAGTACTCCTGATGACTGAATAAGAAACACTCCTTTCTGAAATCTGAAAATTCTAAAAACCAGCACTGATTGGCTGGCATCATGACAGTGGCATATACTAGTCTAAGTCCATCTTAAGTCTGCATATAACCTTTTTTGTTCTTGTTACAGTGGTCAGAATTCCCTTCCTTCCGCTGCAAAAACCAAAGCCTCTTAGCCAGATTTTCCATTAAGCTGCTGCAAAGCTTCTGCCCTCTCCCACTCTTTACCAGCCACAGAAGAGCCCTAGGGAGGGCTGCTGCAGTTCAAGTCCAAGGGAACTGAATGTCCAGTTGTTGCAGAGTTCTACATATTGAACTACTATTCTGTGTTGAGCCATACAGGACTCTTGCCAGTATGTGTGCGTGTGTATGTATATGTATGTGTGTGCACGTGTGTGTGTGTGTGTGTATGTAATCAGAGCACAAATCGAATAACCAGGACTAGTCAGACTTCCTTCAGGTATCATGTACTAATGTGTTCTGATATGCCTATTCAATGACACAATCACATCCTTGCAGCATGGGGATTTATCTGCAACCCAGAGTATAAGGAATAGAAGACAACATTTGAAAGAAACCGCATCCTGGTTCACTGAAAGAACAGCCACAGGCAGTATTGTCATAGACAGTATAGAATCTTGCCCAGAGCCTAAACAACTCACAGAATTCACCAGGTTTCTGGAAAGGGATTAATGCACAAACATGTACGCTGGAATCCTCTATTACAGTGTAAGTTATGTACCTTTACATACACTTGGCTGTGTAGCAGATGTGCTAAGAAACCTTGTTAGTCACTTGAGAAGATGCATAATGGGACACTGGTATTCTCCTGTGCATCAGCACTCTTTAGTCAGTGCTGGCTAAGCACAATGAGACCAAGACACATCAGCCCTGATCTGCATCAATTCTAATGCACATTGGTCCTGTTATGAATCAGTTCCAGTGCACACCGGTCATTTTGCTGGCTTCCCCATGTAGAAATGTAACAGCAGCCATTTACTGGACACAGATGTTATGGAACTGCCCAATTCTAATTCCTTTAGGCATCAACACACTTACAAAGAAATAAGCTCCCAGCAGGATTCTGGCCATTATATGTTGTTCTTGATGTTATTTATACAGCACCCTTTCCACCCCAAACTGAGACTCAAGGAAACCTAGAAATTAAAATAAATACAATACAGTTAAATCATGCAAAAGGTCAACGTTAAAATATAATCAAACAGTGAATAAAATTAAAACATAAAATTAAAAATGATATTAAAAACAGTTTAAAAGCAAAAAGATACAGGAAAAACAATATAGCAGCCACTTAAAAGTAGGTTTCTTTAAAATTTTTCAAATCTCAAAAGCCTGTTGAAATTAAAAAAAAAATATCTTGGGGGAAAAAAGGACAGAGGGGATTTTTACAATAACTTTGAAAATTTAACAAACGATGTCCGTAGTTGCTTGTTTTCCTCTCCCTTCCTCAGTTCTTTTTCCTATGGTGTCATACTTTTTAATGGTAAATTTTGGGGCAGGAGTCATCTTGCTTCTTACTGATCTCATGTAACCTTCTCTAAGAACTTATACGCTTCCATTTGGCAGAGATGGACCAGCTCATATTACGTTGTCCCATTGTGCTGAAGACTGGTGTTAGCTAAACAGTGTCCTGAAATACTTCAAAAATATAATAAACTAGTGTATATGCCCAGTGTTTTCTGGGATTTTATTTTCTCATAGGTAACACTTGTTAGAAATACCTTAGGAGCTACCTCACCTTACTTTAGGAATTAGATGTGGCTGAAATACACAGGTTTGATATCCTGTGTTTGTAATTCCCCAAACTACATTGTCCAGCACCTGTAACTTTTCCCCATATTCCCCAATTCAATCTCTCTTCAGAGTTGTTAACATACAGCGGCTGGGTTCCTGAGGGAGTACACTGCCCTCCTCCGTGCTGCTAGGCCTCATCTGCATAGCAACCGGCCTGAGGCCCAAGAGCTCTTTTGCTAAGAATTCTACAGGCCCCTCTCTAAACTGCCAGCCCCAGGATTCCATAGAATCTTTTCAGGCAGCCAATCATATGTGGTCTTCTCTGCCTGACACAGCCAATCATATAAGGTCTTCGCCTGCCGGACACAGATAAACTCACAAACTTTGACTTTTATATATTAGATGACAGTTGGAGAAAGCTTTGATGAGAAAATGACTATTCTTCTAGGAGGTTGTAGGTCAATACCGGTTTCTTGGATGTATTTGCCCACTGATATGTTTTTGTACCCTTGAAGAAGCAATACCCACACCACATACTTGCATCCAGAGCAAAATTAGAAAAATTGGTTTTCACCTAGAACAGCAAAATAGCCAGAGCCAGAGCTGGATCTTCTAGTGTTACTGTGCTCATTCATAATTGTTTGAAAATGTGCAGTCAATATAATTGTAACTGGATAATCTCTTTGTCCTTTGGCTCTTTTGTTATCTTGTCTGAGTAATGCGGATTTTTAAACCTCAGGCTATTTGTTGATCGTGAGAGAATGATTTCATGTGGTTTCAGCTCTGGCTGTTATGTTCTCAGCTCATTTTCCACATGGAAAGTCTCTGTTGTGTTTTTGCTCTGTTTGGACTGCAGCATGAATGTTTTATCAACTTGTATCCTTGATACCCAGCACTTTCAAAGTTTATGGCTGACCTTTCAAGCATCCTTCTACAAATATCAGATCAATTATTCCCCACTCCTACTGTGTGAGAAAATATACTTTGTTGAGAACTTGGAAAATTTACTTGATTCTCCAAATCCTCCCCCCTCAGCCAGCACGGTCACCTCACTCCAGTGCAGGAATGCACAGCTAAAGTATCTGTGATACCTCATCATCCAACCTTTGTTTGAAAACCTCCAGCAAGGAAGTCCTGCTGTGAGGATATGGGAAGCTGCCTTTTTGTCCATTTAACCCAGAGCTGTTGACAAGAACTAGCAACAGCTGTCCAGGGTTTCAAGCAGGATTCTTTCCTCCGCCTATAAGGTTTGACTTTGCGACCTTCTGTGTGCAAACCATCTGCTCTCCCATTGAGCCATAACCCTTCTCTGTAAGTCCCACATTAATCTTGCTTGCTAAATGTTAGGGCTGATTGCTAGAAATGTTGTGATTTTCTTTCTCCTCCATTACTCAGCACAGTTCTTCCTATGACTCCCTTGCAAATGTGTTGATGCAACAGTGCCAATAAGTAGGGACGTAATTTTTCAGTAATTTTCTTCTCCAAGGAATCAACAAGTAGTTTCAATAATTTTTCTTCCCATTGCAAGAAAGTCTTCAAAAACCACAATTTTTGAAACCTGTGTTCAGAATTTCAGGGTTTTTTCTGTGCTAAATTCACATGTGGTTGTTTTTCATAGGAAACAGCATTTTCTACACAGACAATATTATTTTATGCACAGAATACATCTCCAAATATAGTGTGTTTGTTTGTTTGTTTGTTTGCAAGGAAACAGCTTTTTCTGTCTGGAAAGTAATATTTCTGTGTAAATATATTATTTTCTGCACAGAAGATGCACTTTTTTGCACAAAACAACCACAAGTGAATTTTATGCAATTTTATGAAAGTTATGATTCCTCTCATTGTGGTCTCTCAGCACTTCAGAAACATGTTTTTCAACCATTTTGAAAATATTTCTCTTTTTCAATTTTTTTAAAATAACTTTTATTGATATAATATGTAATAAACACATATAATATAAAACTTATATATTCTATATTACAACCCATATTTAAAATACAGACATTAAAGGCAATAAGAAAGAAGAAAAAGGGGGGGGAGAAAGAAAAGCAAAAAAGCCCACCCCAGATTGAGAGTCAATGTAAAACTGAAACAAAGACAAAAGCAGAACAAAGAACAAAAAACAGCAAACAAACAGCAACAGCAAACAATGTTTCTTCCAAATTTTCTTGAGCTAGAAGTTCTATTTTAAATCCCGTCACCTACTCTCTCACTAAATTCCTATCTTTAAATCTATCCTTCTTATACTAAAAAATTAATGCCAATTCGGTTTATACAAATCAAAACCTATTGTTGCTATGTCCCCATTTCAGCTCCTTATGTGATGAAAATATTTTCAAATATTTTTTCCATCTCAACCAACATTGGCTTCATTTCTCATGATGTATCTGCATAGGAATCCCATAACGTAACATAAATAGTTTGAAGTAATGTGGTTTGTACGGCCTCTCTGACTGCATTTCTTCATGACTTTTTGATGGTTCAGTCTTCCAAAAGGATCTACAGATTTGCAAGGTACTGTATTTGCTGGCATATAAGACTCATTTTCCCCCTGAAAAATACTGTTTGAAAATGGGGTGTGCCTTATACACCAGTGTGCCTTATATGCCAGCAAATAGTATTTGCCAATGTATAAACAGGGAGCATCTTGTACTCAGGTGTGTCTTATATGCCAGCAAATACTGTAAATTGGAAATGTCCAGTAAAATTCTTAGCATTCTCACCAGGCGACAATCTGGAAAAAAAGCTATGATCATTGCTTTCAGGCTGAATATATGAAGGACCATATGAACCCACACAAATCTCCTTCAGACCCAAGACTGAGGAGTTCAAGCGAGCTGATGTGCCTGCTGTAAAATCTATTAGATATGCTGGCATAAGAGGTTCATCTCTATAGTGGCCCCATTCTTATGGCATGCCCTGCTCCAGTACATGTGCATGATACTTTCTCTAATTACTTTGAAATGTGCTTTAATGACCTATTTTGCGCCAGGCTGTTTTTGACTTTTTATGTTTGATTGCCCTAGGACTGGCCCTGATAGTGAAGCCAATGATTTGAGGGCTGCAAAGTCAATGAAATATAGCCAGACTTAGAAGTTTAAGCAAGTCACCAAGTAAGAAGGGAGACACTTCTTTCTGACTTGCCAGAGGGCCTGGTGGTTTACTGTGTAACTTGAAGAGAGGACTTTTTGTACAATCCAACCCAATAATTTATTGTTTGGCAGCCTGGCTGATGTGAATCTCAGTAGTTTGAACAAGCTGAGAAACAAAATATTAAGGAGACTCAACAATCTCCAAACATTCCTTTGCTTTTAGATCAAACCTGCGTGAAAACCGTTAGAAGATTCCATTTGAGAGAAATGGAGAGGATCGTAATTGCTCATATAATGTTACCCTATTACAGTAAGTGGTTTTTTAAAAAAACCTGACAGATCGCCCTTCTGAACTTTTTACACAACTATTATTTCACTCCAGAGCTTAGGATATTGGACTATGAAGCTGTGACCAAAAAGCCACTTTTCCAACATTGGCTTCTGTCTAGAACATGATTTTTTTTTTAACAAAAAAAGAACTCAAGTTCTTTCTATCCTGAATAGGAAAAAAGTGGTAAATTTTGGTAATTTCTTCAAAAAAAACAAACAAGCGGAAACAAAATGTTCAAGCCAAATTCAGTAGGTATAGCACTTTTCAGTATGAAGACAAGCCAGCTTGGAGTTTGAAATGTTATTTTTTTAAATTATCATTATTAATAGATTGTGAACCTACACAATTGCTTTACTACCCCTGCTTGATTTTTTTAAATTTATTTTGCCATCTTTGCCTAATGAAGAAACCAGTAGACTTTACAAGCTAATCTGATTCATTTTGCACTGTGTGCTTGGCCTAATAAAAGTTATCACCTCAATGAGGTGATTAATTTTTTTTAGAAAGAGTACGCCATTGTATAACTCATCCCCTCCAAAAAACCCCTCCAGATTAACTCATTATCATTTATTTTAGTCATATTGCTTTTTATGTTACTTATTATATTCCTCATCACTTTTTTATAGCTTGTGCTTTTGCTTTTATTGCTTTTGGGAAGAATCCCTCTAAAAGATAAGAAAATAACCTAGAATTTAGAGAAGGACTCTTAAAATAGTCTAATAAAGATTTTTAGCCCTTCAAAGTGATGATAAAAGTCATAAAGAAATATTAGGCACTGTACCGGAAAAAAAGAAAGAACACCACCAGTGATTACATATTTGACAAAAGATTGTCATTATGCCCTCATTTATCCCAGAGGTAACACATTATAGCTAATGTTATTACCAGTAAAATATTACTTTCAAGTTCTCTGCCCACTATATAATTGTTAAAAATGAGAAATGTCTCAGAAAAAAAAGAGGTGGCAACCCTAATTTATTGCTAACATAATGGGTTAAGCGCTCAGAGCCCTGTATCAATTTATTCTGTAGTGAGTTACAAAAGCCTCAAATTACTTCTTCCCACCTCAAATAAGAAGAAATTAGCATAGTAAATTCTATCAATGGCCTTGCTACCTGGAGGATGCTGAGAGCTATGGTCCAAAAATGGTATCTTGTTAGGTAGTAACATCATCATACACTGATTTATGAACATGTAATGGTGAACTGTGACTAGTGGCAGAACTTGGAGTGCATGGGGGGGGTGGAAGGGAGCAGGGCTACGGTATGTGGGTGCGTGGTCACAGTGTGTGGGGGCATGGGGTGTGACCGTGGGGCATGGGGGCATGGCCAGGGCATGCAGGGGCATGGCTAGGAGCCAGGATGCCCCAAAACATTACTGCCTGGGGCAACCCCCACCCCACCCCGTTCCTGTGCAACTGACTGTGACCTCCCTTCCAAGAAGGGAAGCAGATTTCTACAATTTCAAGACCATTGTGCAAATGGAGCCAACAGAATGGCCATTATGCCATGGGTCCTGTGGTACCATGAACATCAGAGTTCTATGACACCCTTTGTGCAATGTGCACCAGAACACTATGGGACTCACTGAGCAATGGGAACTCCCATTGTGCAACACAAAACCATGCAGGACTCCCCAATATGTATAGATACAATTCACTAGAAGGGTTATGTGTGCTGTCAGGGACTTAACTATGACATCATAAAGTTATTCATTGCAACCTCTAATGCAAGGTCTCAGCTGTAATTTTTCTAAACTTTGTTACATTCATACTAAAGCTCAGAGGGCAAAGTCCTGGAATATGTTATCTAGTGAATTCATGACAGAGGTAAAATTTAAAAATGGCACATCCCAGATTCCAACTCACATAGTCTTAGCCACCATAGTCTAGCAGGTTTGGCTAAAATTGTATATATAGATCACAGATAAATTGGCATTCAGTTCTACATACTATATAGTATTAGCCTGACACTGTATAATGTGAAAAGTATTATATGTTTTTTTTTCCAATTAATCAAGTTGTGTTTTTTTTAAATTGTTGTAGGTTTTTACAGTGTTGTATGTTTTTAATGCTTTTAATTGTTTTAAATGTTTCTCTAATGTTTTTAAACAGTTTTGGAAGCCACCCTGGGTCCCACTCTGGGAGAAAGGTGGCAAATAAATGTAGGAAAATGAGACTAAAACTGTTAGGATTCAGCCTCCATTTAGCAGAGTTACACAGAGAAACGTTTAAAAGCTTGTCTAATGACTTGTGGCTTCAGGCTGACTGATGCAATAAACAGGAATACAGGTAGCTTTGGATAAAAGACTTAAAATACTTTACTAATGGCTTCTTCATTTACATCAGTATTGAGAGCCTGCTACCTGTCTAATTAATGAATAGGAGAATCTTCGGTCTTAACTCACCATCATGCGAAGAGTTCAGAGAAAGCAGCCATGAGAGAACAAAGAGGAATAGAGAGAGGGAGTCAGAGAGAGCTGAGAGGAGGGGTCTTAACTTTTTATAAGACCAATGACCCAAGCACAGTCCTGGGTCACATGATCTGATCACCTGAGAACCAAAGGTATTTATGATCATGCAATAAAAGACAGAAAAAGGCAAATGGAGAAGATCTGGCATGCAGGAGACAAAAAGGGAGCCCTATCTGGCTATTTGCCCACTTGTTCTAATAACAAAATGGGGAGAGAGAATGCTGAGATTTGTTTTTCCCAACAATAAATAAACAAATAAATAAAGTAGTAGTCGTATAGTATCACATAAATGCAATAACGCTGTTGCCATCTTGTGTATACATTAAGTTTTCTTAACATACATGGCCGGATTTTTTTTTAAATAAATATTTTTATTAAATCCAAAAAAGGAAAATCTTAAAACTATTAAGTCAAATCCTGTTACGCTCTGAAGCTTAGAATGACATAAATAATTCTGAAATCATTACATCTCCAATAGCATTATTTGCAAATGGGTTATCTCTTTCCTTTATCGTTGCCAACTTCCTTCTCTAAGTTTTAGGTGCTTCCTTATCTCTTATCTTGCTTCAGCATACATGCTTTGTCTTATATAGCTTATATCTCTACAATAAAGCCTTTTGTAATTCCCTTACTTTTGTCTGTCAATATATCTGTAAATATACATATTGTCTATATATTTCATAAGTGGCTTGGATGTTTTTGTCTGATGTGGAATATCCTTCTGTAATTCAAGGTTGGGGAACAGGATGTCCACAGCACATTATTCATGGATGTGCATTTGTTTGGTTTCATTAAGCAACATTGTCATTCAAATAAAGATTTGTATAGAACACCACATGTATAATTCTATATATGGACATTTACACTACTCAAAGATGTATGACCTCAGTCAATATATTATACAATATATCATACTGTTAGACCTTTCACACTTTGTACCCAATGGCATGAAAGCAAATTTACCAAGCATTGTGAAATCATTGATTATGGATCTATTAGTCACAGTCAAAATTGTACGTGCAAGATAACTATCCTACAGATAGGAATGTAGCATAAAATGTTTAGATTTTTTTTGAAATGGGTAAGCAAGGCTGGCGCTACACATTTAGCTACCTGACATACAGAAGCACATTTTATTTACTTTATTCTAATAGTTGCTGAACAGTTCCACCCATCCAGGGAAAACACCAATGTCTCCATACCAGTCAAACTATTTGGGCAAACAGGTTTTTGAAAGAGAAAACAATCCCACTTCTCTTCCTTTCCAACAGTAAAACACACACAAGAATGGAAATAAGTAGGGATACAACATTTACTAGGGATACAAAATGAGGCATGCAAAATTTCCAAACATTTCGAAGGCATGGGGGAAACAGATTTTTTAATCATTCTTTGAAAACCATTCAAACCATTCAAATATAAAAACTATTGAAACTTTTGGAGAAATTGTTCACAAACTGAAATAAGCATCTTTTTCAAATTGAAAATCAATTTGTTATTTCAGGAACATAAAATGTATCATATACATAACAGGACACAATTATACAATTTTCTTTGGCATAAGCCTATTGTGTTTAATATATTAAAAGTGTAGTTGAGCCAAACAATAGCTAGAGACTGAATTCCCCTTTTAAAACATTTCCTTTTTTTTTTGTTTTTTTTGTTACTAATGACAGATTTGATTATTTGTGAGTTTCTCCAATCCCTGAACTCCCTCCCCGCCACTTCAGGTACTTCTTATCTGGGGGAAGCTTTCCTCCTGTGGGTTCCAATCAGGCCATACAGGTCTTTAAAAACCCACCTCTGTTTTTTCTCGTCTTCCCTCAGTTGCTGCCTGCGCAGCTAAGGATGGGTCACAGTTTGATTTCTCAGCATCACAAACCCTCTCCCAATGCCTTCCATATACCCAAGAAAGCAGATGGCTGAGAGAGGAAGGCCATTTCTGCACTAGACTGTTAATAGCACTATGATTCCACTTTCAACATCCTATGGAATCCCAGGGTTTGCAGTTTCAGGAGGAGCCGGATTCCAGGACTCCATAGGATGTTGAAAGTGGAATCATAGCACTATTAACAGTCTAGTGTGGAAATGGCCAAAATGTAGGACCACCAAGCCAACCTACCCCTTCCCTCTCCATTACCTGGTTTGAACCCTGGATGCCTGTTGTCCCCACCACATCTCAGCGCCCTTCCCACAGACACACACATATATTTTGCTATTTGTGATTTTTCTACTTTTGGGGGGTCCCATGCTCCTAGCAAATGTGGAAGGCCAACTATACAATGCCATGAATGGAATGGGATCTTTTTGGTTTTGGAGCAGGAAATGAAGAAGAGGAGGAGGAGGAGGGGGAGGGGGAAGAGAAAACCATCAACATTAGTCAAACAGAAAATTATTTTGCCTAGAAGTCTTCCATCCTGTCAAGCAGACATAAAGCATTCATTCCCATAAAAAGAACTGAGAAAAGAGTACCAACGCCAAGAATTGCAAACATTAGATACTATACATTGTTTTACATGAAAGTCTCCTTTCTACATGGCTTTTAAAAATAATTTTGAGGGGAGTAAATATAGGAACACCTTTTCTGAAGCATTTTATTCATCATTCTAAAATCCAAAATCTAAAATTCCAAAATCTATTTTTCCCTAGTTTTTCCATTTTCAATTTTTCCATTTCTTTTTAAAAAAGCTTCAAAAATAGAAGGAAAAAAAAAGATTCCTCACCCCCATTTTCCCAGTTTTTTAATGGACTGTCTAGGGCCAGCTCTGAGTATATGTTAAGAAAGAATTTCCAGCAAGCAAGGAGTCTTGTTTTATTGCACAGTGGAACATATTTTTTTTTACAACCCATATAATACTGGATTGTAGTCTATTTTTGTAGCTTATTATATGCACATCCATTGTCTCATTGCAATTACTGTGGTAGGAAATAACATACAAAGGTGCCTACTGGTGCAAAGTCTTACACAGTTAAGGAGCAGCAACTTGCTCCCTGTATGAGTACAATCTCAGATGTAAAATGCAGTATAAAGCTTCTAAACTCATTTTCAGTCTGTGTTCTATATGCTGGGAGTGGCAGGAGAGCGAGTCCATTGATCAGTGTGATTAAAAAGCAGACACGTCAGTGTTCTTGGATCACCCAAAGAACACACATTGCACATAGAAGTTTTCTGAGTCATGAGAAAGATCCAACTTTGTGATTGTTTCTCTAGCGTTGTGCATTACTGGATATTTTTGCAACTTTTTTTAAAAATCATTTCAAAGAGGTTTATGACTAGTGTTTCCCTTCATTGCCAAGTCTTTTGGCTTCCTAACAACCTTGCTCCCAAATGAACAATACAAAAATTATTGTCATAAAACATTTGCTAGATAATAGTGCCAGTGGCATTAGTCATAATAATTTTAATGGTTTCCTTGCACCTATTCGAGGAATACAAGCATTTTGAGACCATTTTTGAGATAACTTTGTAAAACAGATTAATAAAGCATTAAGTTAGGGCAACTCTTTTTTTAAAAAAAAATGATCAGTTTGGTTTAATGCCACATTCTCCTTGCAGAATCTAAAACCAAATTGTTGATGCTCAAGAGATTTGGATTGGGATGAAAAGCTGAGTCTTTTGGCATGTCCTTCAGTGTTTCATACCTGAAAACCAGACACACGTGGCAGAAATGGCAAAAGGTATTAAGGGAGAGTGTACACAAGCTGGTAGAGGATGAAGCTGTTTGCTTTTGCCTGAGTTTACTGGGAAGGGCAAAATTTAACCTCATCCTCTCCTCTCCTCATTGCTGAATTAACTGAGGCCATTTCTGCAGTATACTGTTATAGTGCTATTATTCTACTTTCAACATCCTGTGGAATTCTGGGCTTTGTAGTTCACTGAGGCCAAAGAACTCTCTAGCTGAGAATTTTAAATGCCCCTCCCTAAACTGCAAACCCCAGGATTCCATAGGATGTTGAAAGTGGAAAAATAGCACTACAACAATAGTGTAGTGTGGAAATGGCCTGAGTGCAAACTACTTTGAACTTTGAACTCGATATCGAGCAACTGAAGTAAGCTGAGAAGAAAGGGGGAAAGTGGGAGAAGGAGAGAGAACTGGGAAATTTTAAAAGCAGCCAAAAAAGTGGATGATTAATTGGTTAATTCCAATGATTAATTGGAACTGCCAAATGGAGACAGTTGGAAGGTATGTAATCAGGACCATCCCTCCTCTTAGACAGAATGAGGTAAGTATTAAGCTGGAATGGAATTATAATTATCTTGGCAACAAGACCTGCTCTTTGCTCCCACACCAAGAAATCCTAGTGTCTTCAGCAGCTGGAAGTAGAGTTCCTTTTGCAAGAAACGAGAGGTATAACAAAACCATGTTTGAAAAGTCACTTTTTTTTTTTTTTTTAAGCCCTGGGTAGTAGAGGTTATTGTCCTGTCACAATACAAGATTCAAATGCCAGTCTGATCAGCTTACTATGTAGAATCGGGTAAAAGAAGGCATCATCTTGCCATGTGCCTCAGTTAGAAAAATGTTTGGACCTAGTTATGATTGTAGTTGTGGAAACCTATTCCAAAATAGAATTGACTCTCTCTCTCTCTAAATTAGAATAACGGAAAGTAAAGAAGGAGGGTTTAACTCTTCTTATGCCATAGTTCTGAAGCTGCTATGTGGCATGTGAGGGAAATTTTCACTGGAAATGTAGTCCATATTGGATACCATCACCAAATGAATGCTGTTATTAAATTAAATACAATCCATAGGAGTCATGGGAAGATGCATTTAAAGTCACTTGCACTTAGATGCCTACAAAACAGGAGTGGACAACTATATGAAAGCCAGGGGACAATTTTCAAAAAAAGATCACATATTCATGGAGAAGTATATCAATGGCCACTAATCATGACTAAGAGAAACTCTATATACCATGGCAATATGCCACTGAATATCAATTGTTTGCAGGTGGCCATAGTATAGTAAAAGAAGACCACTGCTTTCATTTGCTTTGTGTCGGAGTTTGACAACAGTATTATAATCTCCCCCCCCAAAAAAAAATCCAGCTGTGATTCTTTTCAGTTTCTTGAGCAGCAGGGGAAATCTCTTTAGCCATAGTGGGGATGTTGGCTTGCATGGCTTTGATATATAAGATGTTATTGTGGCAAGCCTGACATCCCATACAGATTTCTGGCTTCTGATATGTGAGCTAATGAAGATTGTAGCACTTGGATCCATTCTTTCTTGGGGTCTAGACTCTCCCCTTCATTTTATCCCATTCTTGTGGGGATGCTAGAGATCCAATCCTCTCCGGCTGGTCCCTGAATAGCTAAAGAACCAGAAGCAGGCTTGATAGAAACCCCAGCACTTGCTCACACCCCACAAAATATCCAGGCTTCCTGGCAGAAGAGGAAGTGCTTTTGTCATTTCATTAGCTCTGCTGCCAGGCAACTAGGATGCTTTCAGGATATATGTCCAGGGGGGCACTGTTCTGTGTCATTCTTGACAGACCAGTGTCCTGCCAGCTTGCAGGAAGCATCAAGAAAGGATTCCCCATATTGGGAACTGGATGCAGATCAGAGCTTGGAAAAGTCACTTTTGGGACTGCAGCTCCCACATTTCTCAGGCTGGAAGGAAAAGGTTACTTTGGGACTACAATTCCTAGATTACAATCCAGCATCCCCTCTGCATAATATAAATATCCACATGCACAGATGCACCAGCCCTGTGCAACTCCCTCTGCAGAACAGCAACATCATACAACACACGTCAGTGACTAAGTGCTGTTGTGCAATGGCCAACGTGCAGCCACAGTGTACAGTGCACAGCCACACTGTGCAATGTTGTTGTATATGCAACTCCATTTCCACCACCCACCACTGTTGTGCTATGGTGAATAATTCACCACACATGCATAGCTTGACTGTTAGTATGTCACTAATAGAACACCAGCCCCATTATCCTTCAGAACACAACAGTCACTGCCCAAGCTGGGGTTGGGGATTCTGGGGGTTATAGTGCAAAAAGGAGAGGCAGCATGGTGTAGTGTTTGAACATTGGACTGCAACACTGGAGTCCAGGATTCCTCACTCAGCTATGGAAACCCACTGTATCACACACTCTCTGCCCCAGAATGCCCCATAATAGATTTGCCTTTAGGGTCACCATAAGCCAGAGATGACTTGAAGGCATACAACAACAACAACAAGTGCAAAAAGCTAAGTTATCAAAATATTGATAATTATTTGCTTTGGATATAATCTTCTGGGGCTCCCAAGGCAGCCTATAAAAGATTCCTTAAGATGATGATGATGATGATGATGATGATGATGATGATGATGATACATAAATTACCTGGTGTTCAAATGATTGACTGGAGGGTTGGTGAGGAGGAGGATGCTTTCCTTCTCACTTTTTCCATCAATATCAGGGATGGGAAAAGCACAGCCTCAGGACCAAATGCAAAAACTGTTTTTACAGCTCTTCACACCTTCCCCTCCAAGACTCCAAAAAACATCCTTGGGGAGGGCAGAAAACAGTAATTTGCCTTTCCAGGAGAAGCAATTCACCTCTTAAACTGGCTACTCCACATCCACATCCACACACTGTCATTAACAGACCCTCATTTTCCCAAACCAGAAGAGAATGTCTAGACACCTCTAGTTTGGGGGACATTATTAACAGTACATGCAGCCATCGGTTGGTTCTCATGGTAGAATATTAATGCCTAAGTCCACTGAAGCTGCCTGACTCTGATGTAATGACTGCTGGATTGCAGTTAGGAGGAAGCAAAGAGGAACAACTCTGTGGTGCCTGTAACTTGATAAATATCCTCAAATCATTC
This sequence comes from Ctenosaura bakeri, assembly GCA_948474755.1. NCBI lineage: Eukaryota > Metazoa > Chordata > Lepidosauria > Squamata > Iguanidae > Ctenosaura > Ctenosaura bakeri. The sequence goes on from CAOLHI010001969.1 coordinate 106,585, forward strand.
TTCTAGTCTCTCGTTTAACACACACACATATACAGAAACACAGAGAGAGAGAGAGAGAGTAAGAGACTTGTATGTTAATCTCTCTAATTCACTCCGACTGTGTGGTTTTCCCCAAGGATTACCTATAACTGGTCTCCAATGGTAGCATTTTGATTAGCAAATCCCTAGGTGTGATTATTCTAGCTTCATGTTAATTGCACTGGCAAGTCATGAAATAGGAGGTTCATGAGCAAAAGAGAACATCTTCTGATGTAATGAAAGGAATCTGCCAAATGAGCAAGCCAGATGCTCATATTTGATGAGAATGAAATGCACTGAAATATTAAAGCCTTTAAAAGAATCACTTCTTCCACTGCTTTCTCAGTGCTGATGCAAGCCTCTAACTAGAGTCATTCCATTATTTTTGATTAAGTGGCTTGAGACTGATCATCCCAAATCATGTGACACTGCTATGTGAATGCATCCTGAATTACTCTTATAAAAGGAAATGTTGCTTGAGGAGCCAAATTAGATTGATATAGTTTATCCATCATGAATCTTGCAAAATGAGAATTCTATTGCCAGTGGTTGAGCAGTAACAAACTGTCTAATGTGTTCCAGCCTGTGATTTCTCATGCGTATTAATTGATCTCTAAAAACTTTCTATATTTGCCTATATTTTTTTAAAGCTCAGGGTGCTCTCAAAGCAATAATATCATTATATATTTAAATATTATAACTTTAAATATTAAAGGCAGGACTATCCTCCAAGGTAACAAGGGCAAAGCCAATCACAGCTGACAGATCAGAAAAAGAACATTTAGATCAGAAGTTGGAAATAATTTTTTACAAAGAACTTTTAACTGGTAGTTAATTCCTTTCCCTAGTAACTAAGACACAACTACGTCATGTAATCATTGTAACTTTGAAGGAGATAACTTCAATTCTGCTATGGTCTAATTGTAACTTCCAGTTACTTTTAGGTTACAAGTTTCACGAAATGAGGGATAAGAAATATTACAGGGCTGTAGTGCTGGTTTGGGGTTTTTTTTGTAGGAGTTGAGGTGATCCTTAGATAGACAAGAGGATAGTCTGTTTTGTATCACAGGCCACTTGTTTATAAGAATTCAGGCTTCTAAAAGTAACTGAGAAGGAACTATCTTTGTTACTTTCTAAGAAGGAGAAACAGAGAGTTACTTTTCAAATGTAATTATTGGCCATTTCCACACTACACTGTTATAATGCTATTATTCCACTTTCAACATCCTGTGGGATTCTGGGGTTTGTAGTTTACTGAGGCCAAAGAGCTCTCTCTCTGAGAATTCTGAATGCCCCTGCCTAACTGCAAACCCCAGGATTCCATAGGATGTTGAAAGAGGAATAATAGCAGTGTAACAATGTAGTGCAGAAATGGCCATAAACGTTAACCCACAAGCGAAGAAGATCTTTCTTGGTGTTATATGCATGGGTAGTTTTTGCAGATGTCAAAGAAGAAAATCAAATACTGCAGTGGCAACCATCCTGTATTCATGGGAACTTGATTTTGTAACCTTATTAGGAAGTGGCCCTATTTTAAGTTTCGCTCATTGTGGTCAGAAGCTAACTTGATTACCTAGAAGACAGTAAGAAGTATAAGATCATCATAGAAATGTTTATGGGGCTAATTAGCTTATTAGTCACTGCCCAGTACCATTCTGGGTTTAGCTCTTATTATTATTCATATTCTCATTTCCACTTTCAGGTCAGCCAGTTTGTGGCTCAGCTAAACTCTCTGACCTTCAGCCAGCATCACCAAAGTTAGTGCTATCTCAGATCAGTCATTTACAACCCTCAAAACAACTACCACTGTCCACATAGTTAAGAGAAATGTGACTTTGTTCTGTTTGGCAGCAGTGAAGGTGAATTTCTGTAAGGAATTGCTAAGAATTGAAGTAACTACATTGTGTGATGTAGTTTAGTGGAAACATTGGGATTTATACTGATTTAAAACCCCATTTCTAAAATGACTTTGGGGCCCTATATTTTCTAATATGATCATATTTTTGTTCATTGTGAGACCAGTTGTGCATCAATAATGCACTGAGGGATATAACACACAAAAGGAGCATCCTATCTGTGACCCTTTTCGCATGCTTTTTTTTTTTTGCGTGAGCGCCCCTTGAGCGTCATGTGAGTGGGAGCATTGCTCCATATGATGCACTCCCACTCATGCGATGCTCACGAGGCTAAAGCGGGGCATGTGCGCATTTTTTGATTTTCGGCTTTAAGCCGAAAATACTGCGTGCTTGCGCAATGCTCGTGGCACCCTCGCGCACTTACCTGTGTGCGGTGCCTCAGCGAGCAGGGGCGGTCGTGCTTCCTCCTCCCCGCGCAGCCTACAGCTTCCAGACTGCGCTGCGGAAGGAAGGAAGGGGCATGAGTGCCATGGTCACACTACAAGGAAGGCGATGCGGGAGGCAAAAAGGGCTGTCTTGAGCAGCTCATGCGAGTGGCTGCTCGCGCGAGCACCACTCCCCACTGCCGCGACAAGGTAAGGTGCAAAAAGCCAGTGTGAGTAGTAATTTTCTTTTGCCAAAGTCAATGTCTGTGTTCACTCACACGTATTCTGGATTATGCTGATTTACCATAAAGGAGATATGTATTAGTACATGCAGTCCATGTGCTTCTATTTGGTGCTTCACTAGAGACACAAAAGAAAATGTCAAAATTAAAAAAACAAAACAAAACAAGGATAAGCTTCCCTCTTTCCAGCTGAAAAATTAGAAACTTCTTATAGATCAAGTAAAACGCATTAAATGCAAAGAACAATGTAATGTGAGCACATGTGAACAAAACTATAGAATTCAAGAACAATATTTCACGTGCATACTTCAGACAGTATACTATACACCAGGGTTTTTCAACCAGGGAACAATACAGGAAAATACAGGAAAACATTCAGGTGCAAGGAAGATGGGCTGAAATAATCAGTGTTTTGGTGGGAACTTTGCTTTGCCACTGTATGCTATCAGAGATGTTATAGCCTCAGCTTAAACCTATTATTTCTGGAATTGTTTGGTAATCTGCCTGACAATGATCTTGGCTACACCTAGAGGGGATCTTCTGACCTACTTTGCAATTACACATGTTCAGTTAGTAATTTTCCTCTGCCCAGTTTGACCTTCCATTCACTTCAGGATCTATTTTATATCAATGCTAATTAATGTATTTTGCAAATTGAATAATATTCTGCTAATTAAACCATATCAAATGTGCAGGGTGCATGGGCCTGTAACATTTTGTCCTCAGCTTTCTTCAATTGCTGCAAACTGAGTTCAGAATACAAAAGTAGTTTACAATAAATTCACTCAGCAGTGGGAAGAGAAGGGTGGAATCCTGCCCTCCCCAGTAAGTTCAGGCAAAAGCAAACTGCTGCTGCACCTCTTACCTTGTGTGTTCCTCAATAACTTTTGCCATCTTGATCACACTCTGATGTTGTTTGGCCACACATGTCTTGGTATTCATCTGTGAAATGTTGGAGAGCATGCTTATATTGAGATAAAATATACATATCTGATACATATGCTAACCTCAGTGTGATAATGTAGAATAACTCATTGTCTTCCAAAGCCAGTTCTCTGGCTCCATTTTAAAAGCCTTGTCATTCTAGAAGGAGAATACATTTAAGCACCTCTGTACAGTTAGGCCCTATTAAAGGCTATTTCCTTCCTTTTTACATTTGTCATTCAGGAAACAAAAAGGTCTTGCATACATCTGAATAATGTTCAAGGACCATTTCCCCTATTATTATGTTATATTGTCCTCCTCTATTAAGACAACTTCATTTCTGAAGTCACAATTAAGAGACTAACAAATATAATGCTTAATAATCAGTCAAGGAAATAACCAAGCAATTTCCTACATTTTAGACCTTCAGTTTTATAAAAAGCACATCACTTCAACTGTTCTGATGCTGGCATCAGCACATTTTCCCCAGAGCAGTTTTTTGCTCTGGGTTTTTCAAGAATGTAATTCTTGAGACAGACGTAGGTACACTAAATGAATTCAAGTCTTCAGGGCTGGATGAATTGCAACCAAGAGTGCTAAAGGAATTTGCAGATGTAATCTCAGAATCACTGTCAATTACCTTTGAGAATTCTTGGAGAACAGGAGATTTCAGGGAATGGGCAAATGGAGGAGGGTAAATGTTGTCCCCACCTTCAGAAAGGAGGAGAAAGAGGACCTGAGCCATTAAGAACCACTTAGCATGAGATAAATAACAGGGAAGGTTCTAGAACAGAACATTAAACCATCAATCTGCGCACATTTAGAAAGGGATGCTGCAATTACTAGGAGACAGCATGGGTTTTTCAAAGACAAATCATTCCTTTTCTGGATTGAGTTACAAGCTTGGTAGATTGAGGGGTGCTGTGTGTGTAGTATATAAGTAGTATAATTTGATTTCAATATGGCTTTTCACAAGGTTGCACATGTTATTTATGCAGACAAGGTGGTGAACTGTGAACTAGACAGTGCTATCATTAGGCAGATTTGTAACTGGTTGGCCGACCAAATCCACAAGTTGCTCATCATTGGGTCTCTTCATCCTGGAAAGAGGTGACTGCTGGGATGCCTCAGGGGCCTGTCCTGGTCCCAGTATTGTTCAGCACTTTTATAAATGACTTAGATGATGGAAGGAAAGGCATGCTTATTAAATTTGGAGATCACATCAGATTAGGAGGCATAGCTAACATCCCAGAGGACAAGATCAGAATTCAAAATGAACTTGATTGAAGTGCTGGAAACTAAGGCCCTTTCCAAAGAATGTTGTCATCTCACCATGGGGATGCAAGAAGGATGCAACTGCAATGACAGTTACACATGACATTGTCATGGTCCCGTCCTTCTCCCGTCCCCAGGCAGCGTAATTATGGGGTAAATCATTAACGTTTTTTCTCTGTCAATGACCTCTGATCATGCCACCATTGTGAACTTACCTGCTCTGTGGAGGGCCCAGAATCGCAATGGCTGCACTTCCTGCCCCAGCGCAGTCCAAGAAAGTACCCAGCTGCACTGCGGAAGGATAGGCAGAGCCATCGCACTTCCTTGATCATGGAGGCAGACGGTGCAGAGGGGAGAACTTCTGTTACGCTCCCCTCCCAGCCGAGCTGCTGTTGGAATCCCCACTGGAGAATGTTAGAAGAAGGTAGGTTGCAGAAACGTCCTTAGCCTTATGAGGACCTCTTTAGATAACTGATTAAGTTTAACTTGGAGAAAACTGTCCAGTTTAGGGAAGGGCATTTAGAATTCTCAGCCAGAGAGCTCTTTGGCGTCAGTAAACTACAAACCCCAGAATTCCACAGGATGTTGAAAGTGGAAGAATAGAGCTATAACCATGTAGTGTGGAAATGGCCTGTAATTTCATGCTGCTATTGGTATGTTTCAGTAAAGAGCAAGCAGAAATATCCCCTCTACACATCAATTTTGTTGATAAAAAGCATGCTTCCCACTCTTTACTGTCCTCTGTACAGGGTCAGGAGCTCTTAAATTTGGCCTGTATACAGTAGAACAATACAGTAGAATGCTAGGGGGCTGTACCACTTGTGTGTGCAGGTTGTGGGATACTGTTCTTGAATATTCTTCTCTGTAAAAACAAAACAAGCATCCCACAATCAGCAAACAAAATCTTGTTTAAAACCATTCACCCTACATGTTAAGTTTCTACTTGCAAGGAATTATTTTGTCACACATTCATTAATGATATGTCTCTCTACAATGAAGTAGTATAGTCCCCTCTGCTATGTTATTGTACTCCAGATGTACGGTAGTCATTATGAAAACTCAGAGTGGAGAGTAACATCCTGGCAGGAGAGAAAACTACTGAGGCTCTTCCTCTATGCTTTGTCACCTTCATGATAACAGAATTCTCAAAGATGATTGACAGTGGCTCTGAGATTACACCTGCAAATTCCTTCAGTACTCTTGGATGCAACTGAGTACAAAGTGCAAAAAGCTAGCAGGAAAAGATGGGCAAAATCTTGTCCTTCCTAGTATGCTCAGGCAAAAGCAAATTGCTGCAGTGTCTTATGGCTTGTATGGCTTCCTCATTAATTACTTTTGCCATATTGACCACATGCTAATATTGCTTGTCCACACATATCCTGGTTTTAATCTGTGAAATTCTGTAAACTTTGCTATGGCTGAACATATTCAAGATTAGAAACAGACTGATCTGCCCATCACTGGTTTGTTTTGATTTTTGTGGGGGTGTCTTTTTATCAAGAGAAGCAACAAGGTGGAGGAGAACACCCCTTCATCTATTTCAGGGGTGGGAATTGTGCTGCTTTCAGATACTATTGGACTGCAACTCCCAACTGTCTCAGCCAGAGCAGCTAATGGTGCAGAATGCTGGGAGCTGCACTTCAACATCTGTATCATTCTCAATCCTGATCTTGTTACCATGCTGTACACCCCCATTCCATGGTACAGTATAATTGGAGAGAAATATCATTTAATTGGTGAAATATATCATTTCTAAAATAAAATTCATACACTTATGGCTGGGAGGCATGTGGAAAATGATGCTAGTTGGAAGTTGCATGCTAAGATGGATGACCTTAGCATGGCCAAGTTGTAAATTCAAGAGGATTAGAGGGGAAAGTCCCAGCTCTGATGAATTTGTAATAATTTACTCAATAACCCAGTCTTCAAACACAATAACAAACAAGACTGCTCCAGTGAAGCAACTGATGGTCATCATCCTGTAACCTCTTCTGATAGAAACTCTCCTTTGTTCCCTCCCCTTCTCAGATATTAAAAGATTGTCATGACTCCCATCAATGTTTTGTCACCTGAAGTTAAAACCATTAGTCTATTCCAGACCCCTTTTGTTTGCTCTGCTGGAGATCAATTAACACATTCCCCTTCAGGGCAGGAAACAGGGTGCTTAAACCCTGGCTGTACGCCCAAGAATTCATAGTACTTTGAATGAATGTTGGTGTGTTGGTTCCCAGGTTCTTATGCTCTGTGGTACCCTCAAACTCTTGTTTGAACCATCTCACTTCGATCTTCAGCTTCTGTAATTATCACCCAATTCACCCCAAAACCTCTTGTGCTCCAACCTTTCTCTCCTTTACCTTCACTAGCCTTGGCCTTTTCCTCACTACACACTTATAGGATGATGATTCCACTTTCAACATCCTATGGAATCCTGGGGTTTGCAGTTTAGGGAGGGGCAGGCCCCTCCCGAAACTGCAAACCCCAGGATTCCATAGGATGTTGAAAGTGGAATCATCACCCTATAAGAGTGTAATGTGGAAAAGGCCCTTGTTTTGTTCGTGAGACTGCTTGATTGCTCGTGTGTGTGTGTGAATTCCCCAATAAAACATAATTTTGACTCTCAACGGTTATCTCGCAATTAGTACCATTATACACAGGTGAAAAGGTCCTGTAGTTAGTCCCCTCTCGCAGGCCTCCTTTTGAGCTTTAATTCTCTACCTTTCTAAAGGGACACTGGCACTGCTGGAAGACCTTAAGGTCCTCCAGCTTTTGGGGTAACAATCTTGCCTCATGACTTCTTCATAATACCATTCATCTTGAATCAAGTTTGAATTCAATAACAAAACAATGAAGCTGAGGCATCAATGCATTATTTGGTTAAAAAAAATCCTCTGGCTTAACACTGAGGAATACACTATTTAGAACATATTGCTAAATTTGCTTTAGCTGCACAGAAGCAGAGAAGGACGTCTGTTGAATCCAGTATAGTAAATTCATGGTCATGACATCCATTGGAATTAATTTCATCTTGCTGTAGCTTCCTTGAATGAAATGGTAGAATACATTCTAGAACAGTTGTTGTACATTGGTGTTAACATTAGGTTTAATAGCTTTATAACAACTGTTTCACCTAAATGATAATATTTTTATTGGGTGTACTGGCACTTAATTGTAAGAGCAGATTCAGTTTGGCAAGTTTTACATACCCTGACTGTTGTGTGCAATTTTCCCAAGACAAATCTATGCCAAAACAAAACAAAAAAAGATTTCACCCACCCTAAATCTCCTTGATCAAGAGATCTTATTCAGATGACTCAACCCCTGAGATCCCTGAAGGTAATGTTTTACTCCCTGTTATTTGCTCTTTTTACAATGTTAGTGCTTGTCAGAAAGTGTTGCTAATATTGAAAATTTTACGGTAACATTGTTTCATGGCCACAGGCTGGAGGCAAGTTATGCAGATTGACCAATGTACTTGAGCTGGCTGCTGTTCTTTCATGTGTCCAAACATGTCTACAACCTTGTAAGTTATTTCTGGAATATGCTTTGTCCTTCTCGGTTATTCATTTATTTTAAAAGTATGCTTTCTCTTTGGAACATCTTCTGTCCTTGCATTTGAGGGCAGTGGCAGCTGGTAGTTTCTGTTTTGGGAGCTGCAGGTGGTTAATCTGTTCCTTTTTTTAGTCCAGACTTTAAAGGCGCTATCCAAAGGGATGAACCCCAAAGAGGTTCAGCAGTTTAGACCAGTGGTTCTTAACCTGGGGTCCTAAACCCCAAAGAGGTTCAGCTGCTGAGATCAGTGATTCTTAACCCAGGGTCCATGTACCACCAGGGGTCTGTGGAGCTCCGCTGCTGGACACCAACGCTAGAAGCAGCAACATAGACCGGGGGGTGGGGATCAAGATTTCTCCATTTACAAATGAAGAAGCAGTTTGGGCATGCACAAACACCTGCCACCATTTCCCTCAGCACCCACACACCCTACTGCCACAACTCTGATAAAAGGGACACCGCAGCAAGCATATGTAGTTTGAGTACCTAGATGCCTCTGCTGCCATATCGCTGACAAAGGGGGCAAAGTAGCGGGTGTGTGTGTATGCCCAAACTTTGACTCTGCTGACCGGTGTTTGAATCCCCACTTGGCCATGAAAACCCATTGGGTGACTTCAGGCAATTCACATTCTCTCAGCCTCAGAAAAAGGCAAAGGCAACAAATTTTGGCAAGAGAACCCCCATGATAGATTAGCCTTAGGGTTGCCATAAGTCAATTTTCAACAGGGAGATATGATGGATAGAAAGAACCTCCCCCTGCCAGCAGCATCTTGTTGTTGTGTACCTTCAAGTTGTTTCCAACTCTAAGGCAAACTTATCACAGAGTTTTCTTGGCAAAATTTGTTCAGAGAGGCTTTACTTTTGCCTTCCTCTGAGGCTCAGAGAATGTGACTTTCCAAAGGTCAACCAGTGTCTGAGCAGGGAATTGAATTTGAGGCCATTCCCAGAGTACACTGTTATAGTACTATTATTCCACTTTCAACATCCTGTGGGATTCTGGGGTTTGTAGTTTACTGAGGCCAAAGAGCTCTCTGGCCAAGAATTCTAAATGCCCCTCCCTGAACTGCAAACCCCAGGATTCCATAGGATGTTGAAAGTAGAATAATAGCGCTATAACAGTCTTTACAGATATGGCCCTAATCTCCAGAAGACTTTAATAAATAAATATGTGAGTATTGAAATCTAAAATTAAATCTTTAAATCTTGAGTTAAGGCTTGGGGTTCCTCAGCTACAAATTATCTTTTCAAGTGGTCTCTGGTAAAGAAAAGGTTGGGAACCACTGGCTTAGACAATTCCTCTAACATTTAAAACAAATATTCACCTTCCCACTGACATAGATATACAAGGATGCAGGAGACAATTTCTAGGCCATTTTGTTTGTATGAATTGCAAAATGCTGGAAACCCAGAGATGAGACAAATGGCTAAACATATACAAGACATATACGAGACCAAATATACAATATAGTGATTTGCCTGCCCATCAGTGCTCTTAGTTTTTAAAGAGAAGGGACTAGATGGGGCAGAGAGAGAACTTTACATCTTGTTCAGGATAAGGCATTGTCCTCCCAATATCATTGGACTGCAACTCCTAGCAGCCCTAACCAACACAGCCAAAGGTGAAGTGACGTTGCAATATCTGGAGGGCTGCCTGATTCTCAGTCTTGAGTTAGCTGGAGTCCATCTTGCCACTTTCATCTATTGCCCCCTTAGTAAACCCTGTCCCGGGGTCTACAACTTTGATATAAAATTATTCTAACCCACTAGAGAGGTCATCTGGATGTGCATGTAGGCAATAACGGTCATACGATCGAACAAACCAGGTCAGACCAGTAAAATCCCCAGTCACATAGCCACAGGAGACCTCATGTTGTGATAACCCATGGTGGACAAAAAGTCCTTAATCTTTAAGGAGTCCACCTGAAGAAAGTAAAAATGTTCCCGGAAAGTTGAGTGCTGGAAGTAATAAAACCTTATCAAATCAATGTCCAGAAACTCACACCGCAGCCCCAAAGCAGAGGAAGATCATGTTACTGGGATGACAACTTGTCATCTTCTGAGAAATGTCAGGTGTGGAGTTGTTTTTATTTTCTGTCCCTGTTTGTTTTCCTTGGGAAAGGATTTGCCTTTAAAGTAAATTTCTGCTACAAATAGTCCCCGTTTTGGGGCTAGTTAGGCAAGAGGCGAGGCAAGGAGAAGAAGTATGATGCCTCCTGGTCATACCAACTGACCAGTTCGTCCCTTCCCAACAGCTGCGCGATCTCCTCAGCATCTCTTTGATCACTGCTTCCTGGACCAAGGACTTCAGGAAGAGGTGCAGTATCACCCAGACTACAAACTCCTCAACAATCCCTCTATCTTATTTCCATTCTTTATTTCTTTTAGCCCTTGGATGCATGTTTGCATGTTTGCGTAAGTGTGAGCTATTACAGTTCAATAAAGTCATTCATTGGACCTATCTGTGTGATTTCTGACTGAGCCTGAGCCTGACCCTGTAAAAATTGAGTAAAAGATCTCGCTAGGTTACCCTGCCTCTCGCATCACTGTTGCTTGTGCTCCGTTGAGCTTATTTTCCCTGTTACTTGGAGCATATTGAGGTGTTCATCTGGGACCCCCAGGTTTTCAGGATAACACATCCTTCACAATGCCCACCATGGTTGTGGGCAGTAACTGAGCTATGTAGATAACTAAACAGAAGAAGAAGTCCAAATTACATTGTTAAAGCAGAAAACTTGGGGGAATTCGCCCATTACTTGTGCCTATTTCCATCATCATTTGGAAGGAGTTCATTGCAGATCTGAAAGAAGCTATTTCCTTAATTACCCTCCCAGTTCCTTCATATTTTGCTATATCTTGTTTCTAAAATTTGTTTCTAATGCTAAGTCAAATAATGCATTGATTGAGAAAAACTTTGTGTGTCAGAGGACTTCCTTTTGGCTCAATCTTTTCATCTCAAGCGAATAGTTTCAACTCATTAATGTCATTAATGGGGCCCTCTCAGCCCTCAAGACAAAATGTATGTGTGGTTACATTCAGCTGCAGGCTATTACTGGGAATCACTCCCACTTGGGAAAATCCATTTCTAATCTAAAGTGGCTTTAAGGTTTTTTTCATTAGCTGGTATAATGTCTTTTCTCATTCTTCAACTCTCAGTAGAATGATAAAAATCTACTTATTGACAATTTTAAACAATTTAAACACTATCTTCTTGGCTGGATCGTTATAATCAGGTAAGATAAATGGAAGTGGTTAGGGGTCAGGATCACACCCACTGCTTTCCTTTTTATTTATGGAGCAGAGATTGTTGGATGGCAAATCCACTCCGGCTTTTTGTCTGAACTTTAAAGGAGCAATCCAAGATGCTGAGTCCTATTCTTATCTCCACAACTGGCTCATCTTCTTGGATGGTTCATTTAAAGTTCAGACTAAAATATGAAGTAGTTTCACTGCCCAGAGCTGCCACTAAGTGGAAGAGCTGAACAGAGCACTACGCACATCTAAGCACAACTAAATTTGAGCATTGTGTGCATCTAACAATGCAGCTCCAGGCAGTGGTATACTGGACACAGGTCAAAATGAACTGCCTTGAACCCTCGTTTGAGGGGAAAGCGGGGTCTAAATAAAGGGAGGGAGGGATGGGTGCAGGCAAGCATGCTGCTATCTTGTGTTGTTCTCCCTGAAATCAACCTCTATTTTCACAGTAGCTGGGGTGTAGGACAGAGAAGAATTTTCCCAGTGAAAATATATTTTTGTTATTATGAAGAGGATCACCATGAGAGGGCAAGTAAGATCCGTTATTCTTATTTTTTAAAAAAAACCTCTTCCTAGTAGAGAGGAAGCCTAGCAGAACTGCAGCACCTTCCTTCTTCCAAGTAGAGTAGCTTCATATGCATAGAGGTCTTCTTTCTAGGCACAATCTAAATGCCAGAGCTGATGAAACCCTGATATAATTCTGATGGATGAATCAGTTTCAGTTGCTACTTGATACAACAGTGATACCAAACTTTATAGAAACACAGGCCCTTTTCGCATTAGTCTTCTCGCGCGAGCGGGGGAGGGTGGCTCGCGCAACAAGCCTTCTCCGGGAGGCTGCCGCTTTCCCCCTCCTTCCTTCCGCAGGCGAAGGAAGGAGCGGCGAAGCGGCAGCCTCCCGGAGGCGGCGGCGGCTCGCACATCCGTCCATTCCCCCCCCTGCGCGCGTGAGAAAGGAGCCTGTCCCCTCCATCCCCCCGCACGCGAGAGAGAGAAAGGCGCTCCTCCCGTCTGCCCCCCGCGCGCGCGAGAGAAAGGCGCTCCTCCCGTCCGCCCCCCGCGCGCGTGCGCGCGAAGCAGGACGTGTCACGCGAGCGCCCCGCCCCGTCCCTTCCTTCCGCAGGGGCGGAGGGAAGGAAGCGCGACCCAGCCAGCTCCCGGACGCTCCGCACGAAAGGTAAGTGCGCACGGGCGCCGGGAGCGTTGCGCGAGCGCGGGTGATTTTCGCTTGGAAGCGAAAATCAAAAAACCCATGCTCGCGCCGCTTCAGCCCCGTGAGCCCAGCGGAAGTGGGAGTGCGTCGTGCAGAGCGACGCTCCCACTCCCGCGAGGCTCACGGGGCTGTCGCGTGAGAAAAGGCCCATGCGAAAAGGGCCACAGAATCAAGGGACTGGAAGGAACCAAAAGGCTCTGCCATTTAGTCTGACCCTCATCCACTCAGGAATACACAGCTAAAGCGCTCAAAAGAGATGGTCGTCCAACCTCTGTTTAAAGACTTCCAAAGAAAGAGACTCCACCATTCTTTTAGGCTGTCTGTTCCACTTTCAAACAGCTCTTTCAAAACGAGCCCTGGTGGCACAGTGGTTAAATGCTGGTACTGCAGCCACAAGGTTGTGAGTTTGATCCTGCCAGGGTCCAGGTTGACTCAGCCTTCCATTCTTTCACAAGTTAGTAAAATGAGTATCCAGCTTGTTGGAGGCAATGAGTTAACACATTGTAAGCCACTTAGAGAGCACTTAGCTGATAAGCAGTATAGAAATACACATGCTATTGCTATTCCTCTTAATGATTATGGTGAATAATTGGTGAATAATTGTTATATGGGGAAATGTGAAGAATAATATGGAGGTATGGAGGACTCTTGATACAGACCTAGTATTCATAAGTCCATCGACCCCACAGCTCTGAGCTTGGGAAATCTACTCTTTGGAACAACAACTCCCAGAATCCCCTACCTATACTGACTCAAGGATTCTGGGAGTTGCAGTAAAAAAAGACTTTCCACCCTTTCTGCATAGCTTCCTTTGATATGGGATGCACATTACATCCAACTTCTCTATTTGATAATTGTAGTGGCATAGGCCCTCTGAGCTGTGCCTCAGTCAACACCATATATGCACACGGCTGCTGGCTGTTTGACTGTCATCAGTGTGAGTTATTGATATCAGCAAGGATAACCACCCAGTTAGCTACTGAAAAGGGCTGGAACTCTCCTTCCCTTGATTACCCCATACAAGCAATCAGTAGTTTTGATTAGCAAATCACTTCGATGACTGTCAGTGTATAAACAAAGAAAAAAAAATCAGGCCTGGATTGTTGTTAGGTACCTTCTAGTCATTTCTGACGTATGGTAAGGCGACCCTATCAAGGGGTTTTCTTGTCAAGATTTGTTCAGCAGAGGTTGTCTTTGCCTTCCTCGGAGGCTGAGAGAATGTGACTTACCCAAGGTAATCTTGGCCATGGAAATCTAGTGGATTTCCATGGCCAAGCAGGGATTCAAACCCTGCTCTCCAAAGCCATAGTCCAACGCTCAAACTTCTACACCAGAACTTTCTAAATTGTCACGACACATTAGTGTGTCACCTGCAGTGTGTAGGTGTGTTGTACAAACTTAACAAGTGTAGGGTCTGCCTCTTCCACTGCTGTGGCAGGCCAGGCCCAGGTGAAGGGGCTGCTTCTGCCACCGTTGCCTCCCTGGCAAAGAAGACACAGGAGAGGGTGGCGGTGGGCCAAGCCCAGGTGGAGGGGCTGCCTCTCCCACCACTGCAGTGGAGCAGGCCCAGGTAAAGGGGCTACCTCTGCTGCCACCACTGTCCCAAGCCAAGGAAGACCCTGGCAAGGGTAGTGAGGGTCGCAGGCCAGACTTGAGTGGAGGGGCTGCCTCCATTTACTGAATTATTGTGTTGTGAAATGATGTATGTCTAAAAAGTGTGTCGCTCTATTCCATGCTGGCTCTCAAGCCTGAGTAGTATGTTAATCCCAACCAGAAGACCCATTAAATCAATGGGATTTGCCTACTCATTAAGTCACCAGTCATTGATTCATGGAGGTCTAGTCTCTTTAGGACTAACCAATAGACTTCACATCTTAGGTGGTATTCATATCGGCATTTTTGTTAACACATTGCCTTTTTTAGTCACCTCCTATTGGATGCACTTTCCAATATTGTGAACAGTTTGGCAGATGTATTGGACTGCCAATTAAACACTTACGGTGGAATGCATCCCCCATCACACCTGAGGCCATAAAATTGGTTTAGGGGTCCCAGAAGAGGTTGCCTGCAATCCTATGAGTATATGTGTGTGTGTGTGTGTGTGTTTTGTAGGAGTTCCAGATGATCCAGGAGGGTAACATCAGATTTCTTCTTCTGGCTGGTGCCTACATGCCTCTCACTCTCTCCCTTACTACCCAGTATATGAAGGCAGCACACTTTTTGGGCTTGGACACTGCTTTCCAGAACCAGACCTATGTCTGTGAAAGCTAAGGTTCCCAGGTTTCATGACCAGGCACCGAGCCTCAGGGCCTGGCCCTTCTACTCCAGTTCTCAGGGCAACAGGGAGGACTCTTCAAATGAGAGCATTGTCTTAAAAAGTGTATGAATATATGCACAGTTGGCCATTCACATTTTCTATGGTTGGGAGGTACAGGATCCCCACAAAAGTGGAAAAAACTGTGAATATCAAAGTGTGCACGTGTCTGTGAGAAGAGGGCCAAGGCATAGTGAAGACAGTGGACACCAGATCAGAGAAAGGAGCAGGAAAGGGATGGGTTGGCATAGTGGCTCTATACTTCCTCTCTCTCACCTATCTCCTTCCTTGGGTTTGCGGGGGCTATCAAACGAGGGTTTGTGGTGCTGAGAAATTGGGCTGTGAGCTGGCCAGGTAGTGGCTGGTGGAGGAGGACCAGAGTGTTACCCCTTTGGTAAACCTCACCCCAGGATCTACAACTTTGATATAAAACATAATCTAACCCACCAGAGAGGTCACCTGGATGCGCACATAGGCAACAACGGTCGTATGATCAGAAGAACCAGGTCAGGCCAGTAAACGCCCCTGTCACATAACTACAGGAGACCTCAAGCTGTGCCAACCCACAGTGGACAAAAGGTCCTCAACCTTTAAGGAGCCAACTTGAAGGGATTAAGAGTTTTTCTCACAAAGTTGGGCACTGGAATTAATAAAATCTTATCAGGCAAGGACCATCTACATAAACTCACACTGCAACCCAAAGCAGCGGAAGATCCTGATACTTGGGTAACACCTTATTATCTTCTAATATCAAAGAAGGTGCTGGTGTGAAGTTGTTTTCCATTGCTGTCCCCTTTGTTCTCCCCGGGAGAGGATTTGGCCTCAAGGGAAATTTTTCCTACAAATATTCCCCTTTTTTGACCAGTTCTTTGGATACCTCCCGGTCATACCAACTGACCGCTCCCCCTCCCGACAGCCATGCGATCCCCTCAGCATCTCTTTGCTGAGTTCCATTTCTTGTGCTGCTTTCCGGACCAAGGACTTCAGGAAAAGGTGTAGTATAATCCAAACCATGAATCCTTTAACAATCCCACTATTTTATTTCCACTCTTTATTTATTTTTTAGCGTTGGATGTATGCGCGTGTGAGTGTATGCATTAATGTGTAATATTCCAGTTCAATAAAATCATTCATTGGACCTTTTTGTGTGATTTCTGTCTGGGCCTGACCCCGTAAAAACTGGGTAAAAGATCTCGCTAGGTTACCCTGCCTCCCACTTTGCTATTGCTCGTGCTCTGGCTAGTCTCCATTCCCCATCACATGGAGCACATTGAGGCATCCCCCAAGGGACCCCCAGAATTTCAGGGTAACAAGAGGCAAGTTATTAGATGGTTGTGCAGCCTGATTGGAGATGCTGAGAGGTAAGGTTCCCCCAGAAAAGAAGCATTTAAGGTGAGGGGGCAGGAATTGGAGAATTTTGCAAATAATCAAATTCGTGAAAATTAAATCCCCAAATGTGGAGGGATGATTGCATTTATGTTTAGGCTTGGTGTTTTTTAAATCTGAATTTTATAACCTGTGTAACTGTGGTTGATGCTTAATCTGTCACACTTAAGGATATAACCAAAGGCTGCCTCTCATACCATCACCTTTATAATACCAGCAGGGCCCACCCCCTGTGACATCACAAGATGTTATCCCTAGGTCTCAGGTTTTGGCCCTGAAATCTCAGGGCCTGGGATAGTCCTGACCTGGCAACCCTAGCAGGATACCCTCCTCTTGCATTATTATAGCATGACAGCCAAGGGGTGGCTTGTACAGCTCTCATTTTAAGCAGGAGAGAATGGACATGGCTTTCAGGAAGAACAGCTCTGTCAATGTTACTGCAGCTACCCAACCTTTGCTGCCTGAGGGAATTGTTGAAGTCTCCCTAATTAATAGGGCAAACCCTATTCCTGTGTCACATATAAGGTATCATTTTATCCTCAAGGTTCAGCTTTTCCCCATCTCTCTGTTCACGGCAGCTTTTCTTTAAAACCTAGTAGAACACAGATGTGCTAGCCAAGGCAATTATATGGCACGCAGAGAGGGGAAAAAAGAAACCTCTTCCTGTGAGAGAAGTAGTTAGGCTTCATAATGACTGCTTACATATTCAGAGAGGCACAACCTTGTTTTACAGTCACTCAGACTAAATGGCATTTGTATATTGTTAATGGGACAAGAACACCAGAAGAGGCCTCATTAACACACTGAGGTCATATAAAGTAAGAAGGGTACGGCATGAAAGCTTATCCATCAATTGAATACTCCATAATTTCCGCTGTTAATTTTTTTCAAGTGCGCACAGAAAGAAGACGCGAGAAGCTCTGTGGCACCACTTTCCTGTATTCTGAGCAAGCCACCATTATATGAGCGGAAGTGGTTCACTTGATGATGAATAGAACAAAAATGCACACATTATCTTGAAATTAAAATATCTAGTTACAGTTTCAGTTTAATGTTATGTGGCTGGTTTCTGTGTTTATTTTACTCTGAGGATAGTCAAAGTGTGGCCCTGGGGCCATATGCAGCCTCAAGCTTGTTTCTATAGCTCACAACCCCCCAACCACCCTTTTTCTGGAAAAAAAAAAAAGTTGAATTGTGCCTCTTGGATCCCTTTCATACTGCTCAATTATAGCACTATGATGCCACTTTAACTGCCATAGCAACATCCTATGGAATCCTGGGATTTACCCTTTTGGGAAAGATACTTAGAATTTTGCACCAGAGAACGCCAACATCTTACCAAACTACAAACCCAGGGATTCCATAAAATTAGGGATGGGACAAATCCAGAATTTTCCAAATCCAAATCCAGATCCGAATCCCTGGAAGGTTCTGGGAATCCATGAATCTCACGAATCTTGAAAGTTTCGATTCCTTTTTTAAAAAAGGGTTTAAAAAGCAAGGGAAAGAAGGATAATCTTGAGCAAGACACACTCTCTCAGTCTTAACAAAAGCCTAAGCAAAGGCAAACCTCCCTCTGAAGACATCTGGACAGGACAATTGTCATAGTTTTGCCTCAGGATCTCCCCAGACTGAAAATGTCATGAAGGGCCTTTGTACACATGCAGGAAAATGTGGATTAATCCCACATTTTCCTGCCTGTGTAAATAGGACCACTACACTACAGAAATAATCCAGGTCAAAACTGGCTTTTCTTTGCATAGCTCCTTCTGGCATCCAGGGGTTTGTAGTTTGATGATGCACCAGTATACTTTGGCAGAGAAGGCTGTGACATCTTGTAAAACTAGAAACTCCAGAATTGTGTCTGAAAGAGCTTTGCAAGTGAGCTATGCAAAGGAATGTTTCAGCTGTCCTTGAAACCTCAAGCCTGTAGCTTTCAGTCAAGTGCTGACCTTAAATATGAAATGTTCGATTTAAATATCTTAGAATACAACCCTAGATGTAATTTGTGAAATTGTTAGCAAAGGCCATTATTACTCCAAGAGAAAAATTCACCTACTTGCCATCTCCCCTTGTGTGTCTAGTCTCCCAGGTTTTCAGGCATCCTGGTTTCCCAAATTTTCAGGTCTGCCGGTCTCCCAGCGTTTCAGACATCCCAGTCTCCAACAAACTGTTTGGGTGGCAGATTTGAAAGATTTGGTTTCCCTGTTTTGGCATAGAGATTCAGATTCCCGAATCTCGAATCCCTGCCAAGGATTCGAGGATTCGGCTGGCCCATCCCTACATAAAATGTTACCACGGCAGTTAGAGTGTGATCATAGCACTATAGTTGTGTAGTATGAAAGGTATCCTGGAAGCCTCCATGAGCAATGGTTCACCACTTTTAAATAGCTCCTTGTCCTTCTCCCCTGCTTTACATTAAAAAAAATCCCCCTTTTGTTTTTCAGAAACAGAACCAGACTTCCAACCACTTCTTGATTTGTTTCGTTTTTCATGGTAGGGTGGGGGATTTTGAGCAATCCCAGTGCCGCCAGAAAGGGGTGTAATTATGGGAGGGCAAAATGAAAATATGAATTCTGCTCTCCACATCAAATTTTCTTTTCACCCACAAATTTCAAGCATCACAGTAACTTAAAACTTCAGTTGACCATTTAGGAATACAGTTTCAGATGTTCAAAGAAAAAGGGCAGGCAAAGTTACCAAGGGAATGGGAAAATATAAGCAAATATAAGAGCTCAAAGTGTGAGTGAGTTTCAGTGTCTCACTCTCTGCACTGCTAGAAATTTTGGACTGGATGAAGTCAGAAGATTCAGACAACATTGGAGTAGCAGGAATGCCAAGCATTTACAACTCCTGAGTCAGAGGTGCTGGGGACTGAGGCAGAAGGGGCCCCTACTCCCTGGCAGGAGGTTGAAGATGTGTTACAGCCATTTGCAAAGCACTGGAAGGATAAGGACAACTTATATTGGTCCCAGGGAATCTTAAGTAAGAGATGCTGACTAAATGTGCAGCTGTTGTCTTGAGACACCTGACTGTAAATCTCCAGCAGTTTGCTGAAGGCTTTCTTGTTTACATCTGTTTTTCTTGGTGACTGGTGGTACTCTTTGGTGTTTCATGTTCCCTGCACCAGCTACTATTTATGACTTTGTTCTACTCTTTGCTGACTTTATTTGGATTCTGACTTGCTGTGCAACTTCTGGTCTGGCTGATGACCACTCTCTTGCTTCTCCCTTCATCTTACTGGATAACTGGTAACTGACCTGAACTGACTTAACCACCTGACACCTCCTGCGTTCTGACCAACTGTTTCCTGGGACACTTGCTGTCTGGAGCATAGGACAACACCCCTTGCTGCCTTGAAGATCTTTGTCAGTTTGGTATGAAGATATGAGAAGAACATTCTAAGCACAGTCAGCTGAATGACCTTACTGATTTCCCATGAACAGGAATCTTGCCTTTATCAGCTCTCTTCAGAATCTAAATTCTAGATCATCATACAAAATGCCCGGGATTCTTTAAGACAGCTCAAAGCACAGGGGCATTTCAGGGCAGGGCTTTCATGTGCAGCCTCATCTCACCCTCGCTCTAAGCTTATGAATGGTACATAGATTCTTTTTTAAAAAACAACACTTCAACAGGAAGCATGAATTAGAAGGAGGTAAGTTAGCTCTAGTGCTATGTCATGGCCATGGCCATCACCATTTCCACTAAGAAATTAATATGACTCTGTGACAGGCCCTTATTCTCCCTCAGATTGGATTGGCAGTTCCAGTCCAATAAGGTGCCCTGTCAATATCCCTTAACCTGACTCCATCCTTTTATCACAACCTTTGTGTAACAGAGCTAGAGTCTTAAGTGTTCATTCAGAACCAAATACTTTATTTAAGGCAGTGTGTTCTTTTTATTACCAGTGATTTTAAATCAGTCAGGCCAACTTAGTAGTTATTTATAAATCAAATTGTAACATAAAGTAAAGTAACTTGTTAAAGTTCTATTATAGTACAGTGCTGATACATTAACAATTTAAATTTCAGACAGACTTTGACAATCAACCCCTGCTTTAGACACCAGTTCTCTGTGTCTCAGTCATTTCAAAGTGATTCACTTCAACCTCTCTGGCTAGTTCTCACTGAAGGCTCAAGACACACAGAAACTTTGTCCTATATAAAATTCTGTCATCCATAAGCCCTTCTGATGCACATCACTGCGCTGGGTTTCATTTTTGGCTATTCCTGTTACCTTGCAACCTGGTATCAAGTTGCACTGGCATTCCAAATAGCTAACGAACAAAGCAAGTTTGTCACATCTTCTATACAAAAGTATTTCTTCTTGAGGATATAGCCGCATTCTTTCAAGTCACTGGTGACTTAATACAATAGCATTGCATAAATTGACATAATATTATTTAAGGGATAACACAAAAGGCACTAAGTTCCCTTTAAAAGGTGGGAACACAGATGGAACTCTGCTGGCTTTCTATGATTTCTCAGCACTTCTTGATAAATGGTATGCCTGTTTATCTAACTTGCCCTCACTTACTCAAAGTGATGTCACTATGCAGACAATCTGATTGGCTTCATAACATCGTAATGCCATCCAGCTTCCTGTGTGATCCCTAACTGGGTGGAATCACCCATGAAACTACCTAGGAAATGGAGAAGAATAAAGGTTCAGCAATGGCACTGAAACAACATTTAGTGGACTGGAAGCAATTGAACTAAGCATGATTGACCAATAGTATTGTCTCCGTCTGAAAGATTTCAGTAAACATTTCTATCCTGATGAAAGCATCAGGTTCTGTCCAAACAATGGAAGTGGAGAATAGTTGTCACAGCTCTAGAAACATGAAAGAACTGAGTCTGTAGTGTAGTAACATGTCCATTATTATTGGATTTGGGAGAATAGTGCTACCTCCAGGCACAGTATTTCAAAGGCAGTTGCTGTAACGACAGTGACAGCTAATTTGCAGCTGTGAGACAGATGTGGCCTGTAATTTCCCAACCCCACAGACTTTATTGCAAACAGAATAGAATATTACCCCATACTGTCATTTATTTCAAAAGTGGAGAGCATCAGAAATTCCATAGTTTTGTATTATATTATATTCTTGCCTTTTGTAGGTAATGCTCTGTTCAAAAGTGACTTAGAGCACTGATGAAATGTCATATGTATGTCATATTTTTTATTGCAGTTTTATCTAGTGTTTGCACCACTAATACAACACGATCACCAGGATTCCCCTGGAGAGAAATACTAGAAAGGACATACATTCATTTTTCCCCCTGAAATCAATGGCTATTTGCCTGTGTCCTGTAACTTGAAAACTTGGGATTCTAGATGCTATGGTCAACATCCAATGCAAATTTTCAGTCAGAGTACACCAACTGAACTGATGGAACTCAAGTAACTATTTCCATTGATTCAAAAATTCTGTTATAGTTGGGACTAACAATTGGAGTGAGGTTAGTGATGACTTTTGTTTATAATACAGAAGATGCTTAATCGTGCAGCCAAATACAACAGTTCTGAAGACAAAGTGGTCTCTCTGAATACAAAGCCTTGACTGTACCAAATCTAGTGCAACAGGGATTGCTACAGAGCAACAGGGGATGTTGGCTAAAATAAAATATAATTAAGTGGCAAAGTGTTTAACTGATGGACATCTGCTAGGAAAATGATTGGCTGATGAGTATCTGTTGTTGATTTGGCCTTTTTCTGTAACATGGGAGCTTGGCTTATTTGACTGAAACCAAGAGACTGATTTGCTTTCCCTGAACGTACTAGATCTCCTATCTGCTTGTTATGGTCAGAGAAAGGTTATATGCATGTGCCTTCAAGATGCCTGTTGACTTATGGTGATCCCATAAATTTCATAGAGTTTTCTTAGCCAAAGGATACTCAAAGGTAATTTTGCCAGTTTCTCCCTCTGAAATATAGCCTGAAGCACCTGGTCTTCATTGGCGGTCTCTCAACCAAGTATGAACCAAGACTGACCCTGTTTAGCTTTGGAGATCAGAAGGGACTTGGTGCCTTAGGGCATTTAGGTCTTCAGGATAAGGTAGACCAAGGAAATCTCCACCATTACCATCTTTCAGTAATGAGCTGAATTTTGTAGGTGTTTCATTTGCAAAGAAACTAGATCTATTTTCCCTCAACTTTCTGTTATTAAGCCACAGTCATTCAGATTGGATCTTTTAGTCCTCTAGTCTTGTTTCAAAAATTTCATAGAACAAGACTTACATGGTAAACAATTTCATGTAATGTCATCCAAAGATGACAAAAGCTTAAATTTTATGGGTATTTCCAGCTAGAGGAGAGCAGATGAATCAATCAAATTTACCTGAGTGTTAACTTTTCATTCCATAATGGATTCAATTGTAGATGGAAACAACCAGCAAAACTGAAATTAACAGTCCTGAGGTTCAGCCATCTGTCATTAACATTTTTTTAACTGAGCAATCTAGTAGTATTTGTTGTGAAATTGTGTTGGATACAATTTTTGCAAAAAAAATAAATAAAAACAATTGGGGGGTAGATTACAGCTAGCCCCCCCAAAAAAATTCCAGTTTATGTGAACATGGGTTTTCTAGCGTCAGATGTTTGAGTATTGTGAAATATTGTCAATTCTGCACCCCCAAACCAGTCTTGTCAACATGGGGGCATTTTTATATCTTGCAGTACATAAGAATTCTCACTGTAGTCAGATTGAATTGTTTAAGTCATCAATGCAATTTGTTTTTATTGTCTTAATGATACTTAAAATCTAATTGGTTTTCACTGTGTTATGCTGAAAGTTATGGTTATAAGGAAAACTGCACATAGAGGGGAGAATTAGAAGAAGTGGCTTTTGGGGATTTATCAAAGGCAGCACCATCATACCGACTAGGTTTGATTCTGAGGGTTGTTTCAAACTTCTTTGTTGTTTTTGCGTGCAGTATCATACCAGTACGTAAACACAACAGCAAATAGCAGGTGGCCATGACCAAGCAGTCAGCAATCTCTAATAAAAATAACTGAGCACAAGAACAGAACTGTGCAAAGTAAAGACAGATATGCATTCTCTCCAGCTGATTGGTTGCTATGAGTAGGAAAGAAAAACATGGATGCCCTGCCAGAGAAAACACAAACTGAATGAAGTAAAGTTAATAAGATACTTTACTGTTGGATTGTTCTAGACTCCCACATCAGATGTCACAAGCTGATAACAACTGACCCAGATAACGGGAAGAAACTCCATATGAGGAATGACCCGATGATAAAAATGTAAGAGATGATACACAGACAAAGATGACCCCATACAGCTGAGAGACAGCAGAAAGCAGGGCAAAGCACACCACTGAGATTTCAGTTCATTCCAGTGGTCTCAAATTTCTGAGGTGACTGTCACAAATGTACTAAATATGGTGAAAGTATATAGAATGGGTAATGCAATCCTTTATTTTTCAGGAAATGTGTGGGGGGGGAAATTTGGTAACCAGAATGATGAGTAATTTATTGGTGCCTACAAGTATGACATGCGGAAATCAGTTTCACACAAAGTCCGCCTCCAGGGAGAGCAATTTTCTTATAAAGCAAATCACAGCCCCCTGATTTATCCAAAGGATGTTCTTTATTTGTGGGTCATGTGCACATACTTGGAGGTTGTGTAAGCATTGTTGAAACACAAGAATGAACCAGGTTGCTCACCCCTGGGACAGATAGTGTAGTCAGCAGTAAAAGCAGAAGCCCTTAGTGAGAAATTCTGACCTGGACCTTTTTCAGTAGT
The DNA here is from genome assembly GCA_948474755.1 of Ctenosaura bakeri. Classification (NCBI taxonomy): domain Eukaryota; kingdom Metazoa; phylum Chordata; class Lepidosauria; order Squamata; family Iguanidae; genus Ctenosaura; species Ctenosaura bakeri. The sequence continues at coordinate 130,804 of CAOLHI010001969.1, forward strand.
TTGGATAAGTGCATCAAAGTGTGACTTCCTCTAAGAGAGAGAGAGAGAAAGAGAGAGAGAGAGAGAGAGAGAGAGAGAGATTTTCAAGGGTTTTTTTTTTTAATATAACAAAAGAAAACTAAGTGTCACCCCCCCAATTCACTCATACCTCCCTAGCTTTAGCCTATGTTGGGTTGCCAGAGCCTGAGCCCTGAGTCTCAAGCTTCCATGGGCCATATCCAGATGAGAGACAAGAATGCAAATTCCCCTGTTTTGTGGAGCTCAGCTCCAGGCAAGAGGAAAGGGCTATGTGCAGGTTGCCAGCTCAGACAGTACAGCAGCAGCTTCCTACAGTTTCCAAGGCTTAACTGATTTCTTGCTGCAACAAGCAAAGACTCTCCAAAGGGCTATACATTTACTTAGTTAGCTTCCACTCTCCCTCCCTCCCAGTGGGCATAGCATCAGGGTTCCTCCCTCTACACCTCATCCACCTTCCAGCTAAAAGCAAAGAGGCTAGATTCAGTGTTTCTTCTCCCTTCTCCCTGAGTAAGTGAGAAGGAATAATCCTCACATTTCATCTTGGTCTGGGAGCAGCCTCTTCAGCTGAGTTTTCTTTCTTAATTTCTAAACAGGGAAATATGTTCTACAGATGTGTCTGTCTGTCTCTGTATTTGACTGACAAGTGGTGAGCAACTACGATTGGTACTTACTGAATAAACCTTGATGACAACACCAGAGACCATCCTTCAGTCTCAGTTTTTAGCCCAGAAACCTCAGGGCCTGAACTGGCAACCTCCTCCTCCTCCTCATTTGTTTCTATAGTGCCATTAGTGTACATGATACTTTACATGAGCAGTTTGAATTGTTAATTGGACAGTTCCCTTCCCTCAGGCTTGTAATCTGAAAATATATGACACACAAGGAAAATAGGATGGCAGTCATGGCAGGTATTAAGTCCAGCAAATGCTGGCTGCTGTTCTCATCCCAGAGCTAAGGCAGTTGGGGTGGAGGGAGGACCTCAGTTTCTGGGCCAGGGCATGATGGAGCTGTGTGTGTGTCTCTTCTCCTGTCCCTCTGAAGCCACAGCAGTGGCAGCAGAGACTGAAGAAAGACCATTCATCACCTGGCTATTTGTGAGGTCTAAACAAGGAGTAATTCTGCAGCATTTAATTCAACCATAGATATCAACATGCAAAAACAGACAAAATAGATAGGAAACAAAGGAAGGGAAAGCAGAGGGGAAGGGAAGAGAAAAAGTGGCACATGCATAACAATTTATATAATCCCGCACAGATCTAGGCTAACCAGGAAACAATTCCTACAAGGTGCCCCCCCCATAATTATTTTTCCCTTCCTCTTGCCTTTTTTTTCCTACTGTCTCTATTTTGGCCTGATATTCAAGATTCTCCAGCCAGTGTTCTACATTAGAATCCTCTTTGTGTGCATTCAATGTATCTGCTTGGATGATTTTTTCTTCTCATTGACTAGGCCATGTTTGTGTTCTTTTTTCACATATATGCATAGTTGTATTCACTGTACAAAAAGATGCATGGTGGTGAGCCACCTTGAGTCTTTCCTGGAGGAAAAAGACAATATAAATAAAGGGAGTGGATGGATGGATGGATGGATGCTTTTGTGCTCCTTTTTCTTCACCAAAACATGTCACAATCCTTGCAAATGTATTTTTGAGACAAGATATGCTTCATCCTATTGAGATGTAGACAAATAGATATCTTTCACAGAGAAATGCAAATTCAACACATTTCTTTTCTATCCCTAGAAAATATTGATGTCTGAAACTCACAGTAGTAGATATCCGCAACAATCTGAGGGTCCTCTAGAGGTCCCTGCAGATTATGTTATTGCTCTGTGTTCCACTACAGGAAAATAATTTAATTCTTGTCTTCTGGTCCCCCCATCCTCACCAACCAGAAAATGACTGGGTTGGAAGGGGCTGCCACTGAGAAAAGAGGGATTCAGGAGAATTTTGATCGCTGCACAGTGAGTAGACAATTCTAATTTCTGCAATGGCAAAAGCAGTTCATTGCAATGGTGCAAGTCCAACTTACACCATCATAATCCACCTACAGAAAGTCAAATGTCATTAACTATTGATGCTGAACTAAAAAAAAAATACTAAATTGATTGTGATTTTGACCTTTTCCATGTTTCCATATTGTGCTTTGTTCCCACTGGTTGGACACAGTAGAGGACCTCCCTTCATATCTTAGTACTGGAACTAGTATATAATTCTTTCACCTGTTGAGGTCTCAACCCATTTAGGACTTTAAATGTCCTCAGCAGTACTTTTAGGCACTAAGAAGCAGATTCTCATGACTGGTACTGGTACCACTCTGCTAGGTACTGGTACCACTCTACTCTGCTTTGGTTAGACCCCATCTTGAATACTGTGTCCAGTTCTGGGCACCCCAATTCAAGAAGGATATTGACAAGTTGGAGCAAGTCCAGAGGACGGCGACCAAAATGGTGAGAGGCCTGGAAGCCATGCCCTATGAGGATAGACTTAGAGAGCTGGGTATGTTTAGTCTGCAGAAGAGAAGGTTAAGAGGGGACATGATAGCCATGTTTAAATATTTGAAGGGATGCCACGTAGAGGAAGGAGAGGGCTTGTTTTCTGCTGCTCCAGAGACCAGGACAAGGAGCAATGGATTCAAGCTGCAGGAAAGGAGATTCCACCTGAACCTCAGGAAGAACTTCCTGACAGTCAGGGCTGTCCGGCAGAGGAATCTGCTGCCTCGGAGTGTAGTGGAGTCTCCTTCCTTGGAGGTTTTTAAGCAGAGGCTTGATGGCCATCTGTCGGGATTGCTTTGAGGGTGTTCCTGCATGGCAGGGGGTTGGACGGAATGGCCCGTGTGGTCTCTTCCAGCTCTAGATTTCTATGATTCTATGATTCTATGACTGTTTTTGGAGCCATCATTCACATTGGTTTGTGATTTCCAGGGCTGCACACAGAGGTATTTGTGGGGCAATGGACAACAAACTTGAACAGTCTACACAACATCATATATTACCTTAGCATAGCCTAATCATCTGTCAGTAGAGTTATTCTACACTATGTGTTGTGTGCCTTCAAATTGTTTCCAACTTATGGTGACCCTAAGATGAACCTATTGTGGGGTTTTCTGGGAGCTGAGGATGTGTGATGTGACCAAGGTTTCACAGTGGGTTTTCATGGTTGAATGGGGAATTGTATAGTACCAGTAGTAACACCTTAAGACAACATATATAAAATTGTGAATGTGCATAGCTGTTACCTAAGCATCCAGTGCCCAGAAGCAGTGCACAGTGTATCATTTTATGGCTCATCTGAAATTATTCTGCCTGCTGGACTGTGCTCCCACCACCATCAGCTGCGTAAGTCCATTCCATCTTGCCCAAAAAAGTCACTCCATATGCTTAGCACAATATATACCTGTGTATGTCATCAACAAGATTCTGATCTCTGTGTGTATTGAGTTTGAATCTTCAAAGTTATCACCAAGACTTCAAAGCAGTTTCAGAAATGTTTGGTTGTCAAGAGATCCAGCTAGCTGGAGGATTCTGAATATTGCTGTCTAAAAACTTTTTCAAGCTCTGCTGAGATCTATATGTTTCTCTAACTTATGTAGCAGCTAGAGCATGAAGTCACACTGTGGAGTAGTTATTCTATCCATTTGTACAATCTTAATGCACAGTCCTGAGGACGAATAGTTTAACATTCTTTGGTGCTTTTCTTTTTTGGTAAGACATTGTTCATTCATTCATTTTTAAAAAAATCAAGCCAGACTGAAGCATTGTTGTGGGGAAGTAATTGTCACAATACTCCATCTCAAGCACAAATTGCACTGCACCAACACAAACAATTGTAAAGTTGAGTCACATCCTGCCAAATTATTTTCCTAAGAGAACATGTGGAAGACTGCTTACCAGTCTATATTTGTAGAAAATGACAGCTGGAACATTGTAATAGAAAACATGCAGGAGAATTTAAACAGTTTTTGCCTTCAATCATGATTTAATGTCATGTTTGGTGATTTTGCACTGGTTCATTTGTCAGGGTCAACTTTGATGTTTTCAATGTGGTACAGTCTTTTCATGGGGACTAGACCAGTTCAAAACGCAAACAGAAAGAGTTTCTTCTTTGAAAGAGCTTTCCCAGGTGCCACAATGTTCTTTAGCAGTGAAGGAAATGGCTTCTAGCCTAATCTTCAGCCTTTTGCAAGTTTTTCATATATAGGAAGGTGCTGATATGGGAGTGCTTCACTTGAAGAAGTGATCTTCCAGCTGTTTTCTGAGGCAGGGCAAGCTAATTAGTGAATCTGTTGAACACAAACTTAATTGTTGGAATCTGCTGATGTATGTTGGTGTAATAAATATTAAGATCCATCTACTAGCACTGTTGATTTCAAATGGTACTATATTAGCTTACATTCTCCTGATTTGGTTGCAATTTGAGCCAAGGGTTGTAATCTGAGTTATGGGAATGTAATGACATATCTTATTCAATTTTGTGCTCTCAGGATCACTAACACAATGCATTCCTGTAGAAATGGATGCAGCCCACAGGGAATGATAGATAGCCCTTCATAGAATACCCATTATCCTACCTCTGAGAAAGAAGCCACTGTGATCTTCCCAGGATGGAATCAATTTTGAGCTTATAGCTGGGTTTTATGCTTTCCAAAATGATTTCTGCTTTTCTTGCACATAGGCCATTTCCACACGGGGCGAAGGAATCCCCCCACGCTGCTACTTACCAGATCTCCTGGCTCCCCGGTCTGGTCCAGGCTGTTCCGGAGCAGTGCGTGGTCATAGATCCGCACTGCTCTGTCATCTGAAATGGCAGCTTCTGGTTGGTTGTGGGTCTCGACCAACCGCTGAAGCTCGCCAGCCTAAAGCCCGCCCTCGGCAGATCACAGACTTGCATTGGTGCGAGCCTGCAAATCTGCACAAGGGAGCAGGCTCACAGTGGCACGCTCTGTGCTTTTGAAAGACCAGAAAAACCAGGTCTTTCAAAAGTACGCTGGAGGACCACTTGGGGTTGTTCCAGAGCGGACTGAGGTGCGGATCTACACTAAGTAGTCCAGACCCAGTCCGCTCTAAGGTGCAGACATCCTCTGTGGAGGATGACTGCACCGTTTTAAATACCCCGTGTGGAAATGGCCATAGCGTTCTTGAGGGTTACTGCAGGTGAAGCCTAAAAATAGCATATCACCTGCTAGAGCCTCATTTGAATGTCTGGAAACCTCTCCTCCTTCCTTCTGTTTCAGGAAATCATGCCACTAGCATAACATCATAACATCATAGAATCATAGAGTTGGAAGAGACCACAGGGCCATCCAGTCCAACCCCCTGCTATGCAGGAACACCCATCAAAGCATTCCCAACAGATGGCCATCCAGCCTCTGATTAAAAACCTCCAAAGAAGGAGACTCCACCATACTCTGAGGCAGAATATTACACTGCCAGACAGCTCTGACCATCAGGAAGTTCTTCCTGAGGTTTAAGTAGAATCTCTTTTCCTGCAATTTGAATCCATTGCTCCTTGTCCTAGTTTCTGGAGCAGCAGAAAGCAAGCCTGCTCATTCCTTGACATGACATCCCTTCAAATATTTAAACATGGCTACCATGTCCCCTCTTAACCTTCTCTTCTGCAGACTAAACATACCCAGCTCCCTAAGCCGCTCCTCATAGGGCATGGCTTCCAGACCCTTCACCATTTTGGTCACCCTCCTCTGGACAGGTTCCAGCTGGTCAATATCCTTCTTGAAATGAGGTGCCCGAATTGGATACAGTATTCCAGATGAGGTCTAACCAAAGCAGAGTAGAGTGGTTTGGTTAGACCTCGTCTGGAGTATTATGTCCAATTCTGGGCACTTCATTTCAAATCAGGAGGCTTATCTTCCTTTACGCAGTGACCTCAATCTGCTTTTTAATAACCCCTTGCCTGATGAAGAACCTGGATACCTCAAAGCATGCACACATTTTTGTGCATTGTTGGCTAGCCTAATAACAACAAAAACAACAATCATCATAATAATGTAATAATATGAACATTAGATTTTTTTCATATTTCTATTGCTTTTTGTATCACCTGACTGAACACATTGCATTTAACTAGGACTTCATTTGGAGACAAATCTCTCTGACATTCCTCAATAAGAGAATCTCTCTAAAAATGTTGTTCAGCTACTAAATATCATGCACTTGAGAACAGCTTCAGGTTTCTATTTTCCTCTCAAGTAGTAGTAGCACAATCACCTGGTACCTATTATGAAAGTCAGAGTGCCAGAGCTTGGAAAAGTTTCTGTTTGGGATTAAAGTTTACCGAATTCCCCCAGATGGGCTGACTGGGAAATGTACTAACAAAATAAGGTAATATTTCCAAGGTCTGCAAAGTTCACACTTCCAAACTCAAGCCTTTTTCATTGCTGTAAGCTTTATGCCCAATCAATGTACATGAACGGTAACTCCCCACTGCAAGTACATGCAACTGTATATATTAAGTGTTCTGTCCTTGTGATCAGGAACTCTCACAAAATGACACTTAATTTAATCATCTGAATGCCTTTTATTAGTCTCAGTTAGAGGAGACCAAGTAGACCAAGCCCTTCCTCTGTTCCAACTGACGTTGCTGTGGCCTCTGCGGGAGAAGACTGCAGTCAGACACAGATCTGTCATGGCCTTGATCCCAACTGGTGAGAAGCCCTCCCTCTAGTCCAGATGCAACTGCTATGGCCCAGGAGGGGCAATATATCAGCCAGACAAAGCACCATCATGGCTTGGTCCTTACCATCTCTCTCTCCATACCATCTGGGACTGCTGTGATCTCTGAGGAGAGAAGAACAACCAGCATATGCTGGACTTAGTCTTCTCCCCAACTGCCATCCCCTTTCTCCTGTGTGCCCTGTCTGATCAGAAGGCAGGGAACTGTCAGACTAACAATTTGTCAGCCATCTTAGGAACCTTTTATACAAAAGGGCAAAACAAACAAATAAATAAATTGTTGAATGGTAAGTCAGAATTTAGGTAACCCACATTGATTCAATGGGTCTATTCTAACAAATTTGAGTCAATGTGTATACATCAGGAATGGAACATGCTGCATTCATGCTGTGAATTCACCCATCACAGTGGTTTTTGGGCAAGATTTGTTCAGAGAGGGTTTGAGACTGAGAGAACGTGACATGCCCAAGGTCAACCAGTATCTGAGCAGGGATTTGAATAATAATCTCCAGAAGCCTTTAATAAATGTTTAAATAAATAGCTTTAATATTTAAATAATTATTTGACTATTTAAATCCAAATTTAAATATTTAGATCTTGACTTAAGTCTTGAGTGTCCCCGAAAATAAATTACATTTACAAGGGAGTCCCTGGTAATGAAAAGGTTAAGAATCTCTGCTCTGTACCAACTTTCTGCTGAATACCTATATTGTGTAACCAGCTGCATGACTGTGAATACATCTGTTTTTTCTGCAATCTCAATAAATTAAGTGATACATTGGAGGCACTGATGAGCAGTCATGGTGCATGCAAAAATATGCAACCATATACGCAAGTGTTACACTTGCAGAAGTCTGCTTATGCAAATGTGAATTGAATACCATCATTAACTGTGGCCAAAAAAACATACAACTGCATGCATATGGGAGCTTTATATTTAAAAGAACAAGAAGTCCTGCATCCTGTTTAAAAATTGAATTATTTTTCCTGGAAGCTTCCAAGAGCAAGAATTCATCCTTCCTTTTAGCCAGAAAAAGGATGGTTTGGAGAGTCTGAAGGGCCACAAAAACAGTTGGAGGAACCACATGTGACCTCAGGCCCACTTTTGGCCATGCCTGTATTAGAAACATGTAATGTTCATATTTTGATTGGTCTTGACACAATTTGCAGTTTACCAGTTACAATCTAGGAAAAATAGTTAAATATAACTTCATCTTTCTCTTTAAGAAATCCATCAGATGCTTCTCAGGAAGCAGTTGGCTGGAATTGGGTAGAGAAAACCGTGAGATCTCAAGTGGGCTGGAGCTAGCCGACTTCATTTCTTGAAAACAGTGATCTATCATGCAGATGGATCTTTAGCATGTGACAAAGCAAGCTCAGAAATGTATTTTACTGGACTGTCAATGACTTGGAATTTTGTGGGAATGGGGATTGTTGCATTCTATTTTGTAAGAACAGCATTGGCCTAACAGAAATCAAAAGGAAGATAGTTGTTGGAATATCATCTTGCAGAGGAGCCAGCTCCTATCATGACTCTACAGAATCAAGTGAATAATGTGTGACTTCTACTCTTTTCCCTGCACTTTGCCCTGATGCTTGAAGTGGCACTGTGATGCCTCTCAGACAAAACAACACAGATGAAGCAAAAGAAATACTGACCAAACATGACTCAGTCCAAACATCAGGTTAAGTCATGAAAAGATGACAAAATGGTAGCTGGTGATGAAAGTGGCATTTTCAAGAAAGGAGTGGTCAAAGCACTTTTTTTTATAGTGAAGTCAGAGGAATGATTGAAGTCTATGGTGTTGAGTTATATTTCAGACTAAAATATTTACCTGGTGTTGTCCAGGATTTTATTTTCTCATAGGTAACATTTGTTAGAAATATCTTAGGAATTACCTTACCTTACCTTAGGAATTAGATGCAATTGAAATACACAGATTTGATATTCTGTGTCTGGACAAACTACCTTGTCCATTATTTGTAACTTTCTCCCAACATCCCTAATCCAATCTGTATTCAGAGTTGTTAACATACAGAGGTTGGGTTCCTGAACGTATACACTGTTCTCCTCTTTGCTGTTAGGTTTTGTCTCCATAGCAACCAACCTATTCCAGTTTCTGTAACTTATCCCCATATTCCCCAATCCAATTTGTATTCAGAGTTGTTAACATAACAGAGGTCTAGTTTCTGAAGGAATACATTGCCCTTTTTCTTGCTGCTGGGTCATGTCTCCATAGCAACTGGCCTGAGGCCCAAGACCTCTACTGCTGAGTATTCTAAAGGCCCTTCCTTGAACTGTCAACCCCAGGATTCCATAGAATCTTCACAACCAACCAATCATATGCGGCCTTCTCACCTCATACAGCCAATTGTATGAGGTCTGTGCCTGCCGGATGCAGACAAACAGACAAGATTACTCACAAACTTTGACTTTGATATGGTAGATATAGCACTGAAGTTGGTTTGAAAACTGTAACTGATGTGGAATTCAGAAGGCTTGTTTAGGGGGGCATGGAGAAGTCCATTTGACATCAACAGGCCATACAACATCAGTAGTATCTTGCAAATTCTTTCCAACTCAAAGAGTTTGTGACGTAGGGCAACTGCCACACTCTGCCTGGTGGTAGGCCCAACTTCAAATTACCTTGTCACAGGCTAAGGTATGTATCCATCCATCCATCCAAGTTCTGTCTACTGTTGTTGGCAACTGCTCTAAGGTGCGGTCTGCAGTCACATTATCTGCTGTCTGATGCAAGAGTGTGGACTGAATCTGGCTCTTTGGTCATACAAAGCACATAGACTGCCATGAAATTTCTATGGTTCCTCCCCATAAGCTAACTTTCAGTGAAAGATCTAACGGTGGGTAGATAACAGAAAACTCAGCTGTGATTAACAAGGCTGTCTGGTATGAATAATTGAACACTGTTGTCTGGAATTGTCTCAGACTCAATATTAGCCCCCTAAATGATCCATATGAGAAAAAAATAACTGAAAAGGTTTACTTCAATAATGCTACCAGCAATTGTTACAAACATCAGAACTATTCTTTGAGATACAAGGGTGTTTATACAGGGCTTAACCCAGGAGCTTAAAAGCTTTGTATAGATTTCTTTCATTGCTCAAGTAAAAGTCAAGCGAGAGTGCACAATCAATGGGTAATAAAAGATCTGAATTATATTTGCTCTTTATGTGGGGAAAAACCCTCCCCAAAGAGAATCTGTTGCTACAAGGGCTGGTTGCAGCTGCAACAACAACCAGAGCTTGGAAAAGTTACATTTTTTTATTACACCTCCCAGAAATTTGACATGGCAACTGCTATCATTGATGCCAACAAGGAAGGAAGAGAGAATAAAACTGGATAAGTATTTCATTTCATTTTGTTGTGACATTTTACCAACATTCATAGATTTATTCATATTTGGGTTGGAATGGATGTGCTCTGAGAAACTGAAACATTGAAGCTCAGTCCTTTGAGTAGTGAATTCCAAATAGTCTGGCTTGGAATTCCTGTGTAGTCAATCATATTAGTGATGAATTGGTGCTACATCTTGTTTTGTTTCGTTTAAGGAAGAAAGAGATGCTTCTTATGTTTCACACCTACATAGCATGCATATATAATATGGTCCTTACCATGCTAAGAATAGCGATATCTGTTTGGCCAGTACAAAGGCAGGAGCAATGTTGGTCATGTTTGTTTTTAAAGAATTTACCAAATATTCAAATCTCTTCATATTTGGGATGAAAAGACCTCGAGGCTTAAAAATTCAGATGTGATAGACAACAAAATCAAGACATTTCTACATCTTTTGCATAGGCGATATACATACATGGATCAGAATTCTGAAATCTTACTTTTTGGACCACAGCTCACATAATCCCACAGCCACCATGGTCACTGGCCATGTTGACTAGAGAATTCTGGGATTTGTAGTTTTAAGAAGTAACAGTGCCAGGCTCTGCACATGACATGTGATTAGGTACCTATAGATGCAGTCAGCTGTATGGGAAAAGGTCAGTGAACCGTACAGATCATGGTAGCAAATAACCCCAGTAGGAGTCAAAATGCATCAATTTCAGGGTAAGGAACAGTTCTTCATCATCCAAAAAGATGACTTTGGCCATTTCTGCACTACACTGTTATAGTGCTATTATTCCATTTTCAACATCCAGGGGAATTCTGGAGTTTGTAGTTTATTGAGGCCAAAGAGCTCTCTGGCTGAAAATTCTAAAGGCCTCTCCCTAAACTGTAAACCTCAAGATTCCACAGGATATTGACAGTGGAATAATAGCATTATAACAGTGTAGGGTGGAAATAGCCTTTATTTCGTGTCACCATTCACTTTTTTGGTGGCCTTGAGACTCAGAATTGAAGAACAATATACACAAAGCCATGTCAATGGTCAGGAAAGTGGAGAAGATGGACATGGCCTCATCCATCAGCTGAAGAGGGAGCAACTGTGGGGAATGCCCTTCCCTGCCAGAAAGATTACATTTAAAAACTTAGAAATATCACTTTATATTCTCTCTCTCACACACACACTCATTCTCTCTCTCTCTCTCTCTCTCTGTAATATTTTTTGCTAATGAACAACCCTGTGAAGCTTTGAAAACTAGCATGGTGTATTTTATGACTTTTGGTTGGCCTGGTAAAAGCATTCCCGTGGGATGGATTCTGGGTCTGTTTGTTTTTGGGTTCCCCTCCCCAAAGTTTTTATGTGTTTGTTTTATGGCCAACACAGCTACCTCTTACAACCTTTTCTGAACTGAAAATACCACATTTAGCTGGAAACAGTGAAATGAAGGAGTAGATTCAGTACCATTATAGGCTGAAAGCTGCTTTGCTGGTGGTTTAACCTTTCCAACACCAGGTAAAGCAGTGTGTGGGCATTTCCACACTGCACTGTTATATTGCTATTATTCCACTTTCAACATCCTATGGAATCTTGAGGTTTGCAGTTTCGGGAGAGGTCTTTAGTATTCTCACCCAGAGGGCTTTTTGGCCTCAGTAAACTACAAACCCCAGAAGTCCACTAGATGTTGAAAGTGGAATAATAGCACTATAAAAGTGTACTGCAGAAAGGTCCTATTTCACCCTCAGTTGATAGATTTCACCTGTTCTATAGCCTGAGAATGCAAGCAGTCATGTAGGGATGTGGGGGGGGGCAATTTGTTCCAGGTGGCAATGTTTTGGAGGCATACCAGCCCATAGCCACACTCCTGCATGCCCTGGCCACACCCCCACATACCAGAGTCACACCCCCACAGACAATGGCCACACCCCTCCTGCTGTAGCCCCCCCTCCTTCCCCCCACACACTCCAAGGTCCGCCACTGATGCAGAGACTTTTCCACAAGACTAAATGCATTCTTCAGTCATAGCAGCCCTTTGCTTCAAACTGGATAGATGCTAATACAGATCTCAAAGGAGGTCCTTTGTTTCTTCAAATAGAGAAGCCAAACAAAGGTATGGCCTTTGTTACAGCTATGAGGCAAACCTCACTTTTTGTCTACACACATTTCCTATACCATCCAAAGCAGAATGTAGATGCCAGAATTGCAGCATCTTCACTTTATTTCTCCTGTATGTATTTTTTGGTCTATCTCTGCTTGAGGAAGAAGCCTGTAAAGGTTCAGAAGTTAATGTGATGTATTCTATGGTTTTTTATCAGTCCAATAAAGGTACTACCACAGGATGGATCTTCCGTCTTTTTTTAATAGCAGGGATTAAAAACAATTTTTAAAAATATTTTTTTCAATAGTCAATAAACATGTTTTTCAAGTGTCAAGAAACCCTGATGAGAAGAGTATTGGAATGACAAAAATCCTTTGCAGATCAGAACTTATTCTGCATACACACACACACACACACACACACAAAAGTTGTTGCTTTGTGCAAAAAAGCAGCATTATCTGTGCAGGAAAAAAAAATTTTGCACAGAAGATCATGTTTTTACATGTAAAATGCTGTTTCCTGTGCAGAAAATTCTATTTTCTGTGCAAAACAACAGTGCACAATTTTTGCATGGAATAGGTCGCAAATTGCAAATAGCTCTTAAAACTATATTGGAGACTTTCTCACAGTGAAAAGTAAATTGCTAAAATTCCTCATTGCTTCCTTTGAGAAGAAAATTAGTGAAAAATGACATCCACACACAACTGCCCTTGCAACTAGTACCCAAGTTTTTTCCCCTTCCTTCTTCCCAATTTGTCTTCCTTTTTTTGTCATGACTTCTAGATTTGGGCCTATTTAAGATTAAACATCTATGGTGGGGGCCTTTTTAACTTGAAGAGAAGGGCAGAAGCCGTCCAAATAGCTACATAGGATTTGATTTTGATGATCAAAATTAATAGTGTAACTATTGACCTTCTCCTACAAATTTATTTATTCTCCCCTCATAGGGCTCACATTTCCTCAGCCCCTTTTGTGCTTCCAGAAATTTTAACTGTACAGCTCAGAATATCACAAAAACCAATGTGCTTGCCTAGCAGTAACTGCAGAAATCTTTGTAGCAATTCTGAATCACACATTTCTTTGAAAGTTCATTTCTGAAACCTTGCCAGGTTCCTTGAATTAACCACTTGCAGAATATGACTAAGACAACAATTGAAATGCAGACTAGTTGATGGATGCTTTGATCATCTTCAGCATTTACTGTTACCGAATCATGTTCAGGAGCCCAAGGTTCTTTTGGCATCAGCCAGTAAAGAACTGTTATTGTTGAGTCAGGGACTGGTGCCTTTAAAACCATGACTCAGTACCCAAGGGACACAGTGTGGTCTTTTTAAATTTATTGGGAGGTAAGCCATAAACTTCAATGGAGATGAGGGTTGCAAGCCATTGTTGGAGATACTAGATTCTCCAAAAAAAGGAGATGGTAAAATGATGATAGAATAGGGAGTAAGAATCTATGGCCCTCCAAATGCTGTTGGGCTGCGATTCTAATAATTTCTCACCATTGGATATTCTTGTTAGGACTGATGGGAACAGTAGCCTAGAGGGTCACACATTCCCAGTCTCTGGAACAGGAGAATGTTTCTGCTTTCAGTCTTCTACATTTGTCCACAGTTGTTCTTTTAATAGTCAGTTGATTGTTGTTAATTGTTAATTGTTGTGTGTTTTAGGGGGTTGGTTTTAGATGGGTTGGTGGGTGGGGAGGATTGGGTATGTTTTTAATGTTTTTAATGTATTTAATGTATTGATGTTGTTCGCCGCCTCGATCCATGGGGAGAGGCGAGATAGAAATAATTTTTTATTATTATTGTTGTTGTTGTTGTTGTTGTTGTTGTTCATTTTTGGACATTTTTTCTGAGGAGGAACTCTAATAATCTCCTTCAGTTCAGGGGTGCAGAAGATGAATTGTGCATGTGGTGCCATTATCCATACAGATATGCATTGCACATGACTTACCAGTTGGTTTCTGTCTGTATACTCCTCTGAAGAGGAACTATTGTGTAATGGCAAGCCCACTCACCCAGCCAAGCCATCTTGGGATCAGCAGTTGGCGCCTCTTCTGCCCCTCTGGAGAGCATCTGCACATTTCTCTTGCCAGGAAAAAAGGAAGCTATCTTTAAACTTCTTTATAACTGCTGGTTCGTTGAGTAAAATGATTAACTTTGTGGCTACTTCAGCTCTGCTGGAATGCATTAGCTCCAGTGATTCCCTGTGGAATAGGCTTTCCCCATTTTATCTGTCTCAATTTACATCACAAGTCCAGCAACGCAACTCCAACATAAACTGAGTGCTAGCTGGAGAGATATACTAAGAACTGTCCTGCTGATAGAAAAAGGAGACACAGTCTCAATCCTATTGTTAGTCCCAAGCAGGACAGGCCCATTTAATTAGTGAGATTTGCCTAAAAATTAACTGACCAGGCAACAGTTGGTTCAATAGGGCTGCTTTTGTTGGAACTAACCCATAGGATACCATCTACACTGTTTGCTAATGTCTCCTCCCTCTGCAGCCCCTGGCATCACTTCCCCCATTATTCTAGGGAATACGCTAAAACTTTGGAGCAGATATTTGAGTTAGGAGGAGAGATAGGCCCTTTCTGGACCCCACTCCCAACCCACAATAGCAACAAGATCATGACAGGACTGTGATGACAGTTCTGCGTGATGGCATTGTGATCCCATCACGATCCCATTGCCTCCCATTGCAATTGTGGAATAAATCATTGACAGGTTTTTCCCATCAATGAATTGTGATTGTGCAGTCCTCTTGCCTCGCTTCTGCACTGACCTGCTGTGCAGAGGGTCAGGAAGTGCAATGGCTGTGCTTCCTCTCCCAGCAGAGCCTGGGAAACTGCCATTATGCACTGTAGAAGAGAAGGATGGGGCCATCACACTTCCTCCCCTCCAGCAGGCAGCTGGTGCAAAGGGGAGCATTTCTGTCATGCTCCCCTCCCGGGATACCTAACCCCGAGTTCCCCACAAAATGGATCTGGCAGCAGGTAAGTTGCGGAACAGGCCATAGAGAACTGAAAGTGAATGTGGAAACCAGCAAAGATCACTCACCACCACTACCACTAGTAGAAAACCTGTACTGGATTAAATTTTTCCATGGTTTTGAAGGAATTGTTTCTACAGAGAGAAAATTCTGGATGCAATCCAATACACATGTATTGCTAGTATTTCCAAATCATGAAGAATCAGAGTCACATGAAACTATTAATGTTATTATCCAAAACACCAGGGAAAAGATTACAAGACTAACAAACATTCATCTCACTTTCATTATTTTCCTTTATACGGTGTATTTTGACAGAAAAATGAGTAGAGACAGATGCATTCACAAATTGATCTGCCCTGTTCTTCCATTTGCAATGTTGTTGGGAGTTTTCAAAAATTCATCCAAGGTAAAAATAGGTATACACTTTCCCAATACAGGCAATATATCTTTTTTCTAGTGTTTCCTTGTATGCAGTGTTTTCCAACATAGTGCATTTTTATGCATAATTTCATTTAAGGTAGGCATTTTTGTGTACCCATTTCTTTAGCATGCACATCTTGTGCACATTTTTTTTAAGTCATAAAATGAGGAAATTCTGCAAAGTCCTAATCTGGGACATGAGCAGATCTGAATTATGTAAGTTTGTGCAACAATCCAGATGTGAATAACATCCACATTTCTGGAAGGAAGGATCCTAGATCTCCATTGCATTCAGGTCCTACCTATGGACTTCCTGGAGGCTTTTTGTTGGTTACTATGGAAACGGAAAGACCAGATCAGTATTTGCTTTTATCTGCCTGTGCCCTTAATCTAGTTCAGGATGCACATTTAACTGCCTGGAAGCAATCTAGACCACACAGCCTATATGAATAGATTTGAACTGTGAGTAGTGGATTTTGTCACAAGGAGTCATATCACTGGATCTGCCTTTATAAAGCATTGTCTCTGTGCCATAATCTGTGCATCAAAATGTGACTTTTAGAATAGAATTTTGTTAATACAACTGTACATGCCCTCTAAGGGAAAAGAATTCTCATGAATTACAGTAGTGGGAGGTGTAGCTCCTGTCATAAATGATTGATTTATGACCAGTCAAAAATGACAGTCCCTATTGGTTGAGGGTGGTGAGGGTTCACATTAGAAATAGCCCCCAGTTGGACAGTTCAGACCATGTGGATCTGAGGAGTCAAAATCCAGTTCCTCTTGGTCAAGGGTGGTGCAGTGAGTTCCAGGAGGGGTCACATGATTCTTCTGGGGCCAATTGGAATCTGAATTGGAAATCGACCCCATTGGATGACTCAGATCACATGAGTCAGAAAGGGACACATGATTCGTTCAGGATGTCCCACCTTAGTACTTCCAGGTAAGGAGGAGCATCAGATTGACAGGTGTCGATCATTCTTAACATCCATCAATCATTTTTGACAAGAGTGATACTTCCTACTACTAACTTTCTTTCTCTCACTGTGCCCAGTTGTACACCAGGGTACCTATGGGCGTTTCATGACATAATTCTCTGTGGAACCAAAAATGTAGCACCTGGCCAATGCTGGTATGTGAAACTGATCAAATGCACTAGTTCCTATGTGAGGGATGGAAGACATCTCCAGGTCCAAGAGCCCTACCTACCCCCAACAAGACTTCAGAGTGACACACCTTTTCCTATGCTCCCATTTTTCAGGTTTGATATACTGTGAACCCGGACAGCCAAGATGGTGTAGTGGTCTGAGTGTTGAAATAGGACTTTAGGATATCAGCGTTCAACTCTCCACTCAGCAAACTAATGAGATGACCTTGGGCAGGTTGTCTTCTCTCAGTTTCAGAGGACAGCAATAACAAACATCATTTGAACAAATCTTGCTAAGGAAACCCCACAACAGGTTCATCTTAGGGCCTCCATAAGTAGAAAACAACTTGATGCTCTTAACACAACACCTGGGAAAATGGTCCCATGCTTCTAGAGGGTGTGGGAGTGCTTTTTAAGTTAAAATGTTACCTCCCCCATTAAAAATGGATTGTAGAAGGAAAGAAGTCATGGTGGATTATACTGGAGCTTCAGTGGGCTGCATGAAGGCCACACACTTTGCCCATCCCTACCTTACAACATATTGGTTTTCAACCTCTTGTTTTTTTTCTTCTGCTGACTTTTAGCCTAATCGGACACTAGCATGGTATGTGAATACATCCTGACAGATAGGAATAATTTTCAAGTCAGCGTTTAGCATTTAGGTGTGGGAGTTCCTAGAATGCATTTCCCAGGTAAAGGACACATATTTCTTGTAATCCTCTCACCAACTCATAATGGAATCAGATGCATTCTTCTATTTTCCAAAGACTACCTCTGTTGTGATGACAGTATTCTGTGTCAAAAGCAGAGAACAAATGGGATCAAATCTCTTTTTACCACCTGTAGAACAAGTTTAATTAATGGAACAGTAGGCTGATAAGCTGAAAGTATTAATTAATATGTCCTTGCTGCATATCCACACATCTATATGTGCCAGATGTTTGGGGCGATTTCACTTGTCAGAGTTAATCACACTTTATACATAACACATTTTTCACCACAAGCAGTCAGATGAACATGGAAGCATTACTGACACAAACAAGGACAACCCAACCTAATCCGCACAAAGGCTGGCCTGACTACAATATGAAGGTGTGTTTGTGTATGGAATGTTAATGTACCAGCTTATGCAGAAAGAGAGCAAAAGAAAAGTGGGAAGGTATGGAACTCTGGATAGTGGGTGGATTGGAGGCAGGAACTTTCAGTGCAAATTCCTGCTCAACCACAAAAGCTCACTGGCTTATGAAGTGCAATCTCAGTCAAGGGTCTAGCTACTCTGCTTACTCATGGCAAGCCTGTTATATCCTAATCATCCATCCCAATGTACATGTTGTGTCTAAGAAGAAGAGATAAGACCTATCTTAATTATCATTTTTCATCTTGCTCCTGATAGTTTTGCATTAGGGTTGTTGTAAGTTGGAAATAATCTGAAGTCACACGACAGCAACAAAGCTATTTGTAACCAGTTGCTTCAATGATCTCCTGTGAAATAAAGGAGGAAGTCAACAGAAAGATGACATTTTTGTATACTATCCTTTGGAGACCCTATCTGCAGAACAAAAGAATCATAGAATCATAGAATCATAGAGTTGGAAGAGACCCTTCATTTCCCCATAGCTGGATGTAGTATGACACATATCCTCAGGGAACCTCTGGGGATCCTATGGAGGTCCCTGCAAGTGATGTCCTTACAGCACACCCAGTAATAGGAAAATAGCTGAATGCATCTCTGTTGATTCCCCTGCTCTCCAGTAACATGGAAATGGCCATATTTGTGGAGGCTGTATTGCTTGCTTGTTGCTGTGTGCCTTCAAGTCATTTCTGATTTCTGGTGACCCTGAAGTGAGCATATCGTGGATTTTCTTAACAAAATTGTTCATTGCCTCCCTCTGAGGCTAAAAGAGTGTGACTTTCCAAAGGTTTTCCCAGTGGTTTTCCATGGCTGAACAGGGACTTGAGCCATGGTCTCTCTGAGTTATAGTCCAATACTCAAAGCTAAAATGTGGGTTTGGGTGGGATTTTGGTCACTGCAGGGTTGGCAAAGAATTCTAACCAATGTCTAGATCATGGGAGGAGATAGTGCCACTCTGTTTGGCTTTGGTCAGACCACACCTGGAATAGTGTGCCCAATTCTGGGCACCACAGTTCAGAAAGGATAATGACAAGCTGGAACATGTCCAGAGAAGGATGACCAAAATCCTGAAAACCATGGTCTATGAGGAGCAGCTTAGGGAGCTGGGTATGTTTAGCCTGGAGAAGAAAAGGTTAAAAGGTGACATGATAACTACGCTTAAATATTTGAAGGGACATCATATGGAAGATGGAGCAGGCCTGCTTTCTTCTGCTCTGGAGATTAGGACACAGAACAATGGCTTCAAACTTCAAGAAAAGAGATTCCATCTAAACATTAGGAAAAACTTCTTCATGGTAAGAGAACCCAACAGCAGAATACACTACCACAGAGTATGACAGAGTCTCCTTCTTTGGAGGTTTTTAAACAGAGGCTGGATGGCCATCTGTTGGGAATGCTTTGATGGTGTTTTAATGCATTCCAGGGGGTGGGACTCAATGGTCTTTGTGGTCTCTTTCAATGGTTCTATGATTCTATAATGACCAAAAAGGAAAAAAAATGTTATGATAGCATATGTTGGAACTGCATTATCAAAACTAACTAACAGGATGTCAGCCTTCATTGAGAATGTTAAGTATTAACACTAACCACAGATTCAGCTCTCAGACTCTCCGCACTGGAATTCTCACTGAAGTCAAAAAATACCTAACAACTCACACAACACAAGTTTGAGATTTTAAAAATCCTAATGCATGACGGTTGATGTAATACTGGCTTAATCTGATTGATGTCCAAAATAATTCAGTTGCTGAATTGTGAGTCAGTATATAGGTAAGTCTCCTTCATTCACTGGGTTTACTCTTGAGATCAACAACAGTATTTAGGCCAATATTTGTGTAATTTTATATTATATTTGACATATTATGATGTCAATAGGAATGTTCAATTATTTTACTTGGCCCACATTTATTCACCACAAGAGCCTTCTTCCCATAATCCACTGGATGTAGACAGATATTCATTCAAAAATTAATTTTCAGCTTACTAATAGTACCGTTTGCATATTGTTTAGCACATTGACATCCTTGTAGTAGATCACAGGCTGATCATGAGTCAGCAGTGTGATGAGGCAGTCAAGAAAGCCAACATGATTCTTGGTTGCATCAATAAGAGTATGGTGTCTGGATCAAGGGAGGTAATGGTACCACTCTATTCTGCATTGGTTAGGCCTCATTTGAAATACTGTGTTCAGTTCTGGGCACTTCAATTTAAGAAGGATATTGACAAGCTGGAACCACATTTTAAATGAACTGATTCTCTTTCTATCAGCCTTTCTTTACTGTCCAGCTTTCACAACCATACAGAGAAACTGGAAATACAGTGTCATGGACAATCCTAACTTTGGTATTCAGTGGTATATCTTTACACTTGACTGTCTCTTGTGATCATCACTCTAACAGATCTTAGTGGCTGGCCATGAGCAGAACATCATAAACTCTCTTAATACTCTTTCTTTATAATGGAACTGATCCAGACAAAGGGTAGAGTATGGTCTGAAGGCTCAGAGTATACTAATCTCGCTGAAGTACAGTAGATCTCAATCTAACTGGAAGAGCAATTGGGAAAACCTTGTAATTCTGGGGTGGAAGAAAGGAATGGTATAAATTTAATTTAAAACCTTGCTACTACCACAGGGTTTTTTTCCCCAAAAAACAAAAAACTAAACATAGCATTTAAAGTTAAAGGAAAATGTGGTTTCAGAAGGAGGAAGCTTTTAGAGGCTGTCAGGCTGAAAATTTCATTGTCTCTGACTCATAAAACAATTAGCATTACTGGAACATTGAAACAAGTAGAGATTGAATTACTTTAATTCCATACATTCCAAAACATTTAAACATTTGAATGAAAACTGCCTACTCACAAAAGTCATGGTCTGCTATATGTTAATTAAATGTCCACAGCTTCAAGAGCGAAAAAGGATCTTGCTATGATTTCCAACTTTCTGTGCTTGATATTGTGTTGAGATGGTATTACACAATGCATCTATTTATAGATGCATGTCAAGCCACCTGATATACCATTGTGTCTCATTATTGCATTATCTGTCAAACAGGGAGAAGGGAAAATCACATCAAACTCAATTGCCAATCCCTTGAATGCAACTGACATAATTAATGTAAGAGTGAGGGAGACATCATTTAGGAAAATTGTATTTTAAAGAAGAAAACAGAACTTTCTGTTATGGCAACTCCGAATGAGGTTTGGCTTTCAGTCCATATTGGCATATGTTTTGTACTCTTCTTTCAGGCAGATAGATAGCAGAACATTGAAATCTTCAGGAAAACAAGATGTTGCTCTTTCTCCTGTTTCAAAGTTCTTTTGGATAAAAACATAACCTTCTTAACAGTATGGTCCCATGGTCCCTGAGAGAGTATACTAGGAGTCAAAGAAAACAGAGGACAATTCTTCAAGAACAGAGGCAGATCTTTTGAATATGGAGGAAAAATCCAGTCTCTAATTCCCCTTCCTTGCCTCTTCCCTTCTGCTTCCCTGACATTAGAGTTAGGCCATTTCCACACTAGCGCAATGATTCCACTTTCAATATCCTCTGGAATCCTGGGGCTTGCAGTTTCCCTCCCGAAACTGCAAACCCCAGGATTCCAGAGGATGTTGAAAGTGGAATCATCACACTATAACAGGCTAGTGCAGAAATGGCCCTAATTAAGAGGAAGGATTGAAGAGAAGGATTGGAATCCCAATGGTGTCTTAGCAGTCATAAGTTACCCTGTGGAAACAGTTGGGCAATTTTATGTGACAGGGAATGGCCACAATCAGTTCAAGGTTGTGGAAGTGAAATTTCACATATGATACCATTGCACATGATCGTGCATAGTTGTGCACATGCATTGCATATGAACAAATATAGATGTGCTTTGAACATTGTAGATGAAGGTGCATGTTTGGTTGCACAACATCACGTTTCATTAACAAAGCAGTATCACACTACCATTTCATAACATTCTGAGTATAAATTTCTGTCTTCTTGATGTAGGCTCTTGGCCATGTTGTGCCGCAGTGTGTGTGCAAAAGAAGGGATTTAAAAAAACTTAGAGGAAGAATGGTTCTTTTCACCTTGATGACATGTGTGATGCAGCTCTCCAGGTTCAAGGTACTTCAACCTTGCTGTAGGGTTGTCCTACCTATGTCTTTCTACAAGGAAGGGCTCACATCTCAAATGGTAATCTTGGAGCAGGAGCCATTATGCTGTGCACCAATATCAAATCATAACAAATGTCACTAGTAAAACAAATGTATTTCCAGTAAGGAAAGGGAAAAAAATCAAAAATTTGCTTAAAAACAGATTTTCCAACAAGAAGAACCTGACAAGAAGTATGACTGATGAGAATCTTCACAGTTTGGGTCTTCTTCTGTACAAAATTGCCCTATCATTGTTTTGCTCAGGAAACAGCATTTCCTGTGAGGAAATAACATTTCTGCACATCAATATTATTTCCCGTTGGTGGGGGGAGCTGTTTCCTGGAAAGAAAATGTTGTAACTGGAGACTTACTCTATGTAAAATTTGCGCAGAAGTTCTTTCTGTAGAAAACTTTCTGTGCAAAAAATGCAGTATTCTGCACAGAAAATGTTTTCTATGCAAAGCACTCATGTGCAACTTTTACACAGAAAAAGTCCTGAAGTGTAAACAGGCTCTGAAAACTGCATGGTTTTTGAAAACTTTCTTGCAGCCAGAAGAAAATGGCTAAAATTACTTGTTTCCTCCTTGGAGAAGAATCTTAGTGAAAAACTGCAATCCTCAGTAGGGATGGGACAAAATGATGATTTCCCAGTCTCTCACCATGGAACCCACAGCAGTTTACAACATAGATTAAAATAAAGGAAAGCTTAAAAATCATCATTTCATTTTATAAAATGTAACAAAAAACTATTTTTTTTTTAATTTAAAGGAAATCAATTCATGTGCAGTTACAATCTCTTTTATCAAATGGCCCTTGCCACAGCCTACTGTCTTATGTGGTCCTCCAGTGGCAATCCCAGCTGCAGCTCTGCTGGGAAGGGAGCACGAGGGGAGCACTCCCTTTCACACTGGACCAGGTCCCTGCAGAAGGGAGCACGATGGACACACCTCTTCCCTTTGCAGCACAAATGGGTACCTTGCCAGGCCGTGCTGAGGCAGGAAGTGCCACCAATGACCATTGGATCATTGATGGGGAAAACCCATGAATGATTTAATCCACAATCACACTACCTAGGGACAGGAGAGGACTGGGACTGTGAAAACATCATGCAGAACCATCATTGTGGCCCCATTCCTCCCCGTCCCCATGCTGGGGTGGGAGGCTACTGTGGAAAGAGCTGATAAATCCCTGCTCCTTTGGACTTCCAGGAGACAACATTAATCCTGGCCCCTCATCCCCCATCTAGTAAATCTGGAAGGATCAGGGGATGCTAAAATATGTGATCCACCCATGATCTGACTAAATTGAAGGGATATGTGATAGATGCTGTTACTGTGATTGAAGAGCAACTGATTGTGCATGGGGCTGAGCCACTGAGTAGGATAGATGATGCCTCTGAGATCAAGGAGCAACTGACTGTGCCAAGGACTGGGCCAGTGAGTGAACTAGTCAACCTGCAAACATCCCCTGCACTGGAAGGTCAAACAGAGACAGTCTTGCCCCAGCCAGCTCAAGACGGAGAGGGAACCAGCAGTGATGCAGAATAGTGGCAGCCACCTGTGCCCGAGGCTGAATGGAATAGGCTGAGGAAACAGCAACAAGCAGCACTGGCGCACAGTGGCTTTTTAAGTCTGCCAGCGTGGCTGTTCTTTGCTTGCACCAAATTACTAGCAAGCCCTCATGTCTCCTGCTCCCTAAAACCCTCCAGACGGATCTCTGCCTCCTGAACCTTTGGACTGGACCTTGACCTGGCTCGGCTTGTGTTTTCCTGGTGTTTGGTATATTCGGATTCTCCCTGAAAGTATTCCTGACATCCCTCCTTCCTTGTTGGCTGTGGGTCAGCAAGGAGAGATTCCTAACAGGATACTTACATCTATAATAAGTAGGCTCGCCCTAAGTCAGAAATGACCTGAAGACACATCACCACCACCACCACCACAACAAGCAGCAAGTGATCAAGTAAATTCTGACTCAGTTGAAAGGATACTCACATTTATAAATAGACAATAAAGTTGCCAGGTTGAATGTGGGCAGTGGTCCTGTATTGTAATAGTTAACAGACCCTGGAGCAGGAAGACATAGCATAAAGTTCCAGTAGCTGCAACTACATGAAGTTTCTTCCCTCACCCACACAAAAAAAAGTTCCATTTTTGAAGTCTCTCTCACCATGGAAAAACCAGATAAACCAACTTGTAAAATTAGTTGTGTTGTGACTTTTGCTAAAGAAATGATCAAGGAATTGCATCCCAGAAGAGGAGATGCTCTTGCGAAAACTCTAAGTACCTGATAGATTGCAAATCTTGTAGAAACCCCAAATCCATACAAATCTCAGAATGGCAATCAAGTTATCTTGAGATGAAAAATTTACTCTGGCAATCAAGCTATTTTGAGATGAAAAATTTACTCTGCTGCTCAGCATCAGTCTGGCTACACAGAGGAGGAAGAGTAGTGTCATGGCAGCCACAGTCCCAGCAGACAGAGCCCTAACATTTGATATGAAAGACTTAATGATTCCATGCTTACCATATGCTTGGGCATTGCTCTGGTTGGAACATAACTGGTACATGCGCTCAAACACTGGATTTGGAGGGACATACGACTCAAGTACAGGATGTCCTGTATGTATCAGGATGCCTGGGAACCATAGGGGAACAGTGAATGTAATGTGAGCTGGGATTATATTGTTGCAATCATACCACTCCTTCAGCTTCATTCAAGGGTATTTACACAGCAGCAGCTGCTTCTATGAAACAGAAATAATGGTTGAACTCAAAATGAGTTTATTTCTTTCACTGAACTGGCATATGTTTATGATCTTCCCTTTGTGAAAATTGCAACCCATTCCCAGCTCATGAACAACATATTTGGGTTCAGTCCCAGTATTTAAGTTTTGCTAGTTTGCTTTTCTTCAGGGAAAGATTAGCCACCTTGGGCACATATTGAATTGTTGATAAGAAGGGTTCATCAACTGCAAACAGGGCTGGGGAAGAAGATAGCTCATAACTAACTCATACAGATGTTCATGCAACTTGCCTAAGCCTTAGGAAAGCTTATATTAAGATATGGCCTTTCTCCAAAAATGGCTTCGTACATAGACCAGAGAAGCAGAATCTAAGTTCAAGGAAAGAAATCTCTAAGGCCCTCGTTTGGAAGAAGGTTAAAAATACATTTTGACCTGAATCCTGCTTTAAATCCTCAACAGAGCAGCATCATTGAATCAATTGGATTCATATACATATACATGTTCAACAATTGATTCAGTGGATCTGCTCTTGCTGGAATTAACATGATTATGGATATATTATCCAGGGAACCATACATATATTATCCAGGGAACTATAGGCAGTCATTTTCAACTTTAAGGAATATTTCTGGAGTTCTTTTCAGCTAGTACTTCTACATGAGAAAATAGCAAATTACCTTCCTACTTTTCCTGGGCAAAAATTATATCATAAAAAACAATTTACTGATTAAGGCTACTCACTAATGTTGCTTATTAATTAATACAGGGTGCTAGAATATAAAGTTAATAGGATCTTTCATTCCAAGAGAGAGAGAGGGGCTAACCCTTAATAGAAGGTTAACCAGAGAACCATAGACCTTGGACCCTTTAAATTCAGACTATGCCCATTTCTGCACTAGACTATTATAGTGCTATTATTCCACTTTCAACATCCTATGGAATCCTGGGGTTTGCAGTTTAGGGAGGGCCTAACCATCAATGATGACTTGATTAATGGGGTGGAGGTGGCAGGACCTTAAGTGGAAGTGATCATGTTCTTCTGGAATTTATTATATAGCAGAAAGCATATTCAGATGCATATTTTAGAATTCAAGAAAGTAGATTTCAGTAAAATTAGGGAAATGCTGAGTGTGACTGTGTGGTCAGGAATACTAAAAAAGATAGATAGCAGTTTCTTAAAAGTGAGACATTTCACAATTTCAAACAATTCCAATAAGGAGGAAATGTGGAAGGTGTCTAAATAAATCCAAGATGGATGTCCAAAAAACTTTCAACTCAGCTAAAATTTAAAAGGGACATGTACAAGAAATGGAAAAAAGGGAAATCACCAAAAAGGAATTCAAAATAGCCAGCAAGCGTAAGGAGAAAGTCAGAAAAGTTAAAGCACACAGTAAGCTCAGGCTTGCTTAAAGAAGTTAAAAACAATAAAAAGGGATTTTTTGAATATGGTCGTAGGAAAAGAACAAGGAAATGGTATGGCCTCTGGGTAGATAAGATTGTGAAGTGCTAACGGGGGAGAGACAAGGAAGAACTACTCAAACCCTTCTTTGCCTCGGTCTTCCCTCAAAGGAAAACAGTGCTATGCCTGGAGAAAATAGAGCAGATAATGCAATAGGGGAAATGCAGCACAGTATAGGTAAAGAGGTAGTACAAGAATACTTGGCTACTCTAAATAAATACAAGTCTCCAGGACCAGATGAACTATATCCAAGGGTTTTAAAAGAATTAATGTATTAAAAGAATACATTTAAAAGAAATAATCTCAGAACCCCTGGTAATAATCTTTGAGAATTTCTGGAGAACAGGAAATCTCCCAGTAGATTGAAGGAAGACAAATATTATCCCCATCTTCAAAAAGGGAAAAAAGAGGACTCAAACAATTATCACCCAGTCAGCCTGACATCAATATCAGGAAAGATTCTAGAGCAGATTATTAAACAGTCTATAAGCACTTAGAAAGGAATGCCATGATCACTAAAAGCCAATGTGGCTTTCTCAAGAATAAGTCATGTCAGACTAATCTCTCTCTTTTTGATAGTTACTAGCTTGGTGAAGGAAACGTTGTGGATATAGCATATTTTGACTTCAGTAAAGACTTTGACAAGGTCCCCCATAATATTCTTGCAAACAAGCTAGTAAAATGTGGGCTACACAATGTCATATAGAGGATGGAGCAGGAGACTAGGTCATGGAGCAATGGTTTCATCTAAATATTAGGGAGAACTTCATGATGGTAAGAGCAGTTTGACAGTGGAATAGGCTATATTGGGCTGTGATGGAGTCTCCTTGTTTGGAGGTTTTTAATAGAGGTTGGATGACCATCTGTCAGGAGTGCTTTGATTGTGTACACCTGCATGGGAGGGGGTTGGACTCATTGGCCCTTGTATTCTCTTCCAGATCTATGATCCTATGATTCTAAGATCTTTATATTGTCCCATATACTTTTGTTAAGGGACAGTGCTACTAATATAATTTTCACTATCAGCATGTTCTCTCTTTTTTATATATATTTTTTATGTTCGAATACAACATAACATTATAATATTATTCAAAGCTACATATCTATACATCTACCCCCTTCTATCCCTATAACAACAGGAAACCAAAAAACAAAAAATAAAAATATTAAAATCATAACTACTGACAAAACAAATACACTATAAAATTGGTTTCTAACCCCTGCAGCATAGATTCTATATCACAGTATTAAATCAGCTTCTGTTAATATAATGCCTTCTAAGAAATATTCTCTAATGCAAAACCAATAGTAGACAAGGTGTTCTTTTTCTCCTTCATAAAACAAATTAATGGGTTTCACGCTTTCACAAAAGTCCCCAATGTTTTTTCTCTTAAGAAAATTGTTAATTTATTCATCTCTGCTAAGTCTGTTAATTTAAGGAAGCTGTCTTCTGTAGCTGGGATCTCTTTGTTCATCATATGTCACAGAATTCTGTCTAGTTCCTTGCTCAATGAAACATCTATCAGTCTTAACAAAGTTCTCGTTCTTCCTGAACATTTAGATTCAACATCTTCTTCACCATCAAGTGGACTTGGTTCCAAAACTTCTTGGCTTTATCAAAGATCCACCACATATGATAGAAGGTTCCCACTTGTTCTTTACATTTCCAACACTTATTTGAAGCCCCATTGTACATTTTGGCCAAATTTTACTGGTGTCGGTTAGCATGTTCTATATCTAATGTTTCTCTAGCTTCATGGTCAAAATTCCACCCTCAGCCATACTACTGTGCGTTGTATATATGTCTGAATCTCCAAGGTTATACTCAATGTATTTGAGGAAGTAGATTATAATCCATGAAACCTCATATTATAATAAGTCTCCTAGTCTTAATTGTGCCTGATGGAACTAGAAAGTACAAACCTGCTTCACAAACAACTGCTGTCATATGATATCTGCTAAGGATTGTTTCTGTCTGGCAGCTGATCTGCATGGCAAGTCAAATTATTTCTGTCCTCTAATGTTATATATCCTCATGTTTTCAAGTTGAGTAGATGAATGCTATGATTCATGTTCCAACATTGCCACATCACTAAACATACAACTGTGCCCTAATGGATTGGGCCATAATCTTTTAAATTATCCACACTACAAGAAAATGCATCCTATATTATATGCATCCACAATTATCTGTTGCAAAAGACCCATGAATATCTATTCACTTCCGCTGAGTTCAGGGTGTTTACTTACACGTAAGAGAGCATTAGGCTTAAATCCAATTTACTCACAACTAGAGCAGAACTACTGAATCAGTGGAACTTACATATTTGTTGATTCAGTATTAATGAAATGGTTGAATTACCTACTCTAGCTGGGACTAACAGTCAGATTTAGGGTCAGTTGGCAGAGTAAATTTTTCCTCTCTTGAACATATATCTATGTCTCGAATGTTAAATAAAGCCAAATTTTCCTGAAAAAAAAAATCATTCTTTATCTTACTTCTTAACTCAAATATTAGTGACCAACTTTAATAATTCAATTATGGTTTTTCCATTGTGGTTTCAGAGGTTCAGAAGACAGGCAGCTGCTGGAGTTTTTTGGTTGGGTTCCAGAAATGAAAAACCTTCACAAGCAACATGAAGAAGTTCCATTTCTGGAACCAAACTGAGGGAGTCAATCAGTTGCCTGTCTTCTGAACCTCTGAAGCTATCATGGGGACAACCATAATCCTCAGATAACGTTACCAACGTACTTATGCATAACTGAAAGTTATACTTGCATGTTGAATATTTTTGGTCACTGCAGAGGGAGGAATTCATTATCTCCCTCATGAAGTAACCAAGATTGCCACAGGACTCACCTTCTCCTGCAGCCATTTCTTCCATGGCTATTTCTTGGCTGTTGGAGGGCAGGGGCAACAAAGAAGCTCTGGCTATGTCCATATATTTAGATACAAAAACAACAAAGTCATCCTTCCAGAATCCTTCAGAAGTCCCGGAAGGATGAGAGCATAGCTGTGTGTCTGGTTATAGACAGACAGCAGGATGCTTCTCTAATTTAACCCTTTCCATTGGCCACTAAATGGCTGTTGAGATGAGGGGCCCATAGGAGAAAGATGAGGAAAGATGAGTCCCGCAGGAGGAGATGGGAGAGATTCATCAGGATTCTGCCTGCACAGAACTTTATGATGACCCCCAATGCTGGAACTCAGCCATTTTCTTTAAAATGAATTTTTTGCAATTTATCTGAGCTTTTGGTGATTTTTAAAATATTTTTGGCTGCCCTGCTTCTCTTCATATGTATAATTTATATATGTGTGTATATGTTTCTTTTTCCCCAACCCCTTTCTTTAATTACCACTAGATAGCTCTAATTGTTCGAATTGCTGTTTAATTTGTTGACTTGCTTTGTAAATGTTAATGTGCTGCTTCTTAAAGACTTCTTAAGTCCTTAAGTCTTATTAAAGACTTTGGTCAAGATCCAAAGACGTACATCTGTACCCAGTGGTATATTTTCATAGCAAATGCCAGCAGACTTTCTACCCCTCCTCCTTCTACTCCAGCCCTCCACGTTACTAAAAATTTGTTAGAGGGTTTCCCAATACTCTAGATGTTTCTAGGGTGTATGAGGGGTTGCACAAGGGCAATGCAATTCTAGGGGTGTGCATTCTGACTTGCTTCTTCTTTGCATGGTAAATTTGACCAAAAAAGAAAAAAATCTCCTTGATGGGGCCACAATGAGGTGGCAAGCTTTTGTGAGGCAGGGGCTCGTCTTGGGGAAAATTTGCCCAGCATGGATCCAGCGATTAGTAGTGACTCTGCTTGGCACAAGTGAAAAGATTTGCTGGAATTATTATTTTTTTAAAGTCATAGCTTTATTGGTTGCAACTGAAGAGGCTCAGCTCATCTTGGGTCTGGATCTCTGCATCACTTGTGTCATGAGCCACAAGTCAGCTTCTCCAGGTAAACAGCAGCTTTGATGGAGGACAGGCAGATGCAAGCATGCCAGGAGCTAATCAGGCTGGGATGAGAGCCAGCTGGCTCTAGCCTTTGTAAGGAAGGTGGAGAGCAGTGGCTTGACAGCACTTGCCTTCATGTGTGCCCTTGCCTTCATGTGTGCTACAGATTCCCAGCTTGCCCTCTGCCTGCCTTCTTTGAACTTTGGACTGTTTGACTTTGCTGCCCACTTGATTCTCACACTTGAGTCTGGCACTGGACTTCACTTCTGCTTCCCTCTGACCAGGCAAGCTATATTGGACTGCTAAGCTGTATTGTTTGCCCACTGAATATCTTGGCACTCCATTGCCTGACAACAGACAGCTGGTGCCTATGACAACCTGACCTGCCTGCCAGCTGAAGGAAACCTGTTTGCTGCATAGTCCTGGAAGGACAGATTTTCCACATAGGTGAAAGCTTTGGAAATTTCCCCTGCCACCTGGGAGTGAAACAGAGCCAATCACCCCTGAGCTATGCATGTCTGATTGTCTATAGCCCAAAGTCCTCTAAGGAAACACTAGAACTGGACTAAGCTCATATTCCCCAATTGATTCAGATGCCATGCCAACTTTACCAAAGTTGTGACAAATCAGGATTGCCCGTTTGCACAATAAAATCACACATAACCTCATGAAAACAAACTCTTTCAAAAACCTGAATATTGGGAGGGTGGATGGGAAGAAGTTTCCAAAACCCAAATGCCTGCTGGCATACCTGAAAATCCATTATATGCTCCAAAGGGAGACTGAAGAAGCTTCATTTTCACTCATTGGAGGCTCTTGCCATTAGCAGACCAGATCAGCTCTGATTTCCCACGCTTGCCCAAAACCCATGAAAACTGTGTGGCCAGTACACAGGGAAAAGATCGCTCTCAGGCAATGCTTCACCCTCCCAAGGACCACAAATGTGATCCCCAGTTAGTTCAGTTGGCCATTCATTTTCATGACTACATTTGTAGCATTTGTTTAAATTGCACAGTGCTGGAAAATGTGATAACTGTTGCTTGATTGCATCAAGTAGTAATTTTTTTTCACTATATTGAATTGGTGCTTGGATTTTTGTAATCAGTGAGTCAGTCCTAATGGGCTTCCTGTGTGCTTAGCTTTGCATGGAGAAAAGATATACATTTAACACAGAGACAAGAGTTTCACACAAATTGGCTGGAACCCAGTTGGTTAGTCCTAACTACAGTAGACCTATTTAATCCATTGTCAAATGGTGAGCCAGCAGATGGTCAAATCCCACTGGTTCAATATCGTACACTAGTCAAAACTAGTCAGAGGATCGGAAACATGTGTTAATTGTGAAAAACACAACCATTTTAAACCAGAGTTGAAATCTCTCAATAGGGTTTGAGAACGCTTTCAAGATGCTTCCCCAACATGCTGAGATCTCCAGACTCAACTAGAATTTTCACAAGAGCCAGATGTTTCCATGACCCTAAACAAGTCTGACAAAAGCAATGGGATACAGCAAAATTGCACCACTGGATTTGAGCTGTTGGAAGCTGCCTTGAGCCCATCTTCTCCCAATTTGACAAAAAGTTGGAGTAGACTTTTCCAAAGAAATACACCTAGCCACTTCACTATAAATACATTTTGCTAATTGGTTCCCATGGCAAAAACTAAAAGAAAGGTTTTAAATGGATCAAGAATTGTATGGATTTGAGAGAAAAGAGAATGAATTGGACATTGATGAAGGGAAATCAAAAGAAAAGAATTTCAAAATTCTATAAACTATTGTTGAAAAGAGAAATGGAATCAGTAGTTAAAGATACAATGGTTAAATGGGCTTGGAATGTGGGACACTTGATTGAATTAGAAGTTTGGGAGAAAGTATGGAAAACTGATATAAAATTTACCTCAAACTTTAAATTTAAGAGAAAACTTTTACAAAATGTTACATAGATGGTATATGACCCCAGAAAGATTGCATAAAGTAACTAAAAATGGGAATGTGAAATGTTGGAAGTGTGATGAAAAGACTGGGTCCTTTTTTCATATGTGGTGGACTTGTGGAAGGGCAAGAAAGTTCTGGAAGGGGATACATGATGAAATTCGAAGAATCTGTAAAATGAACTTTGAAATGATACCGGAATTTTATTTGTAAAATATGTTAGGACAACAAAGGGAGATTAGAAGTCATCGGAAGATATTGTCATATTTGATAACAGCTGCAAGGTTGACAAATGCACAACATTGGAAAAAAAGGAAATATATTGATTTAGGAGAGTGGAAATTAAAAGTTCTGGATATGATAGAGACAGAAAAGTTAGCATTTTCATTGAAAAATACACCTATCCAGAACTTTGAAAGGGAATGGAAAGGAGCTTTGGAATGAATAAAAATTTAAAAGTATATGAAAGCAAAGAAAAAGATAATGTAATTGTTTTCTCTTCTGTAAAATGTAACTGTTATTCTTTCTTTTTCTTTTGGTAACTGGAAACAAAGAAGACTCAACTGGAGTAAAATAATATGAAAGCGGGTGGGGGGAGGGTGTGATATATCCGAAAATGGGGTATATCCACTTTGTTTTTTTATGCAATGAAACTTTTAATAAAAATATTTTTTAAAAAATAAATAAATACATTTTGCTGTTTGCCACTCTTTGGGTGTGCTCTTTCTTTCTGGTTTTAGTAGTTGACATGAACTGTTCTAGAACTTACTATAAATAATAGTTCCTCTTTCAGTTTCCAGTGTTTGGTTGTTCTTTCTTGCAAATTGTTCCTAAATCATCAGCTTTTCTCATAGATACTAACATACTGCATCTGTGAAGTACAACCACAAAATGTGTCATACAAGAATTGACTTAAGATTCCATATCAGCAAAATTTATATGGTTAATTGATTTCAGCTACCAATAGTTCAGAACTGGCATAACTCTTACATCAATTGAACATACAAGTGCTTACTTTGGACTGGATCATACCCTGCTGATTTTAAATGTTATTTAGAAATCACTGAGGCTATGGATCTCTTTCGTGGAACTCCCCCATCAATACAACAGCATCTGTTAGAAAAGGTAATTATTTTGTCATGGATTTCCCAGACTAATGATAGTAGCATCTAATGGGTCATTTGGCAGATATAGTGGACTTGAATGTAAGCATGGCATTAAAGCAAATGTTGAGGTTGATAAAAGTGGCCCAAATAGTTTATCTTGTGCTCTGCAAATAGAAATGCACAGTGGAAATGTTTACTGGATTTAGCAGACAGCAATGTAACCATATTTGATATCCACAATCTGGAAGGACACATATGCAACACAACTGGAAAAGCACTTTTCTGAAATAATAATAATGACTCAATAGAATCCTGTATCAGCTTCTACTTAACATAAATTTGCATATACTTAAATAAGTACCAGAGGACCTAAGAAGCTCTCTTAGTGATTTGCAAAGATGTGTACCAGAACAACAGCAAGAGTGAGTGATGTGCATTGGTGCCTAATGTGCATCAGGACAAAGATACATTGGTGCCCGACACACATCACTACCAACGCACATCAGTACCATCGTTTATCAATCCCATTGCACAATGGTCACTTTGCCGTCTCTGCTACACAGTAACGTTAGCAGCAGTTCTCAACTAGACACAGACCTTATAAAACTGCCCAATTGTAATTCCTTTATATGTATGTCCATTTACAAAGATGTAACTTCAATGCGGGATTCCAGATAACAAGAACAACAGCTACCTACTGATCAAAATGAGCCACAAATTTACATTTTGAAAGGAAGAATATTCCAGCATGTGATAATACATGGTGCCTTGTTACCCTAAAGGAAATTTCCTGTTGTTATAATTTGCTGTCACAAGTTGACTTCAACTTATGATGACCTAATGAATCAGAGACTGCCAAAAGCCCCAGTCATCAACCGCCTGGCTCGAGTCTCGGAAGCTCAAAAGGAACTTTCCTACTTCTTGTCAATGTAATTGCAGTGCACAGATCTGATGTCCAAATCATGTCACAGCCAAATACATGAGAATGCACAATATCTTGTTCCCTGGACACTTTCTCTCCTGCCTCCCTGTCCTCCTTTGATAAACAAATGACCATGGGGGGACATCCTGGCTGCAGAACGGTAAGTGAAGAGCACAGGGGACATTGCAGATGGAGGCTCTGCATAGCTCCCTTCACAGCAACCAAATAATAATAATAATAATAATAATAATAATAATAATAATAATAGATACAGACCATTGAACAGGATTCCAACTGCTGTTGCTTTTCCTTTTTATCTTCCTTCTTCTTCTTCTTCCTCTTCCTCTTCTTTTTCTACTCCTTCTCCTGCTTCTTTCATTTATATCCTACCTTGGGATTCCTTAATGAAGCTTGCAAATAAAAACCAACACTAATAAAAACAGGTATAAGATATAAGTGAAAACACACAAAAAGTAAATTAAACTTTCTGTAGAATTCAAACCATTTAAAATAAAAAATAAACATTTTAAACGATATAAATATCAATAATAAAGAAAATAGATAAGTTAAAATATAAAAGTAAATAGAAGAGCACACTGTGTTTGGTGACATGGGCTGTAATTCCAAAAACATACCCCACAATAAATCTACTAAGCCTTAAAGTGGCAACAAGACCCTCCTTTGTGTAAAAAACCAAAGGGAAGCCAGCGTGTCAAGGAAATGGAAGGAAGGCATGAACTACAGTGAAACAGAAAAGGAAAAAATAGTGTGATGCACAACTACACAGGTCTTATCAAAGTTCCCACAGGTATCACTGTCAATGAAAACATTTATCGGAGGCCATGATGTTAATGTTTACTGAGAAATATCCCCCACTGAAGGCTTTTATTGAGTGTTATGTGAGCTAAATCAATCAGTGTGTAATGGATAGCATGTGAGAAAAAAACAAAAAGGTTTGTTCTTTTGAGACAGACAGGCGACAGTTGTGAGGAACATAATATATAAAACTGAATAAATACTAGGTGTGCACCTTCTCTCCCTGGGTAGAAAGTTATGAGAAGTTATCCAGTTTTCTTGTGAAGTGAAGATACTTGGGAAGAAGACTTTTATACCTTGACCCAGTGGTCCCTTTCATGGGGTCTTCCCATTCACAGCAC
This sequence comes from Ctenosaura bakeri, assembly GCA_948474755.1. Lineage (NCBI taxonomy): Eukaryota > Metazoa > Chordata > Lepidosauria > Squamata > Iguanidae > Ctenosaura > Ctenosaura bakeri. The sequence goes on from CAOLHI010001969.1 coordinate 166,074, forward strand.
ACATAGAGATCACACACATTTGCATGACTTTCCCATGAATTTTTCCCATGAACAGGGGAGATTTTCTGTGTTCAGACCAAACAAGAGAGGGTAGTTGGCATATTAGAAACTCCTATTATTTTTTTTACAAGTACACAAACTTAATACCTTTCTCTCTCTCTCTCTCTCTCTCTCTCTTTTTTTTTTTTTTTGCAGTTCAAAAACTGTATGGATTCATTCATTCCGTACTAGCAGATCTCCTTTCAATCAAACAGTTGTCTCAGCTCTTCACACTAAAGTACCGAACAGTGACCAGCATCCCATATGAGGGTTAAATATAGTAGAGTCCTGGTTATCTGACCCAAACGGGTGGCCGTAGTGTCGGATAAGCGAAAGGGCCGTCATTTTGGGGACGTGTCGGGGGGCCTGTTGGGGCAGACCTGGGGGCATGTCGGGGCATGTCGGGGCGTGTCTGGGCATGTCTGGGGGTGCGGAAATGCCCACAGCCACACCCCCAGGCCGTCGCAACGTCAGTTAATCCGGATGGTTGGATAACCAAGCATCGGATAAACGGGAGTCTACTGTAGTGTAAATCTCCACATGTGGAATGTCGATGTCATTTATGAGGAAAGCATTTTATAAGATCCCTCATGATATCGTTATTTAAAAACTGACTAAACATGGAATAGTTGGAAACACTATCAGATGGGTCCATAACTGTTGGAAAACCATGCTCAAAGAGTTGTCATCAATGGTGTGCTTCAAAATGGAAGGAGGCCTCAGGTAGAGTGCCAAGGTTTTCTGTCCTGGGGCCAACAAGCTTCAATATTTTTATCAGTTATTTAGATGATAGAGTAGATGAAATCCTTATCAAATTTGTGGATGATACAAAACTGAAAGGCATAGCTGACACTTTGAAAGGTAGGAACAGAATTCAAAAGGATCCTGATAAATTAGAAAACTAGGCTGAAATCAATAAAAAGAAATTCAACAGACAAGTGTAAAATTCCACACGCAGGCCACAAAAACCAAATGCACAGCTATAGGATAGAGAATACTTGGCTCAGCAGTACTACGTGTGAAAAAGACCTTGGATTTATTGTTGATCACAAGTTGAACATGACCCAGCAGTGAGATGCTGCAGCAAAGAAGGCAAATGCTACTTCAGCCTGCATATAGAACCATAGTTTCCAGGTCAAGAGAAGTAATAGCCCCACTATATTCTGCACCTCTGGAATACTGTATTCAGTTCTGGGTGTCTCATTTTAAAAATATAGATAGGCAAGTTGGAGCAGGTTCATAGAAGATCAACAAGGATAATAAGAGGTATGAAGAAAAAAAATATGAGGAGAGGTTGAAAAAGCTGGGCATACTCAACTTGGTGAAAAAAAGACTAAGGGGGACATGATCACACTCTTTAAATACCTCAGGGGCTGCCACAAAGCGGAGGGTGCGGGCTTGTTCTCTGCTACCTCAGAGAGTAGAACTAGATCTGATGGTTTGACTTACAGGAGGGTAGGTTTTTAATTAACATTAGAAGGAACTTCTGAAGTGAGAGTGGTTCAACATGGAGAGTAGAGCCAATTGTCCAGAAAAGTGCAGTCTCCTTCTCTTCAAAAAGAGGCTGGACAGCTACCTGCTGGGAATATTCTAGCCAGAAACTCTGCACTGAGTAGGAGGTTAGACCCTGGCCATTTCTGCACTAGCCTGTTATAATGCTATTATTCCACTTTCAACATCCTGTGGAATCCTAAGGTTTGCAGTTTAGGGAGGGGCCTTGAGGATTCCACAGGATGTTGAAAGTGGAATAATAGCACTATAACAGGCTGGTGCAGAAATGGCCCTGAAGGCCCAAGAGGCCTCTTCCAACACTATGATTCTATGATACTGTGACTTTGTGATTGTGCTATGTAACCTTTACATTCAGTGGTAGCATTGTACAACTGAATGAACAACCCATTGTGGAATTGCACAACTCAATGTTCCTGGACTCCTGCACATACAATGGTACCAAAGGTGTGACTTTGCTTCTGCAACTGAATACATCCATTCCACAACAGTCAAATATGACCACCTGCTTCCCTAGGAAGTTTACAAGTGTCAAACACCAAAAAGATTCCAACCAATAAAATATACGGAAGAAAATCAAAACAATAAAAGTCACAGTCAAAAACAAGCCATTCTATAGGAGTCCTACAGTGTGCTAAAGACTGAAAATGTCCCAATTACAATATAACACTGGCAGGCAACTCCTAGTGCAAATGACACTTTCTTTCTCTCCTTCCTACCACACTCTCCTGCATCCCTCCCTGCCACCTTAAAACCTTCTTTGGGTTGGGGGAGCTCCCAGTTCTACAGACCAGATGTTGAACACTCATGCGGAAAGAGCAAAGAGACATATCAAGCCCCCTGGGATCTGACTAAAGTTACTGTGTTATAAAGCTTTTGTGAATTAGAACTCCCTTCATAAGATGAACCTTATCAAATGAATGGTAGTCTGTGAATGTATCTGCACTACACAGTTATAGTACTTTGACACCGATTTGCTGCCATGGCTCCATCCAACAAAAACCTGAGATTTGTAATCTGTCAAGGAATTTAGGTCATTTTCACACTACAGTGTTATAGTGCTATTATTCCCTTTTCAACATCCTGTGGAATTCTGAGGTTTGTAGTTTAGCGAGGCCAAAGAGCTTTTGGGCTGAGAATTCTAAAGGCCCCTCCCTAAATTGCAAAGCCCAGGATTCCATAGGATGTTGAAAGTGGAATAATAGCACTATAACACTGTAGTGTGGAAATGGTCTCAGACTTCTCTGCTAAATGGCTCAGATTCTGTAGTTTAAGGGAGTGGACTATTGCTGTCTAAAAATTAATTCTAAGAACCTCACCTCAGCAAAACTCCCAGGATGCTTTAGGACTTGATCATTGGAACTGAATTGGTACCAAACTGCTGTAACTCTAATATATATACTCTGTGTAAACTTACTGTTGTCATCTTTAAGATGCTAAAGAACTCATATTTGGTTTTTCTGCAACAGACTAACATGGCTACCTGTTTATAAGCCTAGCTCAAGCAAGGCAAGATGTAGAGTCAGCAAATAAAATAGCATGAACCAAAAAGTCTGGAAGTCAGGGAAGACAAGTCTTCACCTATTATTCCAATGATAAATGAGTCTTCCTAGTAAGCATCCACTTTACATAGGGATGTGTGAGCAATAAATTTTATTTGCATTTTCATCTAACCTGCTGAATTTGTACTCCTCAGATCTAAATGCAAACCCAAACCAAATCCAACTTGTAGTCCGAAGTCCATAGATACACAATGGTCCAATGTAACGTGTACAAAAAAAAAAGTGTTAAAAATATGGACTTTTGGAAAAGTTACATGGAAAAATGTGAACATTTGAAAAATATGTAGAAACACAATGAAAAGGAGAAAACATAAAATTGTCTATGCTTGAAAAGTATACACAAAGGGTGTGCAGGTTTTGAAAAAATGTACATGGAAAACATGTGAATTTCAATGTCTCTGCCTCTGACAAAAAGCTTACAATCCAATAGGGTCCCAAATTGCAACAAACACTTACTTATTAGGTTGATTTGTATCCTTCCTCTCTCCCAGAACTGTGATCCAAGGCAGCATTGATTTTGAAAAACCTCCAGTAAAAACACTATAAATTATAAACATTTTAGTACAATTAAGCTAGCTAGAACATTAAAATACAAATTAAATTTAAATAATTTTTAATGTTTCCATTACGATAAAGCTTTTGGGGTTTTTTTAAGTACATACTCTTAAAATCCATGTCTGTCATTTTGCAATCAGTTGCTTATGGACTGTCTGAACAGAAAAACTTTTGTTTGCTGGCAAAAGAACAGCAGTGAGAGGAGTAGCATGAACTCTCTTGGAGAACCTTCTTGTGGTCATGTTTGGTAGATTCTCCCATACCTAACCTACAAGGATCTTCCATTCAATATCTATACATACCTTCCTACGCTTAAGCCCTTATTAGAATGACCAATTGCACATTCCCAAAAAGAAGAGCGTCAATAAGAAAGAAGAAAAAAGTAACACACAAATTGCACATGTTTATCCATAGGTCTATATGCAAACCTAGAAATAATAACTGCAATTTAAATACAGCTACAACAGCATAACATAGTGATAAGTGAAGAGCAAACTCTGACCAGGTATCCTGCTTGCTCAATCTGCTCTCTAGGTGTTGAAACTTCATGATTCCACCTGCTCTCTTGTCTTATGATTCTGTATCTAAATTTAAACTAGACTTGTCAAGCCACCAGATACAAATGGTTATAATCCTACATTGGGGCATAGACCCAAACTTTACAGGAATTAGGCAGCAGTTGCACAACCACAAGTGTATGCACATCAGTGTGAAACAATGTGCAACACATGCACATCAGTGCACAATAATGTACAATATGCATGTGCATCAATGCATGCCATGAAACTACAAGCAATGGCACCATCTGAGTAACTGCTTCTGCCAACTTGAAATGAACATAGGAATTCCATATCAGACAAAAAATTTCCATAGTGGAAATTGCTCTGGCCAACATTTTATAATAGAAGACTATACTTTGTGAAATAGGACCAGTGGCTGAAATCTAGTCTTCACCTAGGTTTATTAATTAGAATATCTTTAGAAAGCAATCTTGACCCTCCATCACAGGTGGCCCTCCACATATAGGCCTACAAGTGCAGGAGATCAGTTCGTACAGATGTTCTCATGAACATAGATTTGGAATGGAGTCTGCTTCCATCATGCCACTCATTCACTTTCCACATTCACCCCAACCCCTATACATTCACTAAGCTCACAAAAAACATGCTTAGGGCTATTTGCTTTCAGAGAAATCACTGCACTTCTGTGATGCATCTCCAGGACATGACAGACAGTTATGGGAGAAGGGATTTCAGGACCTACTTTCAATTCACATGGGGAGGTGGCTTAGCCAATGTTGCTGTGTTTCACCATGGGGGCATACGAGTCAACAAAATAGCCTCCAGTAGATTCTCTTCTCCAACTGTCTATTGTGAAACTGAAAATAGCCACCAAATGATTCTTTCTCCTCCATTCTCTGTTTTCTCATGTTCAAGTAACCACTGGGATCTTCTGAGCAACCCCAGAGTCCCTCAAAACCACTGTAGAATAAAGACCATTCCTCTTTATTTTGTATGATCAGAAAATCTCTCTACCACATTGGTCTCTGAATTCCATGTTACCAGCTAGCAATTTATATCGTGACTGCTGCATGGGAAATTTCTTGTCTGATGTGAGTTTCTAGATAAAGGAAGTAATACTTGTACCTGGCATTTTGTTGTAGTGACATCATTTGTGGCTTGTAAATACCATCTTCTGCAACCTTATAACAGAAAAAATAGAACAGAGTGTTGTCTGTGACTAATAAAACATGGGCTTGCACTGTTTTCAGACTTGACCTCCGAAACAATATAGACTCAAAGTGAAAAAGGATCTGATTTGTGGTTTTTCAGAGGATCTGGGTATTTTTTAATAGTTCAGCCCTATGCCTAAAAGGTCTTCACTTTGTTAAACACTAAGAGGTTCCAGCGAGCACCCAAGTATCGTCGGGTCTGTATTTGTCTAAGGCCCTTTTTGCATGGCATTTGCGATGCGAAAGGGCCCCTCGATCATCACGTGAATGTGAGGAGCAGTCCACACAATGCATTCACAATCGCACGACGCTCCAGGGACTGGCAGGCGCCGACCGCGCACTTTTTCATTTTCGGCTGTGAGCCAAAAATGGTGCGTGATCACGCATTGCTCCAGGGCCCTGTGCAGCTGTGGCGCTCATGTTTCCTGCCCCAGCGCAGTCTGGGAAACTCACAGGCTGCACTGCGGAAGGAAGAAGTGGGACTCTCATGTGAGTAGGCAGCAGCTGCAGAGCTGAAGGAACTGGGACATGAGAGCCTCTCGCTAGAGGCTGCTCGTGTGATCCCTGCACCCCCGCTCCGTGAAAAGGTGCGTTGCAGAAAGGGCCTAAGTTTGTATCTGTTTCACACCTCCCAGAACAGACAACAATTACATACACCTGAGAAACCTGCACACACTTTAGTTACATACAAAAATATATACACTGGGAAAGTGAATATGTACTTTCTTTTCTTTTCTTTCCTTTTTTTTTCTTTGTACACAAAAAAGATGCATGAATTCTATTCAGTAACTGGGGGCATTTCCTCACTACACTGTTATAGTGCTATTATTCCACTTTCAACATCCTGTGGAATCCTGGGTTTTGCAGGTTAGGGAGGAGCATTTAGAATTTTCAGCCAGAGAGCTCTTTGGCCTCAGTAAACTACAAACCCCAGAATTCCATAGAATGTTGAAAGTGGAAAGTGGAATAATAGTAGTGTAGAGCAGTGCAGAGCAGAAAGGCCCTGGGAGAGGAATCTTGCAAACTGCTATGGAACTGAGACAGGACAAAAATTCCAGAATACCAGAACTATAAGCAGACCATACCACTACTGATTAGTGACCCCAAGAAACTGTCTGTTTCTGTAGAGAACTCATCACTGTCAAAAATATATCCATGCAAGGGTGGAAAACATCTCTTTAAAGGAAATTATGCATGTGTAAGACACCAACAGGATTTCTGTTGCGGAATCTCAAGAGCAGGAGAAGGAGCTGAGGAAGAGATGGGAAAAATGGCTTACTCAAGCTCCTAACAATTTACAGTAGACATCCTGAAGGAAGAAATACATATAATGGTGTGGATATATGTTCAGCTCTACTCTTTACCCTTCATAAAAATGGCAGGAATGACAACAACATCTTGTACACGTAAACAACTAAATTTACAGTAAATTTAAACAATTATACCAGAGTGCTTCCCAGTCTTTTGCACTGTGCATATGCTTAGTGATCCATCCTCAAGAGTTCTTCAACAAGGAAGTCATGGCAGAAAGGAATTTCTGGAAGCAGAATGTTTGGAAACCTCTGACATGCAGTAAAATTTGATACATGTTTCCTTGGAAGTAAGTCTCATGGTCTTCAATGTAACTCCCAAGTAAGTGTTCTTAGAATTGCAGCTGCAACTTGTAAAATGTATTTCATTACCAGGAAATCAACAGTTTTAAATCAATACTTCATAATTTCAGAAACTGTTCAGAGTTGCATAGGGGGCTACATTCCTCTTAGTTAGTCCTAACTGGAGCAGACCCCTTAAGTGAATAGTTGAGCCAATTCATAAGTAAATCCAGTTGACGCACTCAATCAGGACTAACAATAGAATTTAAGCCAGGGATGGATTATAATTTTTGATTATTATTTTGATGAGGAAGACTCAGCAAGAAAGAAAAGGAGGTGGAGTCATAGATGAAGATAGATGAAGAAGAAAGAAAAGAAAAAGAGGAGGAGGAGGAGGTTGAAACAGAGGACAAAGAAGAACAAGGAGAAGAACAGCAAGTAATACTAGTTGAAGAGGAAGAAGGAAAAAAGGAAGGGGAAAGAGGAAGAAGGGGGAAGGGAAAAGAAGAAGAGAAGAAGGAGAAAAACAAAGAATCTCTCCAAAGTAAATCTCAATCTGTCGTAAGTGGCTCTGAAAATTAACCATGACGGATATTAAGGCATTAACTTGGAATGTTCGTGGTGTTAATGTATTAGCTAAGAAGAGGAAAATATTTCGTTATCTAGAGAAGCAGAAGTTAGATATTATCAGTCTACAAGAAACTCATGTTAAACAATCAGACAGTAATCATCTGAAAAATACCAAATTGGGAGAGTACTTTGTTTCTGCAAATAGGTGAAAAAAGAAGGGGGCTGTGTTATATATAAATAAATGACTGGCGCCAAAAGAAGTATTGCATGACAATTCTGGCTACTACATCACAGTAGAAGTCAGAATACAAGATGAGAAAGTCTTGTTAGTGAGTGTTTATAGCCCTAATAATAACAAATCAATTTTTTTTAAGAGTCTTTTTGAAACCCTCTCTGATCATCATTATGAGAAAATTATCATGATGGGGGACTGGAATGCTGTCATTGACCCGATCCTAGATAGGAAATCTCAAAAAGAAATAAAGAGGTCCCAAGGGAGATTGACTAAAAACTTTCTAAATTACATCACCAACTATGGTCTGATTGATATCTGGAGGTACACAAAAGGGAGTGAGAAAGATTTCACATACTTCCCACATTGATATGTCATGGTGCAGAACTGACATGTTTTTTGCTTCTAAGACTCTTTTGAGATTTGTTAAAAAGACAGAAATCCTCCCTCAAACAATATCAGACTATAATCCAGTTCTGCTTTGTTTAAAGAATCGAAAGTCAGAATATCTTTAGAGATGTAAAGATTATATGTTCAATGATGAGAAAATAGTTCAAAAGATAAAACTTCAATTGAATTTATTCTTTCAAGAAAATATGAACAAAGGAACATCAATCAATGTGGTACGGGACACATCAAAAGCATTTATATGTGGAATAATCATTCAACTGGAATGTGAAGCTAGGAAGAAAATATTAGAAAACCAAATCCTACTGGAAATCAAGAAAGAGAAGAAAAACTTAAGAACTCTCCCTCTAATACTAGATTAGTGAATGAAATAAGAATTCTGAAAGATCAATTTGCATCATTCTTTGATACACAAGAAGGAAAAAAGATTAAATACCGAAAACAAAAACATTTTGAATCTGCCAACAATCCAGATAAATGGCTTTCATATAAATTGAGGAAAGAAACAGAGAAGAGGATAATCACTGAAATCAAAGTAGGAGAAGAAATCATCACTCAACAAGAAAAAATCAAACAAACTTTTTATCAATATTACTCTAAATTGTGTGCAGGTAATCAACAGCAAGAAATCCAACAACGTAAAATAGATGAATATCTACAGAAAAATGATATTATACAATTAACAGACAAACAAAAGGACAAATTGAATCAACCTATAACAATAGAAAAAATATCTGACGTGATTAAAAAGGCTAAGCTAGGGAAAGTCCCAAGACCTGATGGATTCTCGGCCAACTTTTATAAAATGTTTGAGAAAGAGCTTATTTTGCCACTGTATGAAATCTTAAATCAAGTTGAAAATGGAGAAAAATCCCAATCTTGGGCGATTGCTAATGTTACGCTGATCCCTAAAGAAGGTAAAGACCTAACAAACCCACAAAGCTATAGACCAATTTCATTACTAAATCAAGATTATAAAATATTCACCACAATTCTGGCTGAAAGACTAAAAAAAATTCTTGTTGAGTGGATTTGGGAAGATCAATCAGCTTTTTTGCCAGGCTATCAATTTTAGAGATAACATTTGGAAATTGATAAATATAATACAATATTACGAATCTCACCAATATAAGAAATTGGGACTTTTATTTTTAGATGATGTAAAAACATTTGATAAAATTTCTTGGCAATTTAAGATTGAAGTTCTTCAAAAATGAATGTTGGAAATAATTTTATTAGATAAAAGCAATTTATTCTAAACAAGTGGCCCATATATTTGTTAATTGTGAGAGAACTAAACCATGTAATGTTGAAAAAGGAACTAGGCAAGGTTGTCCACTGTCACCTCTTCTTTTTTTGATTGTAATTGAAATATTGAATAATGCAATAAGAAATGAAGAAGGTATAAAGCGCCACCAGGAGCCCTGGTGGCGCAGTGGCTAAATGCTAGTACTGCAACCACAAGGTTGTGAGTTCGATCCTGCCTGGCTCCAAGGTTGACTCAGCCTTCCATCCTTCCGCAGGTCGGTAAAATGAGTACCCAGATTGTTGGGGGCAATTAGCTAAAACACATTGTAAACCGCTTAGATAACACTCAGTTGATAAGCGGTATAGAAATAAATGCTATTGCTATTGCTATAAAAGGCTTAAAAATTAAAAAATACAGCATTTAAGCTTCAGGCATATGCAGATGATCTTGTCCTTATCTTGTCCTTGAGGACTCCTATCAACTCCACAGATGTCTTAACTCAGACTTTGAGATAATTTGGTCAGGTGGAGGGATTTAAAATCAATCAGGAAAAATCAGTAATATTGACTAAAAATCTATCTAAGGTAGAAGAAGAACAATTTAAAACTCAAGACAAATTTTAGAATCAAAAAGAAAACTAAATATTTAGGCATCTGGCTTACTAAGAATAATTGGAATTTATATGAAAATAATTATGTTAAAATTTGGAAAGAAATTAAGAAAGAATTATTAGCTTGGAGTAAATTAAAACTATTATTATTAGGGAAAATTGCAGTATAAAAGTGAATATACTGCCAAAAATGAACTTTCTTTTTCAAAATATTCCTATCATAGTTAAACGAGATACCCTTATCCAATGGAAGCGAGACTTAACTAAATTTATTTGGGCTGAGAAAAAGCCAAGAATAAAATGGAACCTAATGATAGATCTTAGAGAAAGATTCTCTGATTTTCAACTGTATGCCCATGCTAATGTCCTAACTTGGATAGTTTATTGGATCAAATTAGATAATAAGAGATTGCTGCCCCTAGAAGGAGTGGGTCTAAATTTTGGGTGGCATTACTACATATGGTATCTTAAGAAACACTCTGACAAAGAATTTTGTGAGCGTCCTATAAACTTGAAGAAAACTTGAAGAAAATATAAATACTGGCTCTGTCCACAAATGCCGTTATGGGTTTCTCTGCAAGAGTCTTTTTACAAATCCATAGCTAAAATTCAAGATAACTACTGGACATATCTGTTAAAGTTTCACAACAACGAACCTATTTTCAAAACAGAAGAGCTTTCAGATGAAGTGATGGATTGCCCCTGGTTTTTATGTGTACAGTTATATAATAGAGTCAAAGTGGATAATAAGAAAGAATTGCTAAGGAATTCCCCCTCAGAGTTAGATGCCATCTTAGAGACTGGTAAACAGTACATCACAGCTAAATTTTATAAACTTGTCTCAAAATGGGAATCAGAGCAGGGGATTGTTAAAAGTAGCATGATAAGGAGCCCTGGTGGTGCAGTGGTTAAATGCTAGTACTGCAACCATAAGGTTGTGAGTTCGATCCTGCTGGGCTCCAAGGTTGACTCAGCCTTCCATCCTTCCACAGGTCGGTAAAATGAGTACCCAGCTTGTTGGGGGCAATTAGCTAAAATACATTGTAAACCGCTTAGGTAACACTCAGTTGATAAGCGGTATAGAAATAAATGCTATTGAAATGCTATTGATAAGGTGGGTGAAGGACATTGGATATCCCCTTCAGTTAGACCATTGGTTGCAGACCTGGAAAGATTTAAACTTCTCAACTGTCAATTGCTAAAAGCAAACTACTATAAGAAGTTATATAGGTGGCACCTAACTCCAGTAAAAATTGCTAAGATTTATGAAGGAGGGAATGAAAAATGTTGGAAATGCAAATATGAAAGAGGTTTGTTCTGTCATTGTTGGTGGAACTGTAAAAAAGCAAAAAAGTGCTGGAAAACCATTCATATAGAAGTTACAAAAATTATAAAGAAGAGCTTCCCTATGAAACCAGAACTGTACCTATTAAATATGTTTAATGCTGTGGAGGGCTACATTGAGAAAAAACATGAGAAAATTATACTAAATTTGATAACCAAGGCTAGAACTCCTTTTGCTAGAGAATGGAAGAAAGGGGTCCCTACTACTGATTTATGGATTATGGAGATATATGAATTACTGGAAGTGGATAATGTTACCCTGATTTCTGGGGTCCCGGGAGGGACACCTCAATGTGCTCACAATGGGGAATGGGAATTAGCAGAGCACAAGCCAGCAATACAAGAGGCAGGGCAACCTAGCGAGATCTTGAACCCAATGTCTACGGGGTCAGGCCGAGTCAATGAGCAAACAGAAGTAAATAATAATAGTTTTCTTTATTGATGAAAAACACAGTCAAAAATATGTATGCAAACACACTCACACAGACCTATTGAAATAAAGGTAGGAGTTGGATAGAGGGTTTTTGAGAGGAGGTTTTGTATGGGAAATACTACACCTGTCCTGAAGCCTGGGTAGTCTGAAGAAAAGTCCATAGAAGTGGAGATTCTCAGCATGTGGATCTGAGGGGAAGGCTCGCCGAACGAAGCGACAGCAAGGCGGGATGGAAGCCAGGAGCGATCCAAAGAAGCGCTCAAAGTCAGGGGGCCTTATAGGGGAAAATGTGCCCGTAGTCTAGTCCATTCCGGGGGATAACAATGAGTTTCAGGCTGGAGACAAAGCCTCCGAAAGGTCAGTATTTTGCATGATTGAGTTATGACAGTGTTGTCAATAGAGTAGACAGTACACAAACGCAAACTGCTCGACAGTTGAGTATTCGGCACGTCAAGCTGCCTGCTCGGGGCAGGGAGTCCTTTGCAAACAGCGTGCATATGTAACGGAATCTTAAAAAGATACTTGCCTGGCGGTCTCCTAAAGCGGCAGTCTGGCTATTACTGGCCTACCTGGATCAGTTTTGAATGGTTCAGCTATTTTTGGCTGTGCCTGTGTGCGTGCTTGTCCGGGGGCCTCGAAAGCACGCAGAGAGGAATGGGTAAAGAAGGCCAAATTGTTGATATCAAATGATATCTAATATACCACAAGCCTGGATTAGAAACTACGGTAACAATAAGTTGACAACACTATTGAAAAATAAATCACTAGATAATTTTAATAAACAATGAGAAGACTTAATTACATACCTTGAGGAGAATTTTGGGGACTCATTTGTTATAGCTTTTAGAGACTGAGTTAGTTAAGACCGAGTTATCTCTTTACTGGAGTTAGTCAAGTATTTTCCTCGTTAATGTATATACTGGGTAATATGTGTACTGAGTATATTTTTTTCTGTTACATTTTGTTATCTTCATAATTTGTGTAGATGTTACCTTCAACCAAATAATAATTGTTATTTACTGTGAAAAAAGATGATGATGATGATGATGATGATGATGATGATGATGATGATGATGATTGCCCAAACTCACAAATGTCTTCCTCATCTAAACAAAAAGTTGAGCTTTTTGAGGGAAAAATGTGAGAGAAAACTGAAGGGCCACCAAAAGGGAAAGAAAGCAATGCGGTGGAGGGTATTTAAGTGTTTTAACCTTAAATGCCTGGTTTTGAATCTCTGTGTGTTCATATTTCCTGTGTCTGCTTCAGAGTTGGCAACTCGTTCTATGGCCATTTCTGCTCTACACTGTTATAGTGCTATTATTCCACTTTCAACATCCTGTGGAATTCTGAGGTTGGTAGTTAACTGAAGCCAAAGAGCTCTCTGGCTAAGAAATCTAAAGGTCCCTCCCTAAATTGCAAACCCCAGGATTCCACAGGATGTCGAAAGTGAAATAATAGTGCTGTAACAGTGTAGTGTGGAAATGGCCCCTATTTAACATTAATTAGCTGCTATTTGGCATGGTTTTTTCCATGCTAGGAACAGTGCACCAAATGATTCTATCATTTGACCAATTTTTCTTTTCTTTTCTTTTCTTTTCTTTTCTTTTCTTTTCTTTTCTTTTCTTTTCTCAGCACTTGCCCAAATTCACATTTTCGTCCCAAATCCTTCAGAAAGAGCTTGAGATTTTTTTAAAAAAAAAGAAAGAAAGAAATCTCAGATGTAGGAGGAAGCAAAACTGATGAATGAATCCATTCCAGCCCAAACACTCTATTTTGGAGACAACAGAACAAAACTTCCTCTTCATACATGCCTCAATGTCAGTATTATAAAATCATAGATTTGGAAGGGACCAAAGGGCCAACTAGTCTTATTCCCTGCAGTGCAGGAATTACAAAACTAAAGCACTCCTGAGAAATGGACATCCAATCTCTGTTTTAAAAACCTCCAAAGAAAGAAAGTCCATTATCTCCTGAGGAGGTCTATTCCATTGCTTAACAGCTGTTAACAGTCAAGAAGTTCTTCCTAATGTCTATGTGGCATCTCTCTTCTTATGAGATATTATATCATGAATGGGCAGGTTCTGGAAATCTGGGCCAATTTTCAGTCCTCAGAACCCATCAGGGACCACACAAACCCTTCCCATACAAAAACCCAAATACTGACCCACAACTCCTTCTCAATTTGGAAGTCGCTGGTTTCCCATTTGGGGGAAAAAAACCTGGGTGAGTAATACCTTGCACCTTCTTTTATGGCAGAACTGCAGCTCCAGGAGGCTTCTTCAAGCAGGAAAAAATGGTGAGATATTATATAGTGAAGCATGTTTTTACATCATTAATTTCAGTGCAGTCTTTTACAATAACTTCTGAAAGCTACAACCTAAACAATTTTTTTTAAAAAAATTGTACCCATAAGTTCCTCTTACAGGCTGTAAAAACAGCTGTAACAGCATGCATGATGTTTTTGCAGGTCCTTCTAACCACAGAGACCAATATGACTTTTGAAGTTATCAGTATACAAACATTCAAGGTTGCCGTGAGGTGAACTAATTATTCCAATGAATAACTTTCAGCAAACCTGTGCTGTGAACAAGACGCTGTACTTGTTGGTCAAATACATTTCCTGTGTCAGCTACAATATTGGCCAAGGAAGGTGTAGGAGGAAATTTTGTGGTTTGCTAGTTTGCTTGAACTGCTGCTGTGTATCACAAATAAGTACAAAGTTACAAGTAGAGACCTGATTCACACAAACATGGTGAATGAGCACAACAGTCAGTGTGGCCAAGGGGATAGCGTATGGGATTTTGAAAAAATTTCAGGTTTCTCTAAGAGGACAAATAGATGACCACAGGAGATATGGTTCTTGGCAAGATTGAAAATCCAATCTTAAAATCTCATATATTTTAAGTTAATTGTGCTTTCCTTAAAATGATGTTTATTTAGTATGCCTGAGTTCAAGGTGCCTTATTCAGAAATGAATGCACGTAGGATTACAGTCCCAATTGTAAAAGAGCCTCATGCTTTAAGAGTATTTCCTATGTGTATTTTCTACATATCGGGCCCCAGAGATGTACGTCTTTCTGAAGGATTATCAAAGAGAGGGGAACAAGGCTTTCCATCATCTCCAGAATACAGCCATCAGGGTTAGATCTGAACAGGAGAGCTTTGATGAGGAGAGGAAACAGATTGATGACCATCGGTTACTCTACTGAACCCATTTCATGTGCTGTTGTGTTAGAAGTTTGAGTTGTCAAGAAGATTACTGCAAGCTCATCAGCACCAGAGCTTCCCAGCTGATACAATCTGGCCATGTCCTGAGGTCCCATCTGACCTGTTTTTGCATCTTCCAGACAGTCTTCTTTGCCAGCATGGCTTTTTCAGCCATAACAATGTATGATCTATATTTTGTGCCAATTAAATAATGTTCATTGCCAAGCATACCATGGAGTGGGGGTGTATGGTATGTACTTTGGACTCAGTTTGCTCCAACTGAAACTGAGGACCAAGGGGGAAAATGGGAGGAGAAGAAAGAAATGGAAACATTTTCTAAAAGTAGCTGAAAAAGGGGGATGACGAAGGATGAATTAGGAATGTCCATTCAGAATCAAGACAGTCTGATGGCAAGTGGAGTAGAGACATGGAATTAGTGGGATATACATAAAAGTTGGCATATGAACATTCAGTGAGCTTATTCTAATTAGGACTAGAAGTTGGATTGAGGTCAGAAGTGGAAACACATGGTTTTCCCAGCTGCTTTTGGATTGCAGCTGTGAGCATTCCTCACCATTGGATATGCTGGCAAGAGTTGCAATTCAACATTTGGAGGACTACACCAATTCCCAGTTGTTACTGAAGCCACTGAGTTGGCAGCACCTTAAAAGGCTAACACATTTAATTTGGCATGATCTCTCATGAACTGTAGCCCACTTCATCAGAGGAATGAACTGCGGATGAAGTGGGATACAGTTCACAAAAACTTTGCAAGTAAAACTTGCTAGTCTTTTAAGGTGCCAGAAGACTATTTGTGGTTTTCATTGCAACAACCACAAATCGTGCTAGACTAAAGCAGCATGTCAAAATAACAGAACAATACCACCCCAACCTCCAGAAACTGTTTCTGGGAACTGCAGTTGATTATGAACAGTTGTCACACTCTAAAATGATGGATCTCAGGGGACTGTCCTCAGTGTGGTCAACAGTATGACGTCACTGTAGCATCTGAAGGGCATGAGTGCGGGTTCAGTGGTGGAACCATCACTGTTTGTGCTACCACTGCTTGTAGTGAAGCAATGCTTCATGATCAGCTGCAATCTTTAGGAAACAAACTGGAAAGATCAAAGGTTAAGTTAAGTTCAAGAAACTTTGTTATCAAGTGGTACAAAAATGAAGTGATCTCACAAATATTTATTAAAACCATTATACCTTTCCTACCAGACATGTCTCTAATACAACCCTGATTTGAGTTCAACTCTGATTTGATACAATTCAAATTTAATCCAATCCAATTCAGGTCTACATCAACACTCAACATTCAAAAGAAAAAAAGTTCTCCTGTCTTCCATTGATTTGCTTTGGGAAATAAAAATTACCATAACTTTTTGGATTTTTTTTAACATAATCAATTATATTTGATAACATGTTAGTTTCTCAGAGGGGCTTAACCCTAGTAAATATCAGACACTGAATGTTAGGTGTGTGCTAACCATTTTTCAATATGCCTTAAAAGCAGCCATTACTTTTTTCATGTATTTGGTTGGAAATTATTGCTATGATAGTTCCCTGTTAACCTGTCCAAATTATCACTTGTGGGGAAAATTAGCTATGAACACTGCTTTAGCAATGGAAAGAGAGCAGGGTAATTAAGGATCTTTTACTCAATGTTTACGGGGTCAGGTTCAGTCAGAAATCACACAAAAAGGTCCAATGAATGACTTTATTGAATAATAATAGTTTGCACTAATGCAAACACGCACACATGCATCCAAGGGCTAATGGAAATTAAAAGTGGAAATAAGATAGAGGGATTGTTGAGGGATTCTCAGCTTGGGTGATACTGCACCGTTTCCTGAAGTCCTTGGTCCGGGAAGCAGCGACCGAACAGCAACTCAGCAAAGAGATGCTGAGGAGGGAGGTGGGGACCAGTCAGTTGATATGACCAGGAGGCATCATACTAATTCTCCTTGCCTCGCCTTTCTATCCTTCCCAACTAGCCCAAAAACAGGGACTATTTGTAGGAAAAATTTACTTTGAAGGCAAATCCTTTCCCAGGGAAAACAAACAGGGACAGAAAAGAAAAACAAGTCCACATCTGGCATTTCTCTGATATTGGAAGATAGCAAGGTGTCATCCCAGTAACAGGATCTTCCTCTGCTTTGAGGCTGTGGTGTGAGTTTCTGGAGATGGATTTGATAAGGTTTTATTGCTTCCAGTGTCCAACTTTCTGGGAACACTTTTACTCCCTTCAAGTGGACTCCTTAAAGGTTAAAGCCCTTTTGTCCACCATGGGTTATCATAACATGAGGTTTCCTGTAGCTACGTGACTGGGGATTTTACTGGCCTGATCTGGTTCGTTCAATCATATGACCGCTATTGCCTATGTGTACATTTGGGTGACCTCTCTGGTGGGTTAGATTAATTTTATATCAAAGTTGTAGACCCTGGAACAGGCTTTACCAAGAGGGCAACATCCCTTTGAAGCTATTTATCACGGCAAATGGAAAGATCAAGTGGCTTGTCTGTTACCTGCTTCTAAATTCTGCTTTAATATGCAACCTGCTAATATAGCTCACAAATTGGGCAAGGATTCTGGGAAATCAGGATTCAGATCCCTTTTCTATCATGGAAATCCAGTGGATGATTTTGGAGAAGTTACACTCTCTCAGCCTATGTGGAAGACAATGGCAAAACAAACATTCTCTGAACAAATCTTGCCAAGAAAGACACACACAACAACTACAGCAGTAATGTGTAGCCCTACTCAAATTTTCAAGTGGATGGGGAGGGAATTAATAGATGAGCAGAGCAAGCAGGCTAGTCCCACTCTGCTCTACTGCTATTCTCTTCATGTAGAATAGTATGAAAAGAAAATCTTTCACTATGCATACAGAGGTTACAAGTATGTTCAAGCCAGTGTGCTCCTTCTGCTCACATGTTAATTTTAAGCCCTTCTGAGCACTTGTGTGCTGTGCAGCCAGTCTCTGAAGTACATTAAAATCAAAATCAAGCTTGACCTTGAAAACCAGGACAAATGTGGTGATGTAGAAGAAAAAGGAATGGCCACTAGGTCATAAAACTGCTCTTAAAAGAACCTTGGGAGCAACATGCATTTACACAAGCTCAAGTGAACAGCAGTTATAAAGACTACAGAAGGAAGAGATTGGGTTGGGAAAAGGTTAGGTAAGGGGGAAATGAAGCTTGGAGACTGGTGGGGTGAAGGGAGGGGAACTGCAAACTACAGTAAATACAGAACTGCTACCAAGTATCTTTCTGAAACTTTCCTCCTCCTAAAAGAGAACTAGGAAAACAGCAAAAGAACATATCTTCCCTAAAAAGTATTGTGATCAAAAAGTGTTCCTGAGGTCTTTCTCCCAGACTGAAAACAAAAGTTGTCAAAGTTCTGCTCTCCCTTTCCCCTCTGATCTCCCAAGTGTTTCTCTTTCATGGTGCCATAAATCCTTCAGAGACAGCTATGTTGGCTTAAGCTGGTAGGTAGACTGCGTGATGTCAGGGGCATGGGCCCGGCTGGGCCTGTCGCTACCCCTGAGGCCGCCGCTGAAGCGGCAGCGGACACGGCGGCGGCTGACGGGGCCTGCGCGGAGGCCACCGCGGCCGACGGGGCCTGCGCGGAGGCCGCTGCGGCTGAGGAGCCTTGCCTGGAGGCCGCCGCGGCCGACGGCTCGGGCCTGGCGGCCGTGGGAGAGGCTGCCGGGCCTGGAGCCACTTACCTAGAGGCTGCAGGCTCGAGTCCCTCGTCGTCGGCTGGCTTGCCGGGGTGGGCGGGTCCCGGGCCTGCTCCCGGGGCTCTGCCCACCCGCGGCCCTGATCTGCGGGAGGCCTGGGAGTCTGCCTGTGGCCCCGATCCGGAGGAGGCTGATGCCTCCGCCTCGCCTCCTCCTTTCCAGCAGCGGCGGCAGGCCAAGGAGGCCGTCCGCTGGTCCTGGCGCCTGCTGGAGAGGAGGCGACGGGCAGAGAGCTCGCAGCTGTGAGGCACAGCACAGCTGCGAGCCCTCAGCCACATGGCCACGCCTGATTGGCCGGCGCCTGGCTTGGAGGGCTATTTGAGGCAGGCGCCGGGCTGGGGAAGGCACGGAGCAACAACCGTCGGTCAACTGTGGTCCTGCTGTCTGTGCCTTGTTCCTGCCCGCGCCTGAGACCAGTCCTCCTGTTCGCCTTGGTGAAGTAACCTGCCTTATGTACTTTAACAGCCTGTGTTTATTTCTGTTAGGACTGAGTGGAAGCTTTGCCTGCATTAAGGACTATTTCTGTTAAGACTGTGTAGAAGCCTGCTTGCTTTGTACTTTTGAGTTTTGACTGCATTAAAGCCCTTCACCTCTAACCTGCTCCCTTGCCGCTGCCTGACCACTGCCTGGCACTGACACGTATAATTCACATCCAGATAGCATGGAGTCATATGTTAGCAACCATCTTGATTATGACATGGCAAAAATTAATAGGGTAGCAGTTTTATTATCCAGTCCTCTACATTCTAATCTATTGAAATGTTTGAGAGATAGCAGTGTGTCTCTAAAGCAAAGTAAGCAATTGACATGGCAGAAGCTGAACAACAACACGTTCCATGTCTACACATACAGACCATCTAGGGGAGATAAAAGGAAGCGTAGTCTTCTTTTAAACATAGAAAATTAGCCTTACTAACCATAATTCTGCATAATCAAAATTCATGATGACATGCGAGAGCATCATTGTGTGGAAATGGTGCATCACTTGGCTATGCATTGAGGTCTCTTCTGATCTAATTTTGCAATGCACATGTGCAGCCAGCTTTTCCTCTTGGTCAGCATGGCCATACAGCCACAACAGGGTATATTTTATTTGTGCCAATTAAATATTCACCAATTAAATATATATTTGCCAGTCAAACCATATTGAAGTGTAGGGGTGTATAGCCTGGTAACAGTGGTCCATACTGTCAGAAGCGCACCAGATTGCAAGAGATTGTCATAGGTGAACCAGGATGTCTACAAGACATGCAGATAATACTCAAATCCACAGAATATTTTCCAACCAGTTGACTATAACTAGTCTTGATAGTACAACCTGACATCCTTGGCAGCACCAGTCCTATCATTAGATAGGATGAGGTAGCAACCTCAGCTGAAGGCTGGAGCAGCAGCCTCACCCTCTGCCATTCCTCTTGAAACAATTCCCTTCAAACAAAAGAAACGGCTGTGTTTATCAATATCATCTGCCCAAACCCATTAAACTATTTTCTGGCCCTGAGGTGTTGTGGAGAACACTGTTCATTTACCACTGTGAAAAAGTATTCAAATGTCAATACAGTTCACTTCCATACATTAAATCATAATAGGCTTCCTTCCTGCCTCAGGAAGCAGAATGCCTTGGGCCAGCCATGATATATGAATATCTGCTGGAAATCCTGCAACCTATCAGGCCTCGTGGCTGTGCAGAAACAATGCTGGAGGACAATGAGCCGTGTTAATAAGTCTGACTGGCGTGTTGACTGGGAGAGTCTGGAAGGTGTAGTCTGACTTTTCTGAAATCTGATTTTGTCAACAACACTGCCTCAAGACGGGGGCAAAACCAGCCTAGGAACACTTTATATAATTGTGGAGACCCATGAGATGAGTGACTTCACAATTTAACAGCATGGATCAACAGCCATGGAGAAACAGTTTCCCAAACCATCCATTTAATTCCTATAACATGTAGGCTGCTTTTTAGAATATGTAAAAAGAACAGACAGAAGTGGGTTTCATAATGGGTTTATATAAGATGTGAGGACCCCAGTTTAACAGAAGAAAGATTACAGGAACACCAGAATATTAATTAGAATTTTAAAGGTATATCCAGGGACAGCAAGGGGAAAGCACTGAAGAGGGTAAATGGTAAGAGGGTAAATGTGAAACTAGGCAAGGTAGATTTGAAGAAAAGATAGTGAGATGAGAATGGAAAAAACAATGCAAATTTATGAAAGAAGAAGCAATATGAAGAAAAGTAATGCATAAATGAGTCATCGTAGATACTGGTGTTACAGGAAATATTGTATACTGTGAGAATAGAGGCATCACCAGACATTTTCTAAAAATGTAACAATTTGCAGTAAAAAAAATCACTGGGATGAGTCTGGAGTGGGCATTAAAGGGTAACTTGACTGAATATTGTCCAATCTGAATGCCATTCTCTCCAACATTTCTCAGATGAAAACTGGACACGTGAGGCTAAGCAACATCAGATTATGGTCAAGATGGTAAAGGTTATTAATGAGCAGACGAGCTAGGAGAGGCTGCAGAAGTTTGTCTTAGCCTGAATCTACAGGGAAGGGCAAGATCCCAGCCTTCTTCTGTCCACCACTGAGCTAACTGATTGCAAATTATTTTTGCAATTTGAAATCAGCTTGCAGCTATTGAAGTAAAGTAAAGTATTGAAGTAAAGTAAGGACAAAGAGAGAAAGTGGGAAGAAAAGAAAGGAATCAAGACATTTTAAAATCAGCTGCAAAGGTGGGGTAACAGAGGATTAATCGGAACTGTCCCTGACAGTTTATCTACTCTAGTTGGAATTAGTAAATTGGAGTCAGGTCATCTCTATTTACTAGTCCATAAAGCCCCAGAATTATTCTCACCCTGTGTAGATTATCCAGGCCCAGTGAA
Source organism: Ctenosaura bakeri (assembly GCA_948474755.1). Classification (NCBI taxonomy): domain Eukaryota; kingdom Metazoa; phylum Chordata; class Lepidosauria; order Squamata; family Iguanidae; genus Ctenosaura; species Ctenosaura bakeri. The sequence goes on from CAOLHI010001969.1 coordinate 187,755, forward strand.
TCATACAGGCCTCTGCTGTAAAAGTGAAGCTGTTTCTTATAGCCTGCTTATGAGCTTGCTGTGGATTCCCCTGTGCAATAGAGAATAGATCATTGGAAATGACTGTACAGTATGTAGGATTGCCAGTTCAGGATCATCCCAAGCCCTAAGTTTTCAGAGCCAAACTCTAGTGATGGCCCCCGGTGATGTGCAGACTGCAGTTTCTCACTTGCTTGGGGAGACAGAATAAGGAACACTTAATCTTGCCTGTTGTTTCTTGCCAGAAAGTGGGTGCAGAGTAGAGCGAAGGGTGAACACTGAGATCATAACTGGAACAGAAGAAGGAAGCTAAGTAAGTAAATATGTAGATGCGCCCTTTGCCTCCCTGGCCCGTTGAGAGTCTTTGCAAGTTGCAGTAACAAATCAATGTGTCCTTGCAAATTGTAGCAAGCTGCCACTGTACTATCTGACCTGGTGATTTGTACATAGCCCTTTGTTCTTTCTCAGACCTGAGCCCCACAAAACTGAGACTTTGTACCTTCATCTCCCACTGGAGACGACACGTGAAAACTGGAGACTCAGAGTCAGACCCTGAAATCTGGCAACCTTGTCTGTATGAGTTTAAACAGGATGGTGAAAAAGTCACACAGCAACAGAAGGGCAAAAGATAATGGGCAAAACATCCAGTCTACATCATCTAAGGTTCCCCAATTTCAGAAAAGTGACTCCAGCCAAAGCTGTTTAAAAACCTGGCTTTTGTCGCTCCTCGCTGCAATCAGCAGGAGAGATATATTTACTCATATTAGCTTCAGGAAGGAAAAGTGGAGGGCTAAGACAGGCTGTGACAGTAAGCCAAGACCACGTTGGCATAGATCAGATGTTCTGATCCAGTGATAAGAACAACATGTGGGTGTGATGAAAGGGAGGCATCATACAATAAAGAGCTGGTGACAGAACAGCCCTGGAGCAGTTGTGGAAACCTGAAAAACATCATAGCCCAATTGTTCTAAAAAAGAGAGTACAAAGATTGTAAGAAGGGCTTGCTCAATGTATTTTGTGCATTTTGAGTACCAGGGTTTTGTGGATTTCGGATGTTGTTGTATTGTGAACTGTTTGTCACTGTTGATATTAAGGTCAATAGATTGTCCCAGGCCCCAGAGCTTCTAGACCAAAACCTGGAATGTCATGTCAAGTAGAGTTATGAATTGACTATCAAGCAAAGCTGATTACAGTGTGTCATAGAAAAAAGAGAGAGAGAGAGAGATTCAAAATATATATATTTTTATTTGGAAATTAAGACAGACATCTTACATGAGGGGCAATTTTAAGCAACTAATCAATTCTTCCTTGCAAATTGTAGCAACTCCCTGCTCTAGCAACTGAGATGAAGATTTGCATCTGGTCCTTTCCTTTCACCAGAGCTGAGCCCACCAAAACTAGAGAGTTTGCATCTTCATTTCCCACCTGGAGATGATCAATGAAAACTGGAGCCTCAGGACTGAGATCCGGCAACCCAATATGAAGAATCACAAGATTCCCATCCCTGAGCCTTGAGATTTGGCAACCCTATTCATGTCCATGGTCCCAGAGCAACTAGCCCAAAACCAGAGTCCACCTCCACCAATTATGAAAGTGCAGAGTCTGAAAGATGCATGATAATTAAGATAAAAATGAAGGAAAGAAAAAAAAAGTTGGAGAGAGAATTTAGCAGTATGTTTGAGATGAGCTGATTTACTTACCTGTGGCTTTGATATCACTCAATCAGTGTATATGATGAAGCAGACAGATATCCATATTAAACCTCATATTAAACTAAATCATGTCTCTAGGATGCTGCTAGATTGTTCTCTCCACCAGTACCACTTTTTTCTCTTTCCTCAACTTTATATGCCAAAGAGGGACTAACACACTGAAAATAATAATAATAATAATGATGATGATGGTGATGATGATGATGATATTTATTTATTTACATCCCGCCTCTCCCCATGGATCGAGGCGGTACTACAACAATACATTAAATATGTTAAAAGCAAAGTAACAACTCTGCAAATATATTATTTAGTGTGATCTTTACAACATTATTTCCACATCATTGCTTCTTTGCCCCTCTCACTTTAGCACCAGTTCACCCAGACTGTTTTTTGCAATAAAGCTTTGATCAAAGGTTAAGTGGGAAATGATCACTTAGGACAGGAGATCTGTGTGACATTTCCCAATAAATAAATAAATAAATAAATAATCAAGCTTTTGCACAGCTAAACCAGGAAGTTGAATGTGAATTGGAACTGTGGGACGTAGGAACACAAACTGCACACTACTTTATGCATAATTAGCACATCATGTGAACAGCTGTTGATCTGAAAATGCTTTCCTGTATTCTAAGGCAGTGGAGGACAACTTGTGGCCCTCGCAACATTATTGGGCAACAACCCCTCCATCATTTCTCAGCATTAGCTGGGCTGACCTTATCTGAGCAGAGTTACTATTGAACATCCCCATGTTTTATAGAGATATATGGAAGATATAAATTGGCTACATGCTCATATGCTTTGCATCCCACTAAACTAGAATACTAATCAGCCAACTGAATATTTTTCACCTATCATTTTCAAATTTCTTTTCTGCACTGATGACTGAGAAAATTCAGTGAAGCAAAGCAGATGGGTTTAAGGGAGTGAAAGCTAAATTCAGAGCATGCATTTAGAAATTAAGTTTGAATCATTAGGTTCAGGATGTTTGCTGGACACAGACAGCTGGATGAACCATCTGACTGCCCAACTCATAGTTAATAATATCTGGGCTGACATCAAGCAGCAGTAGATGAGTGTTCGTACTCTTTGAATATCTCACCAGTAGTGACATTTCCAAAATAGTGACCCAGCATCTACTCATCAGTTATAGAACCTCTGCAGTTACTTATTTAGTGAATGCCAAGTTTCTATTCTAACTTCTTTCACTGTCTTAGGCACATACGAAACTGTCCTAAACAAGGCAGTTGGTCCATCCGTCTAGCCCAGTGTTATCTACATCAGAAGTGAGAAACTTCCAAACATTGATGGTAAACCAGGTGTTTCAGCATTTTTAAAACAAGTCAGAATCACTTGATTTAGGGAGATGGGGGTTTGTCTGTGTGGCTGTGGTTTTTCACTGACTTCCAGCTGTACACTGTTGAAAACTCCTTTAAAAGGAACATTTTCTGATTGTTTTAAAAGACTTCCACTAGCATTGGGGATTTTTGGTGAGGTCTGAGCACCAAAAGAAGATTTGGGAGTGCTATTAAATAGAACTGAAACTTCAGAAGGAGAAGAGAAACTTGAGGTTCTAAATTTAAAATGCTTATTCAACCAAAAAAAAAGCTGGTTATTTTGGATTGTTTGTCTATATTTTCAAACATCAGCTGATACTAAGAGCACTTCTGTTTCTTCTAATTCCAGCAACCCAAACCAATCTCATCACATTTTAAGTCAATAAAATGCTATACATTGTTAATTTTCCCCTGTCTGAAGCAATTTCTGAACAGATTCTACATGGTGAGCCATGGAAGAGTACAGCTATAAATATGGAAAGAAGAAAATACATTTTCTTGGAGAAAGTCATATACAGCAATCCCCCCTTATCCACTGGAGATATGTTCCAAGATCTCCTATAGACACCTGAAACCATGGATTGTACCAGACTCTATAGTATACAGGGAAGAGGGCCACTTCCAGCGACTTCTGGTGGTGTTGGTGGAAGGGTGGTTAAAGTGGGAGAGGTGGGCAGACAGGTAAAGTAAGGACAGGGTAAAACAGATCACATGAGTGCCATCACTCAAATGTCAGTATTTTCTATTTAACATTTTTGGATCATGGATAACTGAAACTGTAGAAAGTGAGATCATAGATAAGGAGGGATTACTGTATCTACCAGCATGGTATAGTGGTTTGAGCATTAGACCACAACCCTGGCAAACAGGGTTCTATTTCCCGCTCAGCCATGGAAACCCACTGGGTGACTTTGGGTGCATAACACACTCTCAGAAAACCCCATATTAGGTTTGCCTTAGGGTCATCATAGGGTGGGGTTACAAGCTTGATAGGGTTATAAGCTTGATAGATGAAGAGAATGCTGTAGACGTAGCATATCTTGATTTCAGGAAGGACTTCAACAAAGTTTCCCATGACAGTCTTGCAAAGAAGCTAGTAAAATGCAAGCTGGCTACTGTTAAGTGGATTTGTAATTGGTTGACCAACCAAACCCAAAGGATATTCACCAATGGCTCCTTTTCATTCTGGAGAGAAGTGACTAGTGGGGTGCCACAGGGTTCTGTCCTGGGCCCAATGCTATTCAACATCTTCATCAATCACTTTGGTGAAGGAGTAGAGGGCATGCTCATCAAATTTGCAGATGACACCAAATTGGGAAAGATTGCTAATACGCCAGGGGACAGGATCAAAATTCAAAATGACCTTGACAGATTGGAGAACTGGGCCAAAGCTAACAAAATGAATTTCAACAGAGAAAAATGTAAGCGCCTACATTTAGGCAGAAAAAATATAGGATGGGGAACACATGGCTGGATAGCAGTACATGTGAAAGGCATCTAGGAGTCTTGGTAGATCACAAGCTGAACATCAGTCAGCAGTGTGATGCAGCAGCCAAGAAAACCAATGCGATTCTTGATTGTATCAATAAGAGTATAGTATCTAAATCAAAGGGGGTAATGTTTTCACTCTATTCTGAATTGGTTAGACCTCATTTGGAATACTGTGTCCAGTTCTGGGCACCTCAATTCCAGAAGATATTGACAAACTGGAACATGTCCAGAGGAGAGTGACCAAAATGGTGAAAGGTCTGGAAGCCATGCCCTATGAGGAACAGCTTAGGGAGGTGGGTATGCTTAGTCTGCAGAAGAGAAGGTTAGGAGGGGACATGATGGCCATGTTTAAATATTTGAAGGGATGTCATGTCGAGGAGGGAGTGGGCTTGTTTTCCAGTGCTCCAGAGCAATGGATTCAAGCTGCAGGAAAGAAAATTCCACCTGAACCTCAAGAAGAACTGCCTGATGGTCAGAGCTGTCCAGCAGTGGAATATGCTGCCTCAGAGTATGGTGGAGTCTCCTTCTTTGGAGGTTTTTAAGCAGAGGCTGGATGGCCATCTGTTAGCAATGTTTGATGTGTGTTCCTACATAGCAGGGAGTTGGACTGGATGACCTCTGTGGTCTCTTCCAACTATATGATTCTATGAAGACATACAGCAACAACAATGACAACTGTATCCGCTCTGCAAGCCTACATACTGGGCTCAGAGTGATGAGCAGCAACATTTCCACATATTGTTTATCACAGAGGTATTGAAGTCAATTTTCAAGTGGAAGCACTCAGCAATTTTGGCAGTCAAGCCTCCAACAGAAGTCCAAAATTCAGGCAACTGTGTTGATCTATATGTCTGGAGTGGGAAGCATGCAGGCCATATAAAGCTGCCCTGTGCTGCTTTTGAGGCCTTCAAGCATCTTTCATTCTCTCTCAAAGTTTTCTTTTCAATCTCCCAATTTAATTGGGCAGGTTTTTGGTCACCACAGATTGCTGCTGAATTTTGGTGGCAAACCATGGTGTCTACAAAAAAAAAAAAAAAACCTCCATCCTCACCTTCTGTTGTATTCCCTCCTTACCTTTCATCTTCTTTCCCTATTCATCCACTCTCCTTCTTCATGAAAGAAAGAGAAGAGGAGACAAACAGTGATTAATTGAATTCTAGCATCCCCTGCTAGCCATTGAAAGGAGAGGAGCATTTAAGCAGTGTAAGGCCCTTTTCAAAATGTCTTCTTGTTCCCAGCGATCCAAAGAGCAAAGACATTTGTGAAGGTGACAGAGAATATTGCATTTGCAAGTACAGTACACAAGCAAATTTCCCAGTCACTTCTACTCCAGGGAATTTGTTCCCAGAATCCCCTTGGACACTAGAGAGTGGCAAACTGCCACTGATGCTTCTATTATCACCTTTGTCATTGATTATGGCATTTTTCTCCCTGTCAAGAGAGCAAGGAAATAGGTGCAACCTCCTGAGGACTGAAGAGAAGAAAAACCTGGCCATCCAGATCTTCTGCTCTGCCCATTCTAATACATATCAACAAATCAGGTCATGCAGTTTTAGTCTCCATCAGAAGCAGGTCTTTCATAATGATCAGGGTTTTAATTGTCTACTCAAGACTGAGATATACAACAGCACTAGTTCACAACAGCATTTTACTACTGTGAAAATACATCTGCCCTGTCCCCAGCTACTGTGAGGACTGAAGGTAAGCTTAGAAGTTATAAAAAATAGGGAAGCATGAGGTGGTATGACAGATGATATCATCAGCCTGTCTAATCAAAATGTTTCAGTGTTTCAACCTTTTGAGCCCTGCCTTCATTATCCCATGATTTGCCCATATCTCTTTGGAGACAAAGATGCAAAAAAAAACTACTTTTGAAGGAGCCAATAACAAAATGTGTCCATAGGGAGAAATGGTGACAATATTCACACCATTCTCCATAAATTCCATGGCCTGTTTTAAAAACTAATATTTCAAGTTAATGAAGCAATTTTCAAAAATTCAGCTAATATCAATTAGCATCATTTATGACCACAAATGAATCTCTTGGTTTCTAATATTGAATACAAGTGAATTAATTTTCAAGCCTAATGTTCCAAACTCTAGTAAGTTATCTTGTCCATCTTTCCTATCTTTGTCCTCCCAGGTATTTGGTGTAGCAAAAACCCAGGTTGCAGAATGACAGGGGAGAAAGTGCTGTCATCCATAAGGATTCCATCTCCCTCATGAGGAAACCCATCTGCCCTTGCACCAGCTTTGAAGATTTGTACCTTGTATTGCACCAAAGAAAAATAAAGGGGATGTTGCTGGTGTACAGTCCATCTCACTGCTCAGCAGTTCCCCTGCCTGAGTTGGCCGATATGGTCTCCAAAGTGGTACTGAAGAAACTCGGGACAGTAGTTCTTAAGGACTTCAGTATCTATACTGAGGCCATTCTGAGGGGCCCAACTCAGGATTTCATGTCACCATGGGGCTGTCTCACTACACTGTTGGTTCAACACACGTGGGAGCACATATCCTTGATTTGGGCCCTTTTCGCATGGCATTCACCATGTGAAAGGGCCTCTGGAGTATTGCACAATCGCGAAGAGCAGTCCACATGACATCCTCGCAAGTGCAAGACGCTGCTGAGGCCAGCGGGCACCAATTGCACACTATTTCATTTTTGGCTTGTAGCCAAAAATGGTGTGTGATCATGCATCACACCAGGGCCCCGTGCACACTTACCATGCGTGCAGAGCCTCTGGAGCTGCAGTGCTCATGTTTCCTGCCCCAGTGCAGCCTGGGAAAATCCCAGGCTGCGCTGTGGAAGGAAGAGGACGAGCCCTCATGCTGCCTGCTTGCCAGCAGGCAGTGGCTGTGGAGGCGAAGCAGCAGGGACATGAGAGCCTCTCGCAAGAAGCTGCTTGCGTGATCCCTATGCCCCAGTGCCGAGAAAAGGTAAGGTGCGGAAAGGGCCTTGGTCTTTGTGGGTGGCTGGCTGGCTGGATAAAGGATGATATGATTTGAGGGAGGGGAGTTCAATAACACTGTTGTGGTGGCCAAGCTACTTCCCTGTGTTGGATTGGCAGTAGAAGACCCTTCCTGCAGAGGTGAGGGACTCCAGAAGATGATCTGCCCCGAGAGACTTATTAAATTTGAAGAGTCCATGAATGCCTTGGGAATTTTCCAGCTGAGAGGGCTGGCAATTTGGTTGAAGCCTTGATTAAATTATGGAAGAATAAGATGGAAAGGACCATCAATACAATTGCTCCTAAGGAGCCAATTCAGTGTTGTGGAACCCATAATTCAGGAGGGTTGATGGCTGTAGTGAAGGTGGCACAGGTCATAGAGCATGTATGACTGAAGCTCAACAAAAACTCTTCATTGTGCTTATTAGGTGGTAATGAAGATGGCAAATGTCATTCTGTGCCTCCACTATTGAACCCTTGCCATGCTGCCCAGCAGAACTAATCTGCATGGTGGACAGCCCAGCATTGGAGCTCTCAGTTACCTGCTGTTACAACTTTTCCATGCATTTCAAGGAGTTCATATTCACTCACAGCCTGATTCCACAGTTATTGCAGTTCTGAGGAAGCTTTCAATGCTCCATCCGATCAGTTTTTCTGGGATCAGTTTCAGTCGTTGTGGGTTAATAATTTGGAGAAGACATTTGAATTAGTTTGTCTCACCTTATGTAAATTTAAACCTTGTCCCTCTTGTTTCGTAAAATCTAGCAGACACGGATTGAATAGGTGGGACCAGGAGGTGCCTGTTGCCTTGAAAGAAGCTGTGGTGCACCTTCTCCTGAAGATGACCTCTCTGGACTGAGAGGTACATGAGAACTGCAACATCATTGATGACATCCCCTTCTGGGGCAAGGACACTGAGCACGTGATTGCTAGGCAAGTTCAAATATTCTTGGAGAAAACAGCTTATCCAGATTCATTTAGTTTGGTTTCAGGCCAGGGTACAGTACAAACAAACAGCCTTAGTCACTCTGACTGATGACCTACTCAAAGGGAAGAATAGGGGGGATGCTACCCTGTTGAGCTTCCTGGATTATTCAGCAACTTTTAACACCATTGATCATGTTATCTTACTGAATCCGCTCTGTTGCATGGGAATGAGAGGCTGGTTTTGTTCATTTTTTCAGTGTAGTTCCAGAGTGTAGGATTGGGGGATTTCTGCTCAGCTTTGTGGCTATTAAAGTATGCATTATTGAAGGGCTCTATCTTGTGCCCTATGCTGTTTAATACAGTTGGCCCTTCATATCTGCAAAGTCTGTATCCATGGATTCAAACAATCACAGCTTAAAAATATTCCCCCCAAAAATAATAAAAACAAAACAAAACCCAAAAAGCAAACTTTGATTTTGCCATTTTCTATAAGGGGCACCATTTTACAACACCATTGTACAACACCATTGTGACTGGAACATCCACTAATTTTGGTATCGTGCCACCAATTCCTAGTGGATACCAAGGGCCCACTGTATCTATATGAAGCCACTAAAGATCATAAGGAGTGTTGAACTGGGTTGCCATTTGTACGCTGACAGTATTCAGTATTGTCAATGTCTTTGTCATTGGAGTCAGCTGGGGCTGGGCAAGTGCTGAACTAGCACCAGGATGTTGTAATGGGCTGGCTGAGGGCCAATAAATCAGAATAAGACAGAAGATGCATGACTTGGTGGTTCTTGGGCGTGAGAACTGGGTAAACAACAAGCTTTGGATGGGGTTGCACTACTTCTAAAGGAGCAGATATGTAATTTGAGAATACTCTTAAATCCATCTTTGTCACCGGAGGTCCAAGTGGACCCTGTGGCTTGAAGTGTTTGGCATTGCCTCCAGCTGGTGTGAGCTATAGCTTTTTCTGGACAGGGACAACTTAGCCAGAGTAGTCCACGCATTGGTAACTTCCTGATTAGAGTACTGCAATTTGGCCTATATGGGGCTGCCCTGGATGATGACTTGGAAGCTATAGCTGTTGCAAAATGCAGCCGCAAGATTGCTGACCAGGACACCCTAGAGACATAAAATTGGTCTTAAACAAAATGCATTGGCTGCCAATTTGTTTTCTGGTCTGAATTCAAGGGGTTGGTGATGTCATTGAAAACTCTAAACAGCTTGGGACCACAGAACTTGAAGGAGTGACTCTCTCTATATATGCCTGCCTAAGATTGAGATCTGCCTCCTCTGTGTCCCACCAGTGGGAAAAATGGGCGCATGACACAGGAGAGGGACTTCTTGCCTATGGCACTCCATTTATGGAATGCTCTCCCCTTGGAGGCTTGACCAGGAGCAACATTGGTTTCTTTTTTGGCAGTGGGTTAAAATAAGAATTTTTTATTAAAGCCTTTGGGACCTAACTTACTTTTAAACATCGCATGGTTTTCACTCTTTTACTCTCTCAAAGTTCTTTTAACTTTCTTTGAATTCATTAATGTTGGTTTTATCTTGTTTAAATTATTCATTCATTGTAAATTGAAATTGTTCAAATTGTTTATATTGTTTTAACTGTTGCCACCTTGACATCTCATGATAAAAGAGCAGGATAAAGTATTGTAATACAGAATAAATAAATAACTATCTAGACGTCTGCTGTTTTTTCTAAAGGGGAAAAATATTTTAACAGTCCTTTTAAAATGTACAATAAAAATGGGCTCGTTTACATGCACTTGAGGTCAAGTCCCATACATTTTTAGAAGTGGGAGAACTTTTAAACATTTTATTGCTATCTCTGTTATATCTTCATCCCAGAAAGGGAAAGCACCATACTGGATGGAGTTGTGTAATTCACAGCCTTAGTGAAACAACAAAACTAATGGAATTTCAAATATCTCTTAAAAAAACATGTAAAGTTCCTATTCCAGACATAGTTATAATCTCTGCTGTTGCAACCCACTTATTTATTCCTGTGTGACGGCAATGGCTGTGATCCAACATTATGTGATGCACTCAGAAACCTATTGAAATAAAAGACCTTAATGAGACTTTACTCTGGATTAGAGTATGACCAATGTATTTATGAGACAATGGCCGACATTGTTTGTTTAAGTTCACATACCACTCCATGGCAAAGATCTCAGAACCATTTACAGTAAGGAAGAGAACAATTAAAAACAAAGAACAGAACAAGCAATAAAAATCAGAACAGAACAGAGAGTGAAAACAAAAGTAAAATATATAAAACAATAACAAGGATAAAGTTAAAAGACAAAAAAAATCTTAATACTAGACTTGGGGCTAGTCTTAACATATGGCAACGTGAGGAGGCCACTTCTATCAAAAGGTCTAGAGTGCCATGAAAAGTCACTAAATCACATTAGTAATATCGAGCTTTCAGAAATGGGGAGACATACTTGGGATTTTCTGGCTCAGTTACTCAATGAACATGACTGGGTTTGAATACTTTGGGAGGGGGTGCCATTTTCTGCTGGAACCTGGGTTTTGAGGAATGCCATTTGTTATTCCACCTTACTCAGCAAGATGTTTTGGACTTTGTATAAAATTTCTTGAAAACAAGCTGTTTTCATCACTCACCTGAAAGCCAGTTAAAAAGGGTGCCAATAGGAAATTACATGCCAAGGGACAGTCTAGAAAAATTGCACCCCTGGATTTACAATCAAGGCACCCTGGAGTAGGAAGAAGAACCCACTTGCCTCAACCTACAGAGAAAAAAGTGGGAGTTTATGGCAGCAAAAAGAGAAAAGTCTGGATTTTGGTAAACGCCTGATAACATCATCTGAAGAATAATGGGTTCCCAAAAGCTCTAGTGCAAAGTTTGGAAATAAGCCACCTGTATTCCAAGGAAATATCTCCTTTAACCAAGCTCATTTACAAACTAGGGACATTTATCCATTACTTCTGTATGCCTTGCTCATAAGGCAGCATGACAGGATATTTGGAATTGGTTTTTATTGCAACAAATTACTGACACACACACAAAAAAGCATCTATTAGACACAAGTAGTCATATGCTAGAATGAGAATAAACACCCTGCAGACTCACTGGAATCACTGCTACCATATTGAAATTGGCCTTTCCTTCTGTCAATGGGCTGGAAGGTGGAGATGTGGAGCTATAGTCACAGCTAGAGTTACAATGTTCTATCAAGCTAATATCCCCCTGAAATTGGCCTTTCCTTCTGTCAGTGGGCTGTGAGCAGAAAAGTGGAGTTACAGTTACACTTAATGATCTATTGGGATCATATCCCCCTTGACCAGGTGTCCTATCTATTGTGATAATATCCCCTGACCAAGTGCCCCATTCCTCAGTCTGCAGTGTTTGAATGTGTTTATTTAAAGATGGATGGCCAGGACAGATTAGAAATTCTGTTTGTGTACTGCTCACTCTGTTGCTCAGCAATCTTCTTTCCTGAGCTAGCTGGGGTGGTCTCAAGAGTGGTGTTCAAGTGCTTGCTGCTTGTGATGCTGGGGGACTTCTACATCCATGCTGAAGTTATCCTGTTGAGAATGACTCAGGACTCCATATCTGCCATGATGACCATGAGTCTGTCCCAAGTAGTATCTGGCCCCATGAATGCTGATAGGCATACTCTTGTTTTCTGTACAGGGGATGATGATGATGATGATGATGACGACGATGACGATGATGATGGAGATGATGATGGAATGGAGGAGCTTTCTACTGTTCCATTGTTATGGTAAGATCACTACCTGGTCAGGTTTAGATTCACTGGGACTCAGAGATTCTGCAGGGGGGTTGAATGATTAAGATGGTCAACCCCAGGTGGCTTGTGGATCCAGATGGATTCCAGATAGCTCTTAAGAAGTTTCCCCCTGCCTTGGCAGGTGATCCTGTTGAAGTCCTGGTTGATCTCTGGAATGGGGAAATGACCAGGGCAGTGGACATAACTGTTCCTGCGTATCCCTTCTCATGGACATGAGGTAAACCAGCCCCTGGTTTTCTAAGAAGCTCATAGCAATGAAACAAGTGAGAAAAAGATTAGAGAAACAGTGGCAGGAAATTCAAAGTGAGTCTGACTGAACATAGGCTAAAATCTGTCTGAGAGCCTATGGTGGGATAACATGGGTAGTGAAAAAAGTTTTGTTTGCTTGTTTGTTTGTTTTGGTTTAACACCATTGCATCCTCACAGAACTGTTCAGCAGAGCTGTTCGAGTGGTCAGGGATCTGTTACAATCTGATCCAAAGGAAAATTTAAGCCACTCAACAGCCCACTGCAAAGAATTTGGCCACCATTTTTCAGATAAAAATCACTTGGATTCACTTTAACTTGGACAACAGAGTTTATGCAGGCCCCAAGGATGCAATCTTGACCCCTGCTTGTCCAGTGTTGATGGACATTTCTCAATTTCTATAGCCCCAGGATAGGAACAGAAGCAAGAGCCACACATATGTACTAGACCCATGCCCTCCCTGGCTGATTAAATAGGCCAGAGGAGGACTGGCTGAATGGGTAAGGGAAATGATATACCTCTACAGCAAGGTAGGGTCCCAACATGCCTGAAAGAAGCTTTTATAAAGGCCACTTCTGAAAAATCTTCCCTGGGTCCTACTATACTGCGTAACTATAGGCCAGTCTCCCAAAACGCCCTGTGAGGGCAAGGGGTAACTTCACAACTCCAGAGGTTCCTGAATGAGACAGATTATCTAGATCCATATCAGTCTGGTTTCAGGTCTGGTTGTGGGATGGAGACAATTTTGTCTCTTGGGTGGGTGATCTACACCAGGAACTAGAGAAGGGAGATGCGTCCCTGTTGGTTCTACTGGACTTCTCAGTGGCTTTTGATACCATCAACTATGGTAACCTTCTAGATCACTTTGTTGGGATGGAGCTTGGAGACACTATTCTACAGCGGTTCCATTCTTTCCTGGAGGGGTGCTCTCAGACAGTAGTGCTGGTGGATTCTTGTTCGATTCCTTGGACATTGGCCTGTGGAGTTCCTCAGAGTTCTGTCTTGTCCCCTATGCTATTTAAAATCTACATGAAACCACTTGGACAGGTTGTCCAGAGTTTTGGGATTAGGGTCACCATTATACTGATGATACATAGCTGTATTACTCCTTTCCACCTCATTCCAATGAAGTTATTTCTGTGCTAAACCAATGCCTGGCAGCTGTAATGGACTGGATGAGGGTGAATAAATTGAAGCTTAATCCAGACAAGACACAGATGCTACTAGTCAGACATACAACAAATCTGGAAATAGGGATTCAACTTGTGTTAGATGGGGTTACACTTCCACTGAAAATGCAGGTTCACAGTTTGGGGATGCTCCTGGATTCAGCCATGAGCCTGGAGGTCCACTTTTCATAAGTGACCAGGAGTTCATTTACACAGTAAAGCTAATACACTAACTGAGCCCATTCCTGAGAGTTGGGCCTGGCCACAGTAACACACATCTTAGGTACATCCCATTTGGGTTGCTGTAATGCATGGTACATGGGGCTGCCTTTGAAAAGTGCACAGAAATAAGCACCAATGGTACTGGGAGACACAAAGTGCCTGCTGCTCATTTGGTCTCCCATTGTTACATTTGCATGTTCTTTCTTCTAGCAGATGGGCTGAGAAAAGGGGTTTCATCAGAGTATAGGTGGATCATCAGATGCCAAGAATCATTCCATATGCTCTACCAATGCACTAACAGCTAGTATAAAAAATAATAATTATGGTCTCTAATAATATGGGTTCTTTGGTACTTTCTTTTCCCCACTAGACTTGCAAAAAGTATAGAAAGATAGGTGGCAAAGAGGGAACATTTAAAGAGAAAAAAATGCAATTTTCAGTTGAATTCAGGATCAGCCCACTAAAACATCTCCTATGTCTGAACAAGCAGAGTCTCTTGAAACAACTGCGTCTATAGGCAACCTTATGATTTCTCTCTGCCTAATGCTTTCCAATAAAGGAGTGAACAATACTAGTGTGGATTTGGGGGAGAAGTTGCCGTATTAATTTGTTGGTTTAGTAAAGCAATAAATTTCCTTAGAGGGAGGACACAAGTAATGAAAGCTTTTGCTGTTTTTGCTATGGTTCAGCAGTCTGCCTCACAACTGTTTTATAGGATTGCACAGTCAGCACAGTGGGGACAGCAAAAATGTCTGTTCATGGCAGGGCATAGCAGGTTCTACTTTAATGGAAAAGCCCTCACAGTTAGTGGCATTTTCAGTTTACCACTTGTTTTCTTTTCAGTCAGAGCAGGAAAAGTTAAGCAGGACAAACCTGTGGCTGAGAAAGAACCATCGGTAAAATATCTGAAGAAAGACTGTGAAAAGTTCTACAGTCTCAAGCTGGGGTGACATATGGTCGGGGTGTTACTTCCAGTATGGCACCCTAGGTGAGGACCCCCAGATATCACTTTGATATCAAACAATTTGGTCGTAGCTGGACTGGTTTTTAGTTACCACACTCCACGTGTTTGCGAGGTTCTCCGGACAAGCACAGACATGAGTGCGGCCGTTAATGGTTTTGCATTCCAGACCCCATTGAGGCCAGCACCCCAGCCTCGCTCGTAGCTTCAGGGAACTTCCAGCCGCAAACTCCACAATAGCCGCACGGCTCTCAGCCAAGCTACTCTTTTATGTTGGGCCATCAACGTCCCGGCCACGCTATTGTCATCAAGAGCAAATCCGATCATGTTAAACTTGACCTGTCCAAATCCCTTGTCTAGCACCAAAACCCCTTCTGTTCTCACCTGGCTTGCCATAGCCAGCAGGCACAAACTCTCCTATAAAAACCCCACATTTCCAAACGGTCTTCGGACTACTTTGGACTTCCATCCTGCCTTGCTGCCGGTCGTCTAAGGGAACTCCCCTCAGCTCCCCATGCTGAGCTTTCTTCCCCAGAACCCCGCTCTTCTCCAGGACTACGAGACCAGGTGTCGTATCACCTCTCCCGAACAAATCTCCGTTTCTATTTCCTCAGCTAGTTAGTTTATGTTTTGCCTTTCGTGTCTTTGTCTTTAATAAAGAATTGTCTGTTATTTGGAAAACCTTGTCTAGCCGCTCTCTGACCCGCCGCTGTATACATTGGGTTAAAGATCTCATTAAGTTACCCTGCCTCTCACTCAGCCAAGAGAGTGCTCCAGCTAATTTTCCCCCAGTTGGTATTTTATTTGGCAATCTGGACGCCTCTCCCGGGGGACCCCAAAACACAGGGTAACAGGAGTGGGCACCTCACCCCAAAATGGCAGAGTGAGGTAACTTTTTCAATATCCCTTTCTCTGTCTCTCTGTCTCTGTCTTTCTCTCTCTTTCTCTGTCTCTCTCTCTCTCTCTCCTTTCCCCTAGCATGGAACCCAAAGTAGCTTATTGTCAGGGTGCATAGCTCCTGTCATCTATGGATCTACTGGATGTCTATTGAAACAGTGTATGTCAGTGTAGAGACAATGCCATGAAGCTTCCTGGAGTTTAGCTAGAGCACTACAAAGTATTGAGTGTTAATTGATGATTGTGCCAAAGTCTCTGTTTGGAGTTTGCTTGTGTATTACAATGTATCAAGGTGGAAATAACAGCATCAAGAAGTGTTTGGGGAACTCAAAGTGTCTAAGATGAGGGGCAGGGAATATGTCCTTGCCCCAAGGATGAAAGGAGAGTAAACAACTGTTGAGTGATGTTAAATTTATGATCCTCTCCAACCACACCCCTAAAATTTGTATATGTAGGTATAAAGCCTGTGAACTCCATGTATGCTTTAGTCTTGGCAGCTTCGGAAGAAGTATGCTGTGTTGCCTGCTTTGTTACAAATAAACGCTACTGTCTACCTCTGAGTGGAGTTTGTGGATTGCAAGTTATCCAGGGCAGGACATTTACAGGCTAAAGGCTAAAACAAAGTGTGTGTGATCTTGGGCAAATCACTATGAAGTCTTTACATTTTACACTATATGTAAGCAATTCAGTAGATGACCAAGGTACAAATTGAACTCACATTAATGAAACAGAAACTTGTGAATGGTGCAGATCAGGGGTGGCTCCACACTTAGAAAGAGTGAGGCAGCATGGGGAGGCACGGCAAGAAATTATTATTTAATTCATTCTCAATGTATTTTGATTGTCAGGAAGAAAGCGGCACCTATGAGATATTTCTACGTCTGCTGATAAAATAACATGGCATTGGGTACTATGCACATCACTCTGAGTAGAAATTCAGGTATTTTTTGACATAACAACAAAATCATTCAGGAGTTTTATCCCAGGCAGCAGAAGATCTTAGAGACTTGGGTCATTTCTGCATTATACTGTTACAGTGCTATTATTTCACTTTCAACACCCTGTGAAATTCTGGGTTTTGTACTTTACTGAGGCCAAAGAGCTCTTTGGTTGGGAATTCTAAATGCCTCTCCCTAAAATACAAACTCCAGGATTCCATAGGATGTTGAAAGTGGAATAATAGCACTATAACAGTGTAGTGCAGAAATGGCCCTCATTAGAGATGAACTGTGGCAGAATCCATCACTGCCATTCTTCTCACACAACTGCTTGCATCAAAAGAACCAGGTTAGAGTGAATATTCCCCTTCCCCTTTAGATATTGCACACGCAAAATCTGCACCAGACAGTTGAGCTTTAGAAAATATGAGATATAGTAAAAGATGTTTCAAACAGAGTACACAGCTGCAAAGCAGAAGCTGAACAACAAATAGCTCCATGCCCACCACACAGAGGATCTAGAAGAGAAAGAAGGAAATTCAGTCTTCTTTTTAACCATGTAAAGGTAACTTTACTTTCCATATCTCCTGCTTAATGAAATACAGGGTCAAAGGGAAGAAAGAGGTAAGAGAATATAGCTCCAAGTCAGAGATAAGGTGTATGTGGGAGGGAACCCAACAAATAGGAAGTTGTTACTGTAGTTTCTAGTCCGACCTTGTGGCATATTAGATATCATTTGAAGAATTTGGCCTTCTTTACTCATTCCTCTCCACATGCTTGCAAGGCCCTCGGACAAGCATGCACGCAAGCATGGCTGAAAATAGCTGAACCATTCAAAACAGATCCAGGCAGGCCAGTAATGGCAAGACTGCCGCTTTAGGAGACCTCCAGGCAAGTACTCTTTAAGATCCTATTATGTATGCATGCTGTTTACAAAAGACTCCCTGCCCCCAGCAGGTGGCTTGACGAGCCGAATACTCAACTGTCGAGCACTCCACGTTTGCATACTGTCTACTCTATTGACAACGCTGTCATAACTCAAACATGCAAAATACTGACCCTTTGGAGGCTTTGTCTCCAGCCCAAAACTCATTGCTATCCCCAGGAACGGACTAGCCTACTGGCACATTTTCCCCTATAAGACCCCTTGATTTTGAGCATCTCTTCAGATCACTCCTGGCTTCCATCCCACCTTGCTGTTGCTTCATTCAGTGAGCCTTCCTCTCAGCTCCACATGCTGAAAATCTCCACTTCTACAGACTTTTCTTCAGACTATCCAGGCTTCAGGACAGGTGTAGTATTTCCCATGCAAAAACTCCTCTTAAAAACCCTCTATCCAACTCCTACCTTTATTTCAATAGGTCTGTGTGAGTGTGTAACAAAGTTACCACAAATATATGATGTGCCTAACTAGCAACTATGCTTATAGGCGTGAAACAGTTGCTAACACTGGGAAGACTCAAATTTCTAGAATCACAGTAACTTAACACTTCAGTTGAGCATTTAAACAGTTTAGGTATCCAAAGAAAGGGGCAAATAAAATTACCAAGGAAATGCATACACAGCAAATATAAGAGCTATAGGCATAGATGATTTTCAGTGTCTCACTTTCTGCAACGCTTGAAATTTGGGAACTGAAGGAAATTTTCAAAAGGGGCAGAATTCTTATGTGGAGGGCAAAGCCTTCATTTTGCCTGCCTCTGTAACTATACCTATTTCCTTGTCTCTTTTGCATTGATCTGAAGTCTGTCCTGCATGTACCACAGCTTTTATAGCATCTCTTCCTTTCTGAAAAGTCACAAAGGGACTTGAGAATCATGTTCTGCCTTGTAGGAATGAAGTTTACACAATGGGGGGGGGTGACGGCAGATTGGGTTCAGGTTATTACTTTCTATATTAAGAACATTTATCTTTGTCCTTGCATTTCCGGCATCTGGTGTGATGAAACCTCACCATTCACCTTTTCACTGTGATTTGACATTCAAACATTGTAGAACTTCCTGTTCCACATAAACTGAACAAGCAGAAACACATGAGGATTTGCATATTGTCAACTACATGAAAAGCAGATCACCTGCCTATGCTGAAGCAAGCCTGACTGAAAATCTCTGATGTGGTTTAAGAATCCCAGTCCAAGTCTTTATTTTAATTTAAGCTAGGTAGTAATTACTAAAGCTGCAATCCCATATGCACTTGACTGGGAAGAACTCTTATTGACCTCCTATTAGGATACCCTGTAATTCAAGCAAAAATACCTTATTATTAATATGATACAATTGTATGAATTATGGAGCCTATCTCATATATCAGCTTTTCTTAATTTGATGTCCCCCAGCATGTGTGAGACTTACCTTCCCATGAACCCAAGCCAGTATCTCCAGTGGTGACATGGTCACCTGATGATGGTGGTAGTGGTATATTCTCTAAAATAAACTCAAGGTATCTTTAAGAGATGCCTAGATGGTTAAAAGTCTCTTTTTCATTTGTGAGAAGTGACTTGCTTGTGTTAAGTGAGTTGCTTTCTAAGACTGAAAGGTATGATCCTAGAAATGTAACTATTAGAGATGCATATACCTCAATGAACTAGATATTTCTATGTCAGAGTTGAGGAACACATGGCCCTTCGGATATTATTGAGCTCCAGTTCACCTTGGTCCTAGCTTGTCTGACCAATGGTCAGGGATGAGGAGAGTTGGAATCCAACAACGTACTAGAGGATTATACATTTCCATCTCTGCTTTACAGAATTCACCATGCCTTAAAAATGTGTGTTCCCATGTGTCCAGAATTCTTCCTGTTGAATATGACTTTCGTGTTTGAAAAAACTTTCTTAAAGAAAAATAATCAAATCTTGTTGTATTTGGTTATGGCAGCAAGAATAAACTTTGCAAAAATTTGGAAAAAAACAAATATGCCAGATATAGATCAATGGTTATCAAAAATAATAGAACTGAAAGAATATGACTGACTTACCCATTATATAAAGGGAAAACAAATCGATCAATTAGAAAAAGATTGGGAACCTGTGACAACATACGTGAACAAGAGATGGGGTGTTAAGATATAAGATAAAAAGAAATAACATACCAAAATGTATACTTTAATTAATAAAACATAGATATTAATTTTAGAAGAAGGATATATGGATTATGTATAGAGGACAAAAATGTAAATTGAGTTGAATTACGATATTAGCTTTTCTTTACACTTAGGGGAAAAATGTGTTGATAAACAAGATATGTTATGTAAAGAATTACAAGAAAAAGAGTGCACTCAAACTATTTGAATATATTTAGAATGAAGTGGTAGGGAGTTTCACACATATATGGGGAAAAAAGCTCGTAAATAGTGTTCTAGATAGATGGCAAAAGAAAGTAGGCAACCACTTTTCTTTAAATGTTCTTATTTCTAATTCAATGTTCACATATGGTTTTCTTTCTTGTATTGGATGGACAGATCTGTATGATAAATAGTACTGGATTAGTTTTTTATCTGTTTTTCTTTTACTTTTCTGAGTTCTGATTTTTCCTCAATTTCTGTGTGTTCTTACTACAACATTATAAATGTTTTTAATAAAAAGATAAACTAAAAAAAAAGAAAAAGAAAAGAAAATGTGTGTTCCCAACATGGATATTTCTATTACATTATGGCTTTCAGGTCACCAACATAGAATGCATTTGGATCACACAAACCAATTCTAGGCAACAATTCAGCCTTTTGGTCAGGCCATTATATCAAGTCTCCCCTTGCAAGGCAGTGGTGAAGCTTGGAGTATGTGGAGGGGGGGCAGGAGGAGGCTCAGGGCTACAGTGCGTGGGGGTGTGCCCACAGTGTCTGGGGGGGCCATGTCATGTGGGGCATGGCCATGGTGTGTGGAGGCATGGCCAGGGCACGCAGGGGTGTGGCTACAAGCCAGGACACCCAAAAAACATTGCCACCTGGGCAAAGCGCCTCCCTCACCCCCCTGTTCCTATGAAACTGTTGCATGGTCAACTGCTGATCAGATTCTGGCCAGACTCACAGAGACATTTATCAGGAGAGACTGTTAATGACTGGAAGACTCTTTTCTTGATCTTACTACCTTTCCAGGCATATTTGTGGATGAGAACATAGCACAGGACCTTGTCTCTGGCTACTCCTTCCCTCGGGAGGCTAGGAAATAGATGAAAGCTTTGCTGACCTGACTGACTTTTAGGAACCAATCGCTAGGATTTTTAACAGTGTGCTGTTTTGCTGATTTTTACATTTTGCTTTCCATGGATTTAATCCTATGAATAGTTTAATTGCATTTTAATAACAGCTTTTTATATGTTTTTTATTCATGACTTTTAAATTGTTTCCAAATGCACTGTTTAATTTTTTAAAGCTGCCATGAGTTTCCAGGACTGTGGGAAGAAAGTGCAAGAAGTGGAAGAGGATACGAAGCAGCAGCAGCGGCTGCCACTTCTATGCATACCAATTATGTGTTTAAATACATATGCTATCCCAAAACATGGGTGACTCAGGGGTCCACCTGCAATGCCAGTACCTCCATGTGACAGAAGGGAATTAATTAGCTCAAAATTAGGAGGCCTATGAGAAGGGGGTAACAATGAGATCTTTCTACCAATGTTTATGGGTCACGCAAGAAAGAACCAGCCAAAGATTCAAAAGTTAACTTAAAATGTGTTTTATTGAGGAAAATTCACTCATACGTGCACACAAGATACAGACAGTCACACATTCATACAAGAGCTAACTGAGGGATAAAGGGAGGAAAAATGATGGATAGACAGGCTGATGGTTTGGGGTTATAATTACCAATCCAGAAGAATAGTGAAGAAGCAGCCAATGTGGCTTAGACTTGTGTGTCTAAGGGCAGTACACAGTGAGGAAGTAAACTGGCAGAGAGACATTCAGCAACTGGTGAACTGCAAAACTAGCTGCTCAAAACTGGGGATTTTTATACTCTATTTTCCTCCCTGACGAGGTGTGAATTAATTGCTTTCTGGTAGAGTAAACAAAAGGTGCCTGGAATAGACTGATTTTTTTCAATGTTTTGCTTGGGAAATATGACTGGGCCAGGCTTTGGTAGGAAATACACACAGCAGAGGTCTTGCTCTGCATCTGAGCTCAACTACTGTTTTCATTGAGAGGATTAGCTTAGAGCTATTAAGTCAGGCTTTCTTGGCTAATTTTTATGACCCAGCCATGTTAAGGTCATCTCTGACCTGCTCCCAGCCAGTGTCCCTTTCCACATGGTCTTTCAGCCATAAGTGTGTATAATTTATATTTTATGCCAATTAAACATACCTGCCAGTTGATATATTTTGTCAATTAGACCAAATCAAAGCATGGAGGCATACGGCCACTAACACATATATTATGCCATCTTATTATGAAACAACTGTTCTGACTGTCAATGCATTCAGAAGAAGGAAATGAAGTTATTTTAGACAGCACATCATTCTATGAAGCATGTGGTTATGCATTTGAACCCAGGTGCTTATAAAAAGCAGGATGTGGTAGAACAGCAAAGCCGTCAGCTTACAGATCAATCTACAGGTGAATTTCCAAGAAACCTTTTTTTTTCCTTCTATAAGCTTCACAGTCTAAGGACAAAGGAAGTTCTATCACTTAATTCTGCTTGTTTTGTCTTTATACCAGCTCAGCTTCTTTCGTGACATCAAGTTAGGCCTTCAGTTGTTATTTCTCTAGAAGCAGGTGCCAGATAAAGACTTGTCTTTTTCACTAAATTGCTAGAAATGAAATGCAATTACTTCTTCAAAACTATACCATGTTATATCAATGTAATGGACTAAGGGAAGGCATTCAGAGATATAATAAGGCACTGACTATTTCACTGTTACCCTAAGACTGCCTGCAATGCCAGCTTCTCCTTAGAATTTAGGAGAATTTTAGCTCAAAGGAGGTCTGGGAGAGAAAAGTAATAGCAGGATATTTTCACCTATGAATACTAGTACTAACTGTAGAGAAGACTCCAGTTAAAGTTAAACAAAGTATTTTATTTGAATTGACAAACATACGAGAAATCAGACACTCTTAAGAACCATACAAGGCTATCAGAAAGTGATGTGAGAAAGGTTGGATAGAGAGAGATTAGGGGTGGAAAGGATGATAGTTACCAGTCTTGAAGAAAGAGGTCACAGCAGAGGGATTCAGAAACTATCTGAGGGTAGCACGGAGGAGTGACAGTCTGGACCATGTTCTATGTTCCACAATTGGCTGGGGTCAAAGCTAGAGTTTTTATGCTGTATTTCACACCCTGAAGGAGTGTTTTGACAAAGCTGTAATGGCTTTCTCATGGGACTGACAAAGGGGTCAGGAATGGGCTGATTGCTTAACTCCAAAGTGACAAAACATTGATGGGACTCATAACACTCTTTTAATGTTTGGTCAGGTAAGGTATATAGAAAAAGATACTCTATGGAGAATGGTCTCTGATTGCTGACCAATCAGGGCAGTGTGTCTTTCCAAAATACCAAAAGCCTGAAGTGGTGAAGGGATTAGCACAAACCCATCAGGGTCAGGGTTTTTAGCATAATCCTCTCTGAATATTCATGACCCTGAACGCATCTCCTGTCAGCATAACCCCAAACACATTCACTGGCCAGCGTAACCCTGATCATGTTCTCCAGTCATAATAAGTCAAATTTATGAAAACTGCATATCATGTAGACAGGGTGGTAGGGTATGGTAACATGACCAAGGCTTAAAAGCCTGAAGGCTGACATCAATTTCAGCAGAGTTCTCAAATGCCATGGTGGGTGGAGCCAAATGCAAGAAGATGGAACACAGCAGCATATTTTAGCTTAAGGCTATTAATGACATTAACCAAACCTTGGGAGAGTGGTTTCAATGTTTTTGAAAGGAGAAAAAGAATACAAAAATTGGGGAAATATAAAGCACAGTTTACACTAGGCTTAGGGGGTACAGGACCCCTGCAAAAGAAGAAAAACTGAAAATATCAAAATGTATGTGTGTGGTGGGGATAGGAATGGGGCCAAGGCATGATGGGGAGAGTGCGCACCCAGGGACCTGGTCAAGGAGAGATGTGGTCGGTGGGTTGGCATGGTAGGCTATACTTCCTCTCTCTTGCCCATCTCCTTCCTTTGGTGTGTCGGAGGCATCAAGAGAGGGTTTGTGGTGCTGAGAAAGTAGGCTGTGATCCATTCTTAACTGGCCAAGTAGAGGCTGCTGAAGGAAGAGGAGGAGAACCAGAATCAAGTTTTTAAAAGGCTGCACAGCCTGATTGGAGCCACTGAGATGGAAGGTTCACCCAGAAAAAGCATTTGAGGTGGGAGGAGGGGTTGGAGAAACTCACAAATAATCAAATCCATGAAAGTGAAACCTGCAGATGTGGAACGCTGACTATACATCTGAGGGCAGGCAATGTGGCTATATGGGGAATCCCAGAGGATTAGATTAGAAACCCCAGAATATTCCCAAGTAATACTAATTGCAACCCATATCTTATCTGCCTTATGGCTAATGTTTCTCCCAAACCATGGCATTTTCTCCTTGCAAACTCAATAAATTCATCAGAAACAAACACACAAACAAAAATTCTGAACCCACATGGCAGCAGGCTTGGTCAGCAAACCATAAAACCTCCTAATGTTGAAGAATCTATATGAACGTAAGCAGCTCTTCCAAGCTCTGGTTTTGTTTGCAAATAAATGACTACCTAGCTAAGAGTAAAGAAGCAAGGACAGTGATCTTGTTGATTTTGAATTCTTTCCACTTGAAAGACTCATAGCTTCTGCTCCGCCTACTCCCATGAGACAATATGAACACTCTTATCTGACCAGGGTGAAGAATAAATAAGAATGCCACAGCTCTTTGTCCTGGTTTACATAAAGAAGTCCCTTTCTTGATAATTGCATGATCTGTTCTTATCTGGTTTCTGGGTCCACTTTTACAACCAAAAATGCTTCAGCCGTCCTGGTGGATGGCCTCCAATGGAAGATGGAGAAGATAATGCAATCCTGTTGATTCTCCTGGACTTCTCATGGCCATGATACTCCAGGTGTCTTCTAAAGTTGTAAGAAATTCTTCATTCAACTGCAAATAGAAATTGTATGCTTACATCCAAGGAGGATGGGATGGAAGAGTGTCCCTCACTATTATTCTGATTAAAATCTCCCCTCAAAAGCTCTCAGGGTATTTGCACTGGGAAGAAATTCCGCTACCAGAACTTGGAACATTTACGTTTTAAGCTATAGCTCCCAGAATTCTCAGATGAGGAAAGTCAAGGAGCTGTGGTTCAAAAAGTAAGTTTCCTAAGTTCTTCCCACTGCATGTTTGCTTGTAGGTCTGGGGGCAAAATATAGTCTCTTTTTCATTTATTTGCATTACCAGCTACCAGCACTGATGTTAACTACCCATGTAGGCAATTTCTTCAACAACATGAGATAAACTACAATGGCCTTCTCTGAACAAATCTTGCCAGGAAAACCATATAATAAGTTCACTTTAGGATCACTATAATTCAAAAATGACTTGAAGGCACACATCAATAACTACAAAGTTGTGGGGTCTTGCAACTGGGGCATGGCTTTGAGAAAGGCTTGATTAGATCTGGACCACTGTCCTAGGCATAATCAGGGTATTCAAGTACACAATGTATACAAATAAGGCAAATGAAGGCTCTTTTTCTCTATTTTCTGATGCTTACCTACTAAAAGAGGAATGATAAGCAAGGAAAAGTAGCCACAGTGCTGGGAGCTATGGAGAACAAAAGTGCAACAGGCCTTCTATAGCATGCAGGGTTTAAGAATTTCCTAGCGATGCTGGCCCCAGTGCTGACCATTTATAGATGAAGAAAGAGATTAACTCCATACAAGAAAAACATATTTTCAGTCTTTTAAATGTGGCACTGAAGAGCCATGAATAAAGTGGAGCTCTTCCCTGCCTGTATTGAACTTGATGGAAATATTGGATGCAGCCACAATAATCTGAATCCCAGGCGGCTGACCGCATGCAAAATGTGTGATTAATCCTGCTTTATGCCCAAAGTGTGTAATGACCCTTGCTCTAATGAATCTCTCTGACTAATGCCAAAAGGATGCTCAGCTATAGAACTCATAGTTTGTCTCATTTACAATTAGAGATGACAGGCTGGGGTAGATAACATTCATCTTGGAAACCTTTACCACCCAAAAAATTGGTTTCTGAATGAATCAGGTTTGCACTCAGTTTCTCACAATACAACAGGATTAACCAGCATGGCAAGTTCATGTGTACAGTCCCTGAACCTGAAATGCTTGTCCCAACTTTTCAGTTTCCCTCAAGTGCATTTTTTCCACGTATACAAGAACCGTCCTGATTCATACAGCAGAAGTAGCATCTATGATAAATATAACAACCAAAAGACATACAAAATTGGTTTAATAGTAGCATGGGAATGTCTTCCCCACCTCCCTGAAGAAGAATAACAGCCTGTCTTCATGAAATCTAGTTTATCATTGGCCTAAACCTATTGACTGATCAGTATCTCAATTTCTTTCATATGTTATCAGAGGCTGTTAGGCCCTTTCCACATAACAGCACCATCCTGTCATGGACTGACATGTGCCATCGTACATCATCACAGTCCCACTGGTCTCACATCTCCAGCTATAGCGATTATGCAGTGAACCATTACCAGAAAAAATCCGGTAATTGCCTACTGTCATGCAACAATCATGTCACCCACAGCCATGTGGAAAGGGCAGATGTGCAATCAAGAAGAGTTTGGCTGCACTGTGGAATGACAGAGCACATCCCATATGCTGCCCATCCACAGGCAGCTGGTCGGCTGTGGAGGGGAGAGTTCAGGTTCTGCTCCCATCCCAGTAGTGGCACTGCCAGGATCACAACAGGATGACGCAGGATCATGGTAAGATGCAGCAAGGGCCTTAGTTGTAACATGTGGTCTACCTGGTCAAAGTAAGATGTTGAAGCACATGGGAACTGAAGATAGCAAGACATCACTTGTTTCTTCTGTCTAACAAAAAAGGGGTTTGTCAAGAACATATTCAGTACATGCGATGTGAGGACCTGTTTATTTATTTATTTCTCTCTTTCTCCTGAATAGGACTCAAAGTGACTTATAAATTAAAATAACACATCTTAAACAACAAGAAGTATACAAGTTTAAAAAGTATTGAACTGGACATCCAAAACACTGCTTGGAAAATTATTGGGATCTTTACAGCATCTTAAGTGAACTTGCATAGATAGAAATTAGAATTGCACAGTTTTGTAACTTCTGTATCCATTAGATTGCTGTTCTTATGTTCTGATGTAACAGAGTCAGCTATATAGTGCTTGATGTGCATTGCGCATGGATGTAGATTGGGCATAGATGCACATTGCACAGAGATGCGCATTGGTCCCAAGGTGCATCATGCACTCGTTCCTGATGGGTGCTGGGCATTCCTACCGACATTCCCAATATCTTTGCAATTCACTTACAGTGCTTCTTAGTGCTTCTGCTTCTTAGCTAAGTATATATAAAGTTACATTAAGTAAAAGGTGGTAATAGGATTCCAAAAAACACTTTTAAGACACTATGAATTAAAACAAGTAAAAAATTAAAACCCACATTGCATACCAAAGCAGCACATCCAATTGCATATCAGTCCACTCCAGTTAGCCAAGAAGGCTTGTTTAAACAAGAAAGTCTTTGCCTGCCAGCAAAAAGACAACAGAGAAGAGGCACGTCAATCTTCCCTCAAGCTTGGAAGGATGGTAAGATGGAGAGAAAGCTCTCCCCTGAAGATCCTAAGACTTGGGCAGGCTGATATCCTATAAGCATATCAACAGAGGCATGAAAAGCTCTACCACATAAAGGACTTTCTGACTGGCTGCTTTCCAAAACATGAAGGAAACTGACACTTTCATATTTAGTGGTCCCTGCCTCTTCTGTGCAGGAACATTGAGCTAAGGCCTCCTTCTCATGTCCCAGTTGGTTCCTCAGTTGTTGGCTTAAAACATCCAAAAGAATGAACTTTGACTCATGAAAGCTTGCACTAGAAATGTGCTACACTTTATGTTTGTGCACGCCTTTTGTGTTTTAATAAGTTGCTAAAGCATTTGTTAGTCTATATATGTAATGATCATTTCCTTTGTGGTTTAGGTATCATATTTGCTTCACAAATAGTCATTTATTCATAATGGCAACATCTTTTTTTTTTCCCAACAAAGAACCTGCTGTACTCAGATGCCTTATTGAAAATCATTATAGAAATAGCTACTGTGGTTGTTTGCTCATGGGTTTGTTGTCCTACTCTATTTATTAACCTATAAAAATATATTGCAGGGCATAAAGTGTGAAATCGTAAAGCATGCAAACAATGTGATCCTTAAGTGGCTGTCATTAAAACATGTCTGGCAGTTGCAGCCATGTCCCTAAATACAGCCAAGGTCAAGATGAAAGAACAATTAGATTCTGCAGGGTGGGGATATGGGTGGGAGAAACAGCAGTGAGGAAAGAATTAGAAAAACCCATACTGGCAGATGGTCTAACTAAAAGAACTCCATAATGACATAGGTACTACATGCAAATGCGTGGATTATCCACAGAGAGTTGCTGTTTCATCAGGATTGTGTGTATTCTGCACACCTATGATCTTCCTTGTATAACAAGAGTGGGTAACTGCATTGGGAGGGGAGCACATCCTTCAACGGCCCCAATTTGTCAGGGACAATCCTGATTAATCTTCTGTCATCCCACTTGTTCAGCTCCCTTTCAAATGTCCCAGGGCCTTTCTGCACTACACTGTTATAGTGCTATTATTCCACTTTCAACATTCTATGGAGTCCTGGAGTTTGCAGTTTAGGTAGGGGCATTTAGCATTCTCAGCCAGAGACCTCTTTGGCCTCAGAAAACTACAAACCCCAGAATTCCACAGGATGTTGAAAGTGAAATAATAGCACTATAACAGTGTAATGCAGGAAGGCCCTCAGTTTCTCTCTCCTTTTCCTACTCTCACCCTTTGTCCTCAATGTACTTCATTTGCTGCAATCTGAGTTCAATGTACAAAAGTAGTCTGCACTCCATTAACTCAATAGTTGGAAAGGAAGGGGTGGAATCTTGCCCTTCCCAGTAGGCTCAGACAAAAGCAAACTGCAGCAATCTATCCTAATCCTCAATAACTTTTGCCATCTTGACCACACTCTGGCCCTTTTCGCATGGCATTTGCCATGCGAAAGGGCCTCCCAAGCGTCGTGTGATTGCGCGGAGCATTTCAGATGATGTCCTTGCAATCGTGCAATGCTGCCGGGGCAGGCAGGCGCTGATTGCGCACTATTTCATTTTCGGCTTATAGCCAAAATGGTGCGCAATCGCCCATCACTCCAGGGCCCCACATGCACTTACCATGCATGTGGAGCCTTCAGAGCCATGGCGCTCATGCTTCCTCCCCCAGCGCAGCCTGGGAAAATGCAAAAGAAAAAGGCGGAGCCCTCATTTTCCCAGACTGTCAGCAGGCAGCAGCTGCAGAGCCAAAGCAGAAGGGATGTGAGAGCCTCTTGCAAGAGGCTGCTCGCATGATCCTTGCACCCCAGCGCCGAGAAAAGGTAAGTTGCAGAAAGGGCTTCTGATGTTACTTGGACACATGTATCACAGTTTTCATCAGGGGAATGAGGCAGGGGACACAGTTTTTGCCTTTGCCCCCACTCCTAGTGGGTCACAGTGATGTTAGCTTCTTAACTTTAGAGAATATGGGTTGGGGGCAAATTTAGCCCAGTCACCATATTTGGTGGATAGTTTTGGAACAACTTTTGCCAGCCTTTGGGGGTAGAGTTGGAGATATCCTTAGGATATAGAAAGGGAGATGGAGGCCCCATGTAGTCTATGGGCAATGTTCCCTCTCCTACCTCAATCTACATAATCTAGGGATATGTTAGGAATCCTATTTCAGTCTGAGATTTTATTTCTTTATGTTGTTCTGCACATCCCAGAATTCCTGTGGGGCAGGTACAGTTTGCACCACTGAATCCTCACATTTACCGATAGCTGCAGGCACAGTTTGAAGAAAAAAAATACAGATCTGAAAAATATGCATAGAAAAATATGCCTAGTTTAGATGCATGCAACATATTGATTAAAGATGCTTTAGTCATTGGGACAATGTCTACAAGCAATTCCTCTAATGTATGGCACTGTACACATACATATCTGTGTTACTTTGGAAAATAAAAGGATAAATTTCATCCCATTTAAAAAACAAAACAAAAATAAAATGGATGTGGACCAGACCTGGAAATGAGAAAGGGAAGATGCAAACTTTATAGATGTGCACATCCACAGTACAATCTGGTATCATCTGGTTACTTGAAGCTCATTGGTTTTATGGCTTTCAAGAAAAAGACCTGTTTATTATAAATACTGGCTTGAGTGAAAGCTATTTGGTTTTTAGAAAAACAAATAAATGTTTTCAATATACACCATTTTTTAAAGATATCTTTGCTGGGACGGATATCAGTGATAAAAATGAATGTTTTACCAAAAATGAACTATCTTTTTCAAAATGCACCTATCATAACAAGCATTAAACCTTTTGTTCAATGGAAAAGAGATATAACTAAGTTCATATGGCAGGGGAAGGGACCAAGAATTAAATGGAGAATCATGACGGACACAACAGCTAGAGGTGGACTAGGCTTGCCAGACCTACAAACATATTATAAGGCTGCAGCATTCACATGGTTAAAAGATTGGCTTAATCTTCAAAATTCAAAGATGCTGGCATTAGAGGGAGCAGACTTAAGAATGGGATGGCACGCCTATATGTTTTATGGAAAAGCAGTAGTTGATAAAGATTTTACACATCATTTTATAAGGAAATATACACCATTTTGAGTATTTCCTTTTAGCCTCTTAAGAAAACACTGACAAGCTGGAACAAGTTTAGAGACACACAATATATACTGCCTAAAAAGATTGTCATAGGAAATGAAGTCATATGAGTAAAGATTAAAGGACCTGCCGAAGTTTGGTCTGGAGTAGAGAGTCTGGGGAACAGACTGAGGGGAACATGTGAACGTGTGAACAGAAAATTTTCCTTGTGGCCTTAAACGACCTGTTTCAATCTAGAGTTGAAGTTACAGAAGGAATAAAGGAGCTGTTCAGCACTAGAAGCAAGATCCCAAGGGTAGCTATGTACATCTTTAATATGAGAGGGGGAGCTCAGCATAAACCGGACAGTCCTCTGTTGGTGACACTCCCATTGTGGATTTCCTGTACTAAGCAAAGGACTGGATTCAATGAATATCAAGTTTCCACCTCCATTTGTGATTGTGGGAATAATTCCATTCCCTTCTGATTGGGTTGGCTTTTTCTCCCAACAGCAGAGCACTAACTCACATTTCAAACGTTTTCTTAAGAAAAGATAAGTCATAAGCATAAAAAAAAAAATACAGCCTTCTCATGCAATTAGAAGCAGCATTTCCTGCTCTTTAATTTGATTCTACGAATACAGAAATAGCAGTTCCTCAGTACTGCTGTTACAAAGTACATGAGAACAAATGGGTGATTCATGAGTTCTTAACAAGGTCTATCAAACAGAAATGAACTATGAAATTTCCCAAGATTGCAGGTACATTATTAATTACATGATTTTGGGGAGGAAAGGTATGACAAGGCCCATCTCCTGCTGTGAGATGTTGCAGTTACCAAACATATCAATAGAAGTCTGGAAAACAGAAGTTTGGGTTAGACGTTGTAAATACAATAGATAGGTGAAACCTGCAAGAAAGTGAAACAAACCTGTTCAAACTGTTTCTGTTGTCTCTCCCCATCTCTTATGGCTGCTGTTTTCCCCAAAGATTTTTGTTTTGTTTTTACTTTTGTAAGCAACAGGGCTGGCAAAGCCCCGACTTCATGTTGGTTAAATCATATAGAAAATGAACTAAAGTGCAACACTTACCCATCTCTATAGTCACACAGCCTTCAAACTTTTCTTCTTCTTACACTTTTAACTATGGCCATATAGGCCCACTTCAGTTTGGACCTGATTTGATGAACTAGATAAAAATTGGTCCAAATTGATTTGGACCTGCTGAAACCAATTCAGATCTGAACTGAAATGCCATTTCCGCACCTTATCAGTTCCCATTGACATCTCACTGTTACCGCGGTTATCTGACCCAAGCCCGCGGTCTACAATTTCATATTGGTTATGGTTAATATTTCCATGTGGCACTCCATTAAGATGGACTCCATGTGTCTGAGCGGGTCATGGAGAGCCTGTGTAGGCAGGCACGGCCGTACGGCCTTAATTATGCAAGCTAGGTCTAGGCCAGTAAACAACAATCTGTTGCACAGCCGGTAGTGCCCTCCAGACACAGCCGGCCATTAAGCAAAAGCAAGGGCTCTCAGCCCTGAACTGCTTGCTTGACGGGTTTAGCGCGTCCGTCTATACAATCACTAAGTGCTCCTCATCTGCATACTGTTCTAACAATTGGCAATGCTGGCCAAATCTCATCAATTCTGATTTCAACCTTTCGGAGGCTTTGTCTCCACTCAAATCCCTATTGTTCTCCTCCGGAGAGGGCTAGCCTCCAGGTACAATCTTCCCTATAAAAACCCCAAGTTTGAGCTTCTTGTCAGAACGCTCGTGCCTTACATTCCGAACTGCTGTCACTCTGTTTGGCAAGCCTCCCTTCAGCCTCCTAATGCTGGGAAACCATGAACCCAAGCCTCGAACTCTATTTCTCATCTCCCGAACTGCAAGATCAGGTGGAGTATCACCCCAGAAATCCACTTAAAACCCCTTATCAATTTTCCTCACTTTCTACTTCTGTAGTTCTTGGAAGAGTGCATGAGTGCATGTGTCTGTGTGTGCTGAACTGAGGAAAGTATAATAAAATCTTTTAAATTGAACCACCATGCCTAGTTCTTGCTGCGGTCTGACCCCATAAATATAGGGTTACAGATCTCGCTACGTTGCCCTGCCTTTCGCAGTGTCAGCTTGTGCTCTCAGCTCATTCCCAATTCCCCAATATTTGAGCACAGTGTGGTGTCCCTCCTGGGACCCCCAGAAATCAGGGTAACACCACCATGATCCCAGCAGTGCTACACAAATGCTCCCTGGCTGGCTCCCTGTGGAAGGGAGCACAAGCAACACACACCTCCCTTCCACAGTGCAGCCTCTTTCCTAGCCTCTTTCCAGTGCTGCGCTGGGGACGGAAGCACCTATAGTGTGCCTCCATCCCTTCTGCATGGCTAGTGGTGATAGAAGCATCGCATGATCGCAGGCAGTTGTGGATTTATTCCGGTAAGTGAATATCCCACTATCACACTAGCACTGGCTGTTGCTCCTTGACCATTCAATAGCTCAGCTGGGAGAGTGGAGTGAACTTGGGGCTACTGCAACACCAGCCAGAGCAGTTCCTCCTGAAGCAACAGAATGGTGCTGACTGTCAGCATGGTCAGCGAAGGATCAGCTAGATGAGGTGGAAGAAACAGCAGCAATGAAGATAATGAGGAAGGCAACGAAGCGTATGTTTTAGCGAGGGCAGCACCTTGATGGGTGAAGGAAGCAGCAGGGGCAAAGACAAGGAAAAAGGCAACCACCACTTCCACTTCCTGCTCCTCCTCCTGGGGTCTGAAGCAAGGTGAGAGCAGTCTGGGCCCTGCTACTAGCAGGGCTGCTGTCGTTATGTGACCACTATGGCCCCCTTATCTCAGAGCTAGTTCCGGGAGTAGGAAGAGGAGGAGGGGAAAGTGGCAACCCCAACCATCATGGTCCCTGCTGTTCACTAACAACCATATGTTGCTAAGGGCCAAGCTGCAGCCCTCCAGCTCCTCTTTTTCACTTCTGCTTCCTCCACCTAGCATAGCTGAGCCTTTGCCAGTCATGCCATCAGAGCTTCATCTTTACTTCAGGAAGGGCTGATTTCCTGCACTCCTTGCTTCACTACTTGCTAAGTAAACTCCTTGCTTTAGGGGGAAAAAGAGCTTGGAATTGTGAGGGCAAATTGGGGTATTTTAAAAGCATGTGAAAAAATGGGAGGCTGTATAAATTATCCTAGCTGTCCTCCTTAAAGCAGGACAGTTGCAGGCTGTGAATAAGTACATTTCCTGAAACTGTCTCAATTTGTCAGGGACAGTTCAGATTAATTGTCTGTCCTCCCACATTTTCAGCCGCTTTTTAAAATGTCTCTATTTCTCTCTTCTCAATGTGAGGGACATGGTCACTGTGGGGGGGCATGGCTGTGTTGCATGGGGCATGGCCAGGGCACGCGGGGGAATTGCTATGGGCCAGGATGCCCCAGAAACATTGCCGCCCTGGGCAAATCGCCCCACCCCCACCCCCACATCCCTATGCTACTGCTTCTCCTCTCGCTTTCCCTCCTTTGTTCTCCTCTTAGCTCAATTGCTGCAAATTTAGTTCAAAATGTGAAAGTAGTTTGCACTTAATTAACTAAGCAGAAGGCTTAGAGGTGAGGAGGGAGTGGAAGCTTTCCTTTCTCCAGTAGTTCTTAAACTGTGGGGCATAACTCTAAAGGGGACTATGATAGTTGCTCAAGGAAGACACAAGAAAAGTCAGCCTGCAGGTAGGGCAAATGTAAAAAAGAAGGGCAAGTCTTTGCATTGAGGATTGACTGCTCCCTGCAACAGAGCATCTTCCCCCCACTATGCCTTCTTC
This sequence comes from Ctenosaura bakeri, assembly GCA_948474755.1. Lineage (NCBI taxonomy): Eukaryota > Metazoa > Chordata > Lepidosauria > Squamata > Iguanidae > Ctenosaura > Ctenosaura bakeri. The sequence continues at coordinate 222,058 of CAOLHI010001969.1, forward strand.
CTACCTCAGACATAGCAAAAATTGGCTTCTCTTTTTTATGTTCTCCCCACTCAGCTCCTCCAAACATTCTGTCATTGGCACAGCAGGTGTGTGCCCCTTAACAGTCACAAAGTGACAAGCTGTTGGATGCAATATCAAGCAGGGACAATGTCTACATGTAAATATAAAGGGGTCACAGAAGTAAAAAGTTTGAGAACCACTGCGCTTCTCAGTAGGTTCAGACAAAAGCAAACTGCTGCAGCCTCTCCTAGGTTGTGTGCGCTTCCTTGTTAATAAATTTTGCCATCTTGACAACTCTTCGATTGCGCTTGGCCACTTGTGTTCTGGTTTTCATCTGCAAAATATCGGAAGGTTTGTAACTATAAGGGGTTTGGGCCAGCCACAATTTAAGTTTGCCCTATGTTAATTTCTTATTAATCCTAAAATTAATAAATAAACTACGTAGCGACTTGGGCACAATCCAGCCAAAGAATTTTAAAGTCCCATTACTTTGGGGGGTGAGGTGAATTTGACTCTCTCCCATTAATTTAAATAGGGCTTAAAAGCTGGACTTTGGCTAGATTGTGCTTGTGGTACATTATTCTCCATTAATTTCTGGACGAATTGTCCAGCCTATGTAATCTGAAGCCCGAGGCCTGGATATCAATCACAACCATTGCCTATGTGGCTAGTCAAAAAAAAAAGCAGTCAGTCACAGGAATGCAAAGCAATCTTGTAAGCCTTTTTCAGAACATTACAGTATTGTCTTACTTTAAAATCTTGTGCTCCAGTAATGGAAAAGGCAAATCTGACTCACTTTGCTCTAGTTCTGTATTTATTTGGGATCTCTCTTGAAATGCACACTGCAATCATTTTGTGATCTTCCTTGTCTCCCCTGGCTGAAGGCACCAAGAGCTGCTGTGCTTCTTACAATGGCAAACCTAAGATGTTGCAAGATTTCATTTAACAAGGAGCATTCCAGAACAGGCATCCTGCAAATAATGCTACAGGCCATGACAAGCATTCCTTTCTACCTTGTTAAGACACTTCGGTATGCAGAAGTGCCTTATGTGGTACCTGCATGCTCATCCATGCTTGCTTTTTTTTTTTTCCTTTAGTAGCAGGAAGGCTTACAAGCAGTTTTAATTAGCACTAGAAAATGGAATAATAGTCCAAAGGAAGTGTCAGCCAACACCAAAAAAGCAGGACTTATTGCCACGGAACTACTTCTTGCTCTGTAATTGTGCCATTGGAAGGGATGAGAAAGAATTTTGCTTCATTTTCCCCAAATTTACAAATGTCTTCACATTTGGAATAGAAAAGTCATTTTCTCCATCCCTAGCCTTCCAGCTAGTCATTGCTTGCATCCCCTGTTCAACTTCAGTAGGAATTGAGTAATACAAGTAGATTAAGTTGGCAATGAAAATAAATTTTAAAAAAAGATTTAAAGATCAAATTGGCAATGAAAAATCAAGATCTGTGAAAGATCAGTGAAATATGTATAGATCTCATTCTAATTTAGCAATTGTGCCTTTCAATTCTTGTGTGCCCTCCTTTTATTCCTTACTGGCATGTGTAGTCAACCATTGGTTAGAAAAGTTACTTTTTGGATAATAACTCTCCGAATCCCTTATTCTGGGGTCATTCTAGCTAGGAGGTTCTCAGAGTTGTCATCCCCTAAAAGGCAATTTTTCCAATTAGTGAACCTTCCATTTCTGTTCTGGATCCTCTTGGAACCTAAGATCAACAAACAACAGGATACTATTAACTTGACGGAAGGATGCAAACTGCAACTCTGGTACACTCTCACTACATTGACACGCTCCCACGTGAGCGTGGGATGAGGGGAAGGGATCCCTGTGGTGCAGGTGGAATGATCAAATCTATAATATGATGATTATGTACTTGTGGTATGATAGACATAGGCCCTTTCCACACGCGGCGAGGGAAACGCTCCCTGCTGCTACTCACTGGCTTTTTGGTGGGTCCAGGCGAGTCCGTCAGGATGAGGAGCGGTGCGAGCTCGTTGCTCCACACTGCTCCGGCACCCAAAATGGCAGCTTCCGGTTGGGGGAGGCTCTCCACCAACTGGAGAAGCTCACCAGCTGAAAGCTCACCCCCAGCAGATCTGCAGGCACGCATTAGTGCGTGCCTGCAAATCTGCACCGGAGCGCAGGGATGGAGCAACACGGGGTCACATGCTCCATACTTTTTAAAAACCTCTTAAAAGAGGTTTTTAAAAAGCATGCTGCGTGACCTGTTCCGGTCGCTCCGGAGCGGACTGAGGTGCAGAACTACTAAAAGTAGTCCGCCCTAGTCCATTCCATGGTGCAGAAGACTCCATTGGAGGTCGCTCTGCACCATTTTAATAGGCCTGTGAGGAAAGGGCCATAGATGCACATGCACACAGAAGTACAAAGTCCTCTATCCATATCTTTTTCAATCTTAGAATAACAAGAAAAACTTTTATACTTTACTATTTAGTGGGAAGGGGTGTATCTCGGGGGGGGAGGTCAAATGAGGGCATTGTTCCCCATAAGAATTCTGATACATGAATTGTTCCTTCGGTCCCCAAATTTCTATCATTCCAGAGTGTGAAAACTGACTATCATTCATACTAAGGGCTCTTATATTTGCTACGTTCAGATTCTTTTGGTAACTCTGACTGCCTTTTTTTGTTTGGTTGCTTAAGTTACTGCAAGGCTAAGAAACGGGGGACAGAAGGAAAATTTAATGGAGGGAGAATAATTGCAATAACAAAAGCTGAGCCCAGAAAAAGTGGGATTCTGAGGTATCTGATCGTAATGTAGCTGTGTGTATCTGCCTACAAGGCACACAGCAGCTGACCCCAGAAACCCTTACTGAGCATGTGTGAACAGTAAAACAGAGAGAAAAGGAAACAACATATAAGCCTGCCTCACCAGTTACCCCCAACAGGGAAATGGAAATCATAACAAAAGTGGAAGCTAGTGAAAGAAAAGCTTCCTTAGATGGATTTTGGAAGAATTCAGGTGGTCTCTGGAAGGTTGCTTGCTTATGCAAGACTTAGGCCCTTTCCAGACCATAACTCAATAGCAATCCCAGCATTGCCATTTCCATGATGGTATCAGGTTCAGAAGGCTTTCTAACGCACTCTTTTGCCTTAAGGGGAAGAGTATCATGATTGCCACCAGGGTTCCCTCCACATTACAGAGTCATTGGCAAGACCTTTTCCCCACCTTTTCCCCACCCCACAGTTCCTGATTGGTTGTGGGGGGGGCCTGTTTGCTTGTTGTATCGGCATGACATGTTGTATCGGCATGACATGTTGGTACACTATTGCATTTTCATGCTATGATGCTAAAAATGTATTTTTAAAAAAAAATGAAAAGTTTTAACTCAAAGGAGAACTTTAAAATAAACACGGAGAGGTGACAGATTCCAAATTTGCCATGCCATGGGGGTAGCTGAGGGAGGGACAACCTAGGCACGTCCACACCCCACCACTGCTGGATCGGCAACAACAGGAAGTGCTATCAAGCACTATTGAGGAACCGCACTCCCCCAGCTGACAGGATTGTAGTGCTAAAGGAAGCTCTTAATGGATTTTTTCTGGAAATAAAATGGGATAATTTGCAACCCTTGGGGACATGATAGCGGCTGTTTAGCGACGATGTCATGAGGTAGCACAGCTCCTGGACTGGAAACAACCATTGCTATGGTGGGATGACAAAGTCGTGAAGAAAAGGCCTTACCAGACCTGGTTGTTTCATGTCACATGTACATATTGTTAATCTTGAATAAAGGTTTGCTGAAACAAGTTGAACTGCTCTTTTTTTCGATGGTGTAAGAAACTAACCCTGTTTCTTTCATGTTATTTTCTGCCTCTGATGCCAAATTTTCTGTTAAAGAAATAATGCTGAGAAACACATTGGCTTTGTTAACTGGATATTTCTGTGTGCATTTGTACAAGAGTGCCAAACTTGATAGCATTATTACACAAGATGAACAAGTTACTATATCAAGAAACTTGGAGCATTTAGGAAAGTGACCTTCTTTTCTTTTCTTTTCTTTTCTTTTCTTTTCTTTTCTTTTCTTTCCTCATGAATCTAGACATTGATGTCTTTTTTTCTGTGTATACATTTCTACATGTCATGTTTCAATGTTTTGTTTTTGTTATTGTGAAGTAATAATTAGAAAAGTCAGACCAGTACAACAAAGAGATTATGTCACACCACAATTGCTTTTGTACATAGTTGTGCAAATGAGGTGAGCCATCTTCTTAATGACACAAACCAGTACCTTTTCTTTTTTGAAGCTGTGTTATGTAAGTGCTTCTTACGAGGTGTGGCTGCTGGAGAAACATTGCAGGAACTCAGTGTCGCTTATGCCTCTGCATGTTCAGTTTAATGTTCAGGTTTAGAGGTCTCTGCGTGACAACAATGAGGCAATCATACCACAAGTCCTGCTGTATAATTACCTTACAAGTAAATACAAATAGAGAGAACACCCCAAGAAACTGTGCTCTTTTTTTGCACAGCTCAACAAAACAGCCTTCCTTTCCATTCTATGGTTTAGATGGCTGTGGTTGTTCTCAGCCTTCATTTTTATACCTTTGGGATTGCCTTTATTTATTTATTCTCGCTAAGTCCCAGTTATTATGCCTTGACCTTTAGCCATCAAGAGATTACTTAAGCACGTATGGATGTATTTAATATCCCACAATTCTCACCAGCGCAAGACCCAAGATAGTTTAAGACATGAATTAAAACAAAATACAGGCTTTGCCCACTTATCTTGACAGATCAGGGACTGGAGCACTGTCAGAAAATGAAATTGGTTGAAACATGGAACCCAGGTACTGTACTATAGGAAGCATGAAGGACCTATGGAGGCATTGTTATGGACCACACATATGCTGCCTGCAAAATCTCTCAGCTGGCTTAGTGTCTCCCCCCCAGCTCACTTTGCAAGTAGTGCACCTGAAGCTCCATAGGCAAGAAGAACTGATGAAAGATTGGAACTCCTGTCAAATTAATAGAGCTTGTCCTTAATTTGGAAGCATCAAAAGACAGAATCATCTGATAATGGGGCATCAAAAGGTGTAGGCTTCCTGTACTGCTTTGTTAAAATAAAATACTAAAAACCAGCACTGTAATAAAACAGTTTTTAAAATATTTTTTAAAGTTCAGTGAGAAAAGTAGAATACCACACTCCACATTAAAGAACAATTCTGTAGTAGATATTTAACAGAGAAAAACCCATTTGAATAGAAAGTCTTTGCCTTCCAGTGGAAGGAAAGCAGAGACGAGTCAGGCTAGGTTCCCATGGGAGAGTGTGCCATTGCCTGAGAGCATACACTGAGAAGACACTGAGAAGTGGTGTGCCTCCATATCATGAAAACTGCCAGCTACTGGCCCCTTTCACATGGCATTTGCCATGCAAAAGGGCCTCTGGAGCATTGCGCAACTGCAAGGAGTGGTCCACACAATGCACTCACAATCGCGAGACGCCCCAGGGCCTGGCAGGCACCAATCACGCATTATTTCATTTTCAGCTTTGAGCCAAAAATGGTACATGATCACGTATCACTCTGGGCCCCTGTGCACACTTGCCGTGAATGCGGAGCTCCGGAGCCGTGGCGCTCATGTTTACTGGAAAATCCCAGGCTGCACTTCAGAAGGAAGAGGAGGGGCTCTCGCGCTACCTACTCACGAGCAGGCAGCAGCTGCGGAGCTGAAGCAATAGGGATGCAAGAGCCTCTCGCAAGAGGCTGCTTGCGCGATCCCTGCACCCCAGCTCCACAGAAAGGTGAGTTGACTTCAAAACAGATCAAGCTACTGTTAAAAAGCAATTTGGAATAGTTTATTTTTTGTCTATTAGTGACAAGTAATGTTAACAGGTTTTAATATTAGCAAAAAGGGACAAACAAAATTCATGATATGCATGCTTGACAATCAGGAAACAGTTATTTAACATATCTGTGCTCTACCTAAATGCCAAATGAAAGCATTGATTTGAGATAACTTTGTCATGTACTTCTTTGCAAAATTAACATATTCGTCCATTTTCTTAAATTACACAATCCACATATTTCTTTCTTTTTGAAAGGCCCACAGGGTTTTGTGAGGAGAGTTGGCATCTTATTCAAATCCCCATTCAGCCATGGAAACCCACTGGGTGGCCTTGGGGAAGTCACACTCTCTTAAATGGAAAAGCTTCTGAATCCTCAAATACAGGACACCTCTTATAATAAGGGATGGCTACCAATCCAATAAGGGACAAAACTTCCAAACCTCAAATTAGGGACATATAGTGAGGGACATCTGGTAATGTTCTCATGCAATTTTAATGGAAGTTTGACACATAACGTAACACTTATATATCATGATTTATTAATTACAGCTGTAGCCCATATTTCCTTCAGTAAACCCAGGACAACATATAGGCTCTCCTTCCCATTTCCATAGCTTATCCTCATAATATCCAGTGAGTTATGTCAAGCTGAGATAAGGTGACAAGACTAAGTTCACTCAGGCCATTTCTGCATTAGACTGCTATTATTCCACTTTCAACATCCTATGGAATCCTGGGATTTACAGTTTAGGGTAAACCCCAGGATTCCATAGGATGTTGAATGTGGAATAATAGCACTATAACAGTCTAGTGTGGAAATAACTTCAATAAGATCATTCTTAAACTGAATAATTATGGTATTTCAATATCACTTTAGCACTCATGCCTGTTCCTGCGGAATCCTGGAATTTGTAATTAGGTAATCAGAATTCTTTGCCAGAAATCTCTGATGCCCACCAAACTTCAAATCTCAGGATTCCATGGGATGTCATGGTAGTTAAAGTGGTTTCAAAGCTTTAACTGTGTACCATGAAAGAGATGTGGGTTTCAAGTTTCTCTCTTTATCCTATCAATATGCTAGATATGGTATAGTGGTTTGAGCATTGGACTACAACTCCAGAGACTAGCACCCTTTCCACACGTTACCTGCTTGTGGAGGTGGGGGGTGCCGTTGGCGCAAGCAGCCTCTTGTGCGAGGCACTCGCATCGCTCCTCCATTCACACACAGCTGGGTTGTCAGTTGCGTGACTGTTGCGCGAACGCTCTGCCCCTTCCTTTCGCAGCGCAGCCTGGGAGCTGTAGGCTGCGCTGGGGGAGGAAACACGACCAGCCCGGCTCGTTCGATGCGCCACAGGGCCCCGGGAGCATTGCGCAACCGCACAGTATTTTCGGCTCCCAGCTGAAAATTAAAAAATGCGTGCATGGGCCACTTTAGGCTCGTGAGCGTCACATGAATGGGAGTGCATCGTACAGACCAATGTTCCCATTTACGTGACGCTCAAGGGGCCCTTGCGCTACAGAAACTGCGTGCGAAAAGGGCCTAGGATTCAAATCCCCATTCAGCCATGGAAACCCACTGGGTGGCCTTGGGGAAGTCACACTCTCTTAGCCTCAAAGGAAGGCAAAGGCAAAGTCCTTCCGAACAATCTTGCCATGACAATCACCTTAGGATTGCCATATGTCAAAATGACTTGAAGACATATGGCAACAACAATAGATGCCAGGAAATCCCATCCTGTCACTAAACCAGAAGGAAAAAAAAGCAGAAAAAGAAGAACAGAGTGGAGGGAGGGGAGAGAAAAAAGATAGCAAATTCAGATGCCTCTGCTATAGTAGTCATCAGGCTGTGTAGGAGCCATTAAGCTCTGACTGAACTGAGTTCATGAGATAAAAGGTAAACAGGATTAAGTATGTAGACATTATTCAGAAAGGCACACCTTTCTTTGGTATTTTTCCTTAATACTTAAGGTACTGGATTTTTTTCCCCTTCCAAATAAGAAAGACATATTATTCCAGACAATGGTTTCTGTATTCCTGCTAAGCAAGGCAAATTATTCCAGACAAGACTGACAATTCCTTCTGAGTTGTTCCCACAAAGTAGTCTGTTCATTTACTACCTGGGTCCAGTGCAAACAAAAACAAGTCCTGCTCCAAAGTCATATGTTCATGAGGAGGAGGATAGTGCCATGCCTCCTCCTCCCACTCCTTCCCTCTTGGCTCTGACCCATCACTGTTGTGAGTGTTTATGTAACACAGCTCAGAAATAATGGAGACCAAGGTGGCTGGATGCTCTGGGGAGTGCTAGTTTTAAAAAAAATATAACTAGTGGTATGTGGAGGGAAGATTTTTCTACGCTTGTAATTTAAAAGTTGTGCTAGCTTTTAAACCAGTGTAACCCCAATGACTCTCAACCTCTTGTGATTCCTCACATTACCTGTGTGTGTGTGTGCCCCAAAATGGAGACTCACGCACCTAGGAGCCTCCAGAGACATTCTGCACTACACAGTTTATAGTGGTATTATTCCACTTTCACCCTTCAATGGAATCCTAGGACTTGCAGTTTAAGGAAGGGAATTTAGAATCCTCGACCACAGAGCTCTTTGGCCTCAGGAAACTACAAAATCCAGAATTCCCCAGGATATTAAAAGTGGAATAATAGCACTATGACAGTGTAGTGCGGAAATGGCCATTATTCTCCAGTTTAAGGTATTTTACCGTTGGCTCCATTTGGGGTCTCAAAATAGCTTTCCCTCTCTCACACCTGGAAATTGGGGGTCACATCTAGTTTTAGAAAACATAGATGGGTGCTGTGTTCCACCTGTGTGTTAACCATGGAAAAAAACTTCTGTGTCTATAGCAAGCTCACTTGTACGTATGGATGATGCGGATCAGGCGAAGTGAGGGCGCAGTTGTGGGACTCTTTTAATTAATTGAGAGAATCTGCTTTTTGGTGTTTTCATGTGTGGTGGCTGTACAGTTTTACAAAGACATACAACTTAGACCTTTGAATCTCTTGGCACATTGAAAAGATGAGGCTGTCATAACTTTTCCTGGCTGTTTCCTCCTTGGTCTCGTCCTCTGTTCTTCTCATGCTCATTGTAAAAAGCATTGTTTGAAGGGGAGGGGGAACTCCACAGTGTGTGTTTATAACAATGAAGTGGACTGAGGGTGAAGGAGCAATTTCCTGGAAAAAGCATGGCCTTGAAAAGTGTGAGTGCCTACATGTGTGTGTTTCTTTCTCTCTTTCTCTCACTTATTAGGCATATTTTTTAAAAACTTTTTGAGTGATGTACTTCGCACACAGTACCCCACTTGGCAACTCTATCCGTCTGTGCCATCATACAGTTGATGACATAACATATTTACAGTTTATGACATAATGTATTTTACAGGTGAAGATAGTCCTGCGGCCTTGAACACAAGTAAACTGTAGAGATGCAGTCACATTAGAATTTATAGACTACCTCGCATGGTGATGATTATATATTATTAGAGTTAGCTAACTTTTATAGTAGCTTTACACAGTGGCACAGGAACATTATGTCATCATAGAGTTTTGGATGCTGTCCCACTTTAACCTGAAATGACTCGGTCACAGAATGGCACAAAGCACTTTTGCCGTAGGATGTGGGCTTCATGGTTCTGAGTTAGCAAGGGCCTCCAGTGTTTTTCAGAGACAGACAAGGTTTTATGTATACTTGTGGGAGACACCCAAGGAAGAAAAAGAGCTACATTATTCTAGGCAAAGCATACTCTGTAACCACAGTGATAGTAGGAAATCATTTCTACATGAGCCTTGAAGTTAATATTTAATTTTGCTTCTTGATTTGCACCTGGCACTTTGGAGCTGTTTTCCTATTATAGCAATACCAGGACAGAAACTGTAATCTCAATGTATCTTCAAGCTAAACTTAAGAGCAGAGTTGGAAAGAATTTTTTTCAGTTACAACCCAGTGGTCAGCTGGGTGAAATTGGGAGATGTAGTCCTAAACACTACTTTCCTGCACCATTTTTAAAAGTAAGAAAAATGACTCTTCAGACTGCTGCTATCACAGACTTTCCTCAAAAAAGTTGTTGGGCAAATATCTAATAAACAAAGGCCATTTCTGCACTAGACTGGTATAGTGCTATTATTTCATTTTTAACATCCTATGCAATTCTGGGGTTTGCGTAGGATGTTGAAAATGAAAAATAGTACTATAACAGTCTAGTGTAGAAATGGCCAAAGACAGTTTAAGATCATATGTTCCCTCTGGGCAGTGTTTTGCTTTTAGAGCCTTCCTTTTTTCTTATCCACCTTTTTATCAAAAATGTCCCAGGTGATGTATAAATTAAAATAAGAAATATTAAGATATTTCATAATAAAAACAAACAAACAAGTGGGACAACAAAAGATCAACAAGCAATGGCCTGGAATCATTTTAGCAATTGCACCAATAAGAAGAAATTCCTAGCAATGCCAACTACCAACAGACACAAGACTGCAAAGACACCCAAGAGAGAAATGACCTTCCTTCACAGGGTCCTTTTACATTACACACTTATAGCACTGTCAAGGTAGCCATGTTAGTCATGCCTCAAAATTCAACAAAATCCACAAAACAATGATACCTTTATTGGGCCAACCAAAGTGCACAAAATATGTCATGCAAGCTTTCAAAACTTCCCTGGCTTCTTGATCAGGTGAAAATGTTAAAAATCATACACTACGCAGAAACAGTATTTTGTGCATAGCAAATGCTGTTACTTGCACAGTGAATGTTACTTTCTGCACTTTAAAAAAAAATGTGAATTTTGTGCAGAATAAGTCCAGAACTGCAAAATTTCTCTGGTGAGGGGGAATGTTAAAATTATGTATTACTTCATTTGGGAACAAAACTACTGAAGAATTATATCTCAACGGGAAGGAAGGAAGGAAGGAAGGAAGGAAGGAAGGAAGGAAGGAAGGAAGGAAGGAAGGAAGATTGTAATTCCTGGTGATTATATCTCCTATCACCATAAATTTTTGAAGGCTTTCTCCATATATTTCTACTGCCTATATTTGGGGGCCTCAGAACACACATATATACACACATACCCCTTCTTATTTTAGTGATGTAAGTGCTTGCTGGATGGGGAAAACCACAGCATACTAAATAGCAGTCATGCAGACTTGTGTCGTCTGACTCAGACTCAAGTCTGACTTAAGTTGCTTCAATGACTCAACACAGACTTGACTCGGCAAGAAATGATGCAGTGACTTGACTTGACTCAAGACTTGTCCATTTTTAGTGACTGACTTGCTGCCCTTGGTTCAGTAACATAACACATTCATCCAGAAACCTTATGACTTTGAACAACACCTCCATCTCTTTTTGTCTATTGGGCACATGACAATTTATCTCAAGCCCAAAGTGTAGGTACATTTCTCAGAGGGGAACAGCAAACAGGTTAGACAATGAGCTTGAGGCAGGCTTGAGGTCTGCTCAGCAGCCTATCCCTGCTGCATATCAGAGGAGCCTTCTAAAGCTTTTCCTAAGAGCAGAAAACAAGACTCACCCCGAGAGTGCAGGGGGTATTTCTCAGAGGGGAACAGAAAATGTGTTAAGCAACAGGCTTGAGAAGGAAAAGGATCCTTCCTTCAAAAGCTTTTGAAGCTTCAGTAATGGGGAGAAGGAAGGATCCTACTCCCCACTTCCAAAGCTGCAGATGGAAAAATGTGGAAGGCCAACTCTGCTTAAATTGTTAAAACTGACTTTATGTGACTCTGTCCAGAAATTCTGGAATATAGGTTGGGGTATAAAGTGGACTCCTGGACCTGAGACTTGACTTGAAAGTATTTTGCAAGGACTTGAGACTCGACTTGAGACTTGAAGGCAGAGACTTGAGACTTGACTTGAGACTTGGACTAAAAGACTTAAATACATCACTGCTAAATAGGAAATGCTGCAAGAGTGCTACAGTGTGACCCAGCATAGTACTATTATGTAGCTGCATGCTTCCCCGCCAAAAAAAAGTTACATCATGATTATCATCATCATTATCAGTCCATCTTCTCTGTCGTGTATAAAGAGGCAAACTGAATGAAATCAACAACAGAAGGCAGATAAATCAAACGGTTCTTAACTATAGTTTCTTTTGTAATACATCATCTCACTCCTGCAGCAAGTACACACCTGTCTAATCAAATTTAAATCAAAGAAGGAAGAAGTATACATCATAGTCTTAATGCAAACACAGGGGAATCCAGATGGTGGCAATTGAGCCCTTCATGTTTACAATGCTCCTGTGAATTGTTGGCTTTGGTTTCCACTACTCACACCCTACCACCCTAAATTGCCTAGCTCCACTTTAGATTTGATTTGTACATCGCTTTTGTATTAAAGCTACACATATTTTTCTGTAATCAGTCATGGAAGGATTTGCAGAATGTATTAGATATGATTTTTACATGGCTGTAAATACATGACAATTGATTGGCAAGATAGTCATACAACAGAGAAAATAATTTTAATATAAATTAATTTTGTAAAATATATGTATGTCTGAGTTTAATGAAGCCCTCCTACAGACGTGTCAGCAAGAAGTTCTGTCCCTATAAAATTTTAATTTGTAATCCCACTAGTGATGCAAGAAAAATCTGTTCAGTTTACATTTTAATGCAAACTAGTTTATGCTTCCTGAATCAAAATGCATACAAATATGCAATTAAACAACTTTATTCTCACTCTTCTGAATTGTTGTGAATTTTGTGCAATCCTCTAGTTTAAAAAAAAAAACAAGAATAACACTGAAAAATAATATACAGAAAAATTAGGGCAAAGTGCTTGCAAAAATGTATGTGTTATGCAAAACTGTAGAGACAGTGCATATTCAGTGAAATAGAGACAAAAGAAAATGTGTACCCCACATGAAACTAGGAATGAAACAAAATTAAAGTTGAAAAAATGAGAAACTGTGCAGAAGCTTGACAGATTCATCCACCACTAGGCACTACCAGGACAAGAGAGGGACGGAGAGAGGGAGGATGGATGGATAGATAGATAGATAGATAGATAGATAGATAGATAGATAGATAGATAGATAGATATTTTTAAGTGGATCAAATTGTGTGGCATTTAGAATGATTACTTCTTCTTTTAAAAAAATTATTGTGCGTGCCTTACTGTCTTCCCATTAGACAAAGGAGACATATATAGCTTTGAAGTCCAGTCAACGGAAACCTTATTTGATCTAAGGAGGCAAGAGTGGTCCATTCCCATGGTGGGGGGGTGGGATATTACATTCCTATTAGGGCAAGTGAAAGTAAGAAATTAGTAATGTTGGCTCTAAGCACTTCTAAAACACTCCTTAATTAGTATTTCTTGATTTATTGGTACAAGAATGGTCCCTCCTTTTGCACAACCTCTGCACACACAAATGTGAGGTCATGCAAAGCATAATGTGCCATCATGGTGGGCACACAACTGTGCTGCTGTGGGTGGGCACACATTGCATCTATTGATCATAATGAGATGCAACAGTTGACACTTTTTTTTGTTTTACACATAGGTTCCTGAAGCAGATCCCCCTATATACAGTGGGCACACAGGATTAATTTAATGGTTTAATTTAATCTAATATATAAAAGTCAAAGTGTGAATGTTTGATTGTCTGTGTCAGGCAAAGACCTCATATGATTGGCTGCCTGAGAAGATTCTATGGAATCTTGGGATTTGCAGTTTTAGGGAGGGGCCTTTAGAATTCTCAGTCAGAGAATAGGCTGGTTGCTATGGCAACAAGGACTAGCAGCAAGGAGGAGGACAGTGTATTCGCTGAGAAACCGAACCTTTGTATGTTAACAGCTCTGAATACAGATTGGATTGTGGAATATGGGGAAAAGTCACAGGTGCTGGACAAGACAGCTTGGGGAAAGAGACACAGGATCTCAAATCTTTCTAATAAGTATTATCTATGAGAAAATAAAATCCCAGGCAATGCCAGATATATACACTAGCATATTAATATGATTGCATACAATCAGCATTGGAAGTACTTCCATACCAGTTCCCTATCATCCTTTGAGCAAAAGGATGCAGTTACTACAAGCAGTTCAAAACCATTTTGACATGTTAACTGAACCACCTCAACAAGTGGTTTCAGCCACTTCTTTTCCCTCCTGCAAGTTATTTTTAATTTGGAAATAAATAAAAATGCTGCTCTTGAAAGTTCAAGGAAGGAACTCAATTCCCTGATTCAGCAGCAGAGAGTACGTGCAATTTGGTGACTTGTTTACTTTGTGGGCTCATAATCTCCCTTTAAATTTGCAGCGATAATTATCACTTCCCTTGCTTGTAGGTGTTTTCATGAGGGCAAGTGCACTCTGGATTGTCCCACACTCCTATTTTCTGTGAAAGAAAAACATCCAAGGACCTCAGAAGGACAAGTTCATCAATCTCAGCCAAGGGACTGGCTCATTAGTCCCACCAAAAAAGGAGAGAGATTAAATTAATTGCTACATTTGGTTGGAGCACAGACACTTGTACATTGGTTTGTTTTTTAATTGAGTTACAATTATTTAGTTACTGTATTTCCTGACTGGCTTCAAGCAAAAAAAAAAAAAAAGATACAACAAAGCTGAGCTTCCCAAGACTAGAAAGGATGAACAGCTTTCCTTATGTGGAACAGATCAAAATTAGCGGGCTGTAAATTTACGCAGAATGAGCATGAAGGCAAACCAGAATCAGCATTGTCTAGAACAGAAGTGGGTAGCGGTTCTTTGTGTTGCTTCATATTTCTTAGCAATTTTTGTTTTCTTATTTTTCCTATATTTAGTTTCAAAACTAAACCTATCAGTGTGCATTAAAATGCCTGTTTACTTGGAATAAGCCTGACTGTACTCAGTAGGCCTTTAATGTTCGTGTAAAAGGGGGTATCGCAACATATATTGCTTGTTACCTGGTTGCATGACAAGTAACACCTGCTGAAATTCTCTTTTCTACCCAGTCATTAAAGGTTCAAGAGCCCTCTCCAGTTTTCACACTGGCAACCCTAGGGTAGGCACTTCTTGGACTGTATTGCAAAAGCCACTAACAAGTTGTGTTTTCTTTGCAAGACTCAGGTCTTCAACAAGGTAACAACTGCATGATAAGCAAAATATGCGCAGCTAGCATTCAAGCATAATAAGGTGGGCAACTTCTGAGATAGGAGCCAGGTTGCTATTCCCTAGAGCCCGCAGTGGATTGCACTGCCACATGCCTTGGTTACATCCCAGTTGGATTATTATAACATGATCTACATAGGGCTGCCTTTGAAGAGTGCCCCGAAACTTCAGCCGGTACAAAGAGCTGCAGCCAGTTGTTAACCGGAGCTGGTTACAGGGATCACACAACTCCACACACACCACTGCAACAGCTCCACTGGCTGCCAGTCTGTTTCTGGGCACAATTCAAAGTGCTGGTGATGACCTTTAAAGCCCTACATGGCTCAGGACCAGGTTATTTGAAAGACCATGTACTCTACAAACCAGCCTGGGCTTTGAGATCTGCTGGAGAGGCCCTTCTCTCTGCCCTACCACCTTCACAGCTGCATTTGGTGGGAACCCAGGAGAGGGGGAGAGGGCTTTTTCAGTGGCTGCTCCCAGGCTCTAGAATTCCCTTCCCAGAGAGGTCAGACTGGCACCCTCCCTGACTTCCTTCTGGAGACAACTAAAGACATTCTTATTTCGGCAGGCACTTAATACATGATTAGTATGAAGAAAGCTGCTGGTTTTTAACTTGTCATTTGTTTGTTGTTTTTAATATGTATTTTAATATTGTTTTAATTACTATTGTTCGTTTAATGTGTGTTTTAACTTTTGTATACTATAGTTTTAACTATGTTCTCTTTTAAATTATCATACACCGCTTTGAGTCCTTTTGAGGAGAAAACTGGGGTATAAAAAAGATAATTATAACAACAACAACAACAACAACAACGACTGCCATGAAGCCAAATTTTGGTGCTGTGGCATGGGCACCCCAGAAGGGTATTTTCCTTGAAAACGAGGTATGCAGTGTATGTGTTCCTTGTTTTTGCAGCTGATTGAGACTTACGAGAGGCTTTCAGAACTGTCGGTGTGCATTAAAACAGGCACAAATTCCTTCCGTGCTTTGTTTTCCAAGAACATCTGAAAATATAAAAGATATGATGATGATGATGATGATGATTTATTTTATATGAGCTGGCATACTGCTGGTGTCACACACACGTAAGTTCCCTTACACATGCAGCTGTACTTTTTTGGCCGTAGCATAGTGTCTGTATTCAGAGCACAGCTGCATAAATAGAGTTCTACAAAAGTAAGTGTTTAACATGCAGCTGCACATTTTTGGACTGTGCATAACTGCTCAATAGTGCCTGCAATATACTGAGGTTGCAGAAAGAGCAAACGCATCCACAGATAACACGGTTGGTTGCTCAATGTTGGTATATTCAGCAGGAAGGAAGGTAGGGCCACCACCACTTAATAATGTGAGTGTAGATTTATACTGTGAAATGTGGTGCGAGATTTCAGCTTTTATTATTTTATTTTATTTCTGCAGAATGGGAAATTCAGCAGTGACAGTGAGGGCCACAAAATGCTGTAGGGGAAACACACGTGACCTATGGGCCAGGTGTGGCTTTCCTCTGACTTAAGGAGAAACAATTTCCTCCATGGACCTTTGTCTAGTATGCAGAAGTTAGTGAAGAAATGGTCACAGATCCTATACTACACACTATGAAGGACCGTATCTCCCTTTATGGCCATTTTCTCACTACACTTTTATAGTGCTATTATTCCACTTTCAACATCCTATGGAATCCTGGAGTTTGGAGTTTAGGGAGGGGCATTTAGAATTCTCAGACAGAGAGTTCTTTGGCCTCAGTAGACTACAAATCCCAGAATTCCACAAAGTGTTGAAAGTGTAGTGTGGAAATGGCCTTTGAGCCCATTAGAGCTCTAAGGTTACCTAGAGAGGCCCTTCTTTCAGTTCCACCACCTTCTCAGACTCCTTTGGTGCGAATAAGACCTTTTCATAGCTGCTCCCAGACTTTGGAACTCTCTCCCTAGAGATGCTAAGATGGCCCCATCCTTGATCTCCTTCCATCAGCAGGTCAAAACATTTTTATGCCATCAGGCTTTTATAAACTGACTAGGGTTGAGCTTTTAATGCTGTGTGGTGCTGTTTTCTATACTGTCTTTTTAAGCATTTTGATATTAATATTTTAATGTTTTATATTTCATAAACTAATTGTTTTTAAAATGTATATTTATACTTTTATTAATGTTTTTGCATTGGTTTTAATCTGTATTATTTTAAATATGTTGAGTCCAATTACTGGGAGCAAGGTGGGATATAAATTAATCAAGAAGGAGGAGGAGGAGAAGGAAAAAGAGGAAGGGGAAGAAGATGGACTCAAGTCCTTAGGCACTTAGCACTTTCCACAGCAGAAATTCATGCAATGGAGGGAGTATCTATGCCTGTTTCTCTGTCTCTTTTTGATATATCAAGTTCCATTTATCAGGGGTCCCTTCAAGATTGCTCTGAATCATGTTGGGTTTCAGAAGCAAGAAAGAAATAATAGTTGCTGGAATGAACGCCTAATCTGATCTCCTTTGCTTCTAGTTCATAATTATCAAAATCTATCTGCTGTGCCAAGAGCCAAATGTCTTCTGAAAAAAAATAGCCCCAAAGCCTCTGCTGATGGAAGATCTGAGACCACAAGCTGCACTTCGCCTTCTGCTAGGCTGAGGCTCTGGACATCAAAACAACACAAGAGATGGAAGGGGGAGGATGGGCAACTTGAAATCCCTGAGAGAGGACACCCTGACCTTGAAGGCCAAGCCCGATATGATCTCTGCAAACACATGGCCTCAATCAAATATTCACTAGATAATAGGGGAATGCATGCATGGCTGGGTGTGCACAGTGGTGGAGAAAATCAACAGGTAGGAGTGCTTAACCCCTTATGTACCTACAGACTCAGAGCCCAAAGCATTTAAGTTTCTGGTCTACAGCTCCCAGAACATAGGAAGCTGCCTTATAGTGAGTCAGATCATTGGTCTATCTGGCCTGTCTTGTCAACTCTGGTTGGCAGTGGTTTCCCAAATTATCTCCAAAGCTTACCTAGAAATCTCTGATATTACCAGACCTAGAAATCTCTGGTATTACGAGGTATTACCAGACTTTGCTTCTGAGATCAGTATCCAGGTTGGTATGGTAGCATACCATAAAGATTAACATAGTGCATACCCTCCAATATTTCACAGATAAAAACTGAGATATGGGTGGCCAAACAATATCAAAAGGTGGTTAGATGGCAGAAGTCTTCACAATTCAGTTCTTCAGA
Organism: Ctenosaura bakeri; assembly: GCA_948474755.1. NCBI lineage: Eukaryota > Metazoa > Chordata > Lepidosauria > Squamata > Iguanidae > Ctenosaura > Ctenosaura bakeri. Next base: position 240,202 of record CAOLHI010001969.1, read on the forward strand.
CCTCATGTCTCCTAGCTACACTCTTCAGCTTCTTTCTCTTCTATGTAGAGCATTAGAAACTTAATTTCCAACCAGAGAAATGTTGACATATACTGAAATACAGACATATGCAGACAAAATGTCAATTTTCACCTGTGTATGTCCCTTAGTGGTTGTTGTGGAAGAAAATATCTACTACCTCTCTTCATGCAACAACCCCTTGTCCACAGATAACCACATGTCTCTTGTCACCAACTCTCATGATCATGTAGTAGCTGGAGCTGATCATCTTTTCCCAGGCCCATGAAAAGGCACAGGGGCTTCTGGGAAGAAGAATATCAGTGCACCAATGAAAACCTGGTTACTCCCTACTGTCTTGCACTATCTTGCAGCCTGAATATGGGCCTATAGATATGTGTGAGGATCCTGATTTAGGGTGTAAATGTAGATGTAGAAATTTGTGGGCTTGATAATATCTCGACTGCAATCCATGCTGCATAATTAAAGAAGTTTGGTACCATGTTATTTTATTTTATTTTTTGTATTTATATGCTGCCTTTTCTCCCAAGGTGGGACCCAAGGTAGCATTTTAACTGCCATGATCTACCCTATAGAATTCTGGAATTTGTGGGTTAGTGAAGCACTTAGAATTGTTCATTAGAAAACTCTCATCCACTAGAGCCCTAGGACTAAGCTACAGATTCCAAGATTCTATAAGACGGAGTCATGACAGTTAAGGACATATCAAACTGCATACTTGATGTTTTACACTGGAGATTATATTATGGGATTCTAATGAGAACTCTCCCTGGAAGAGGAAGGACTAAACTGAGGCCATTGTGCTTTGGACATATCATGAGATTGCATGGATTATTGGGAAAGACAAGAATGCTCAGGAAAGCTGAAGGCAGTAAGAAAAGAAAAATACCACATTGTCAGTGAATTGGGTGAATCAAGAAAGCCATACCCCTGGGTTTGCAAGATACTTCTTGCAGGATATATCTTTTTGCAGATTAATTTATTTTTAAAAAATTACCTTTCCTGCTGTGTGACTGTCTAAGAAGGGCAACTATGAAGGAACTAAATAGGCGTTCCAGGGTAGAAGCATCCCTGCTATAGTATTTCCTATTTATGTATATGGCTGTGAAACCTGACAGGAAGAGAACCAACTCTTTTGAAACAGGGTGCTGAAGGAGATACGGATACCACAGACTACCAAAAAGACCAGAAAAAAAATAGATCTAAGAGCAAATTAATCTTGAACTATCACTGGAGAGTGTTGTACTATGGACATATCATGAGAGGACATGAATCATTTGAAAAGACAATAAGGCTCAGTAGGTGGAGGGCAGCAGAAAAAGATGAAAACCACATTATGAGTGGACTAGTTCAATCAATGAATGAGTTGACAAGACCTGAAGAGGGTAACAACCACAGCTCTTGGTTGTCTCTGGTAAGGGTTTTCATAAGTCAGAATCAACTTGATAGCACAGAACAACAACTAAACTCATCTGGCAAGAGTGCCAGGTCAGGGAAGGCAAGTTTAAGGCCCTTTCTCCAGCCTGCCTTGTTCCAGCGACATCTAGTGCAGGTCCTGGCATTGTCTCTGCCAGAAAGGGAGTGCTCCTGTCACGCTCCCCTCCACACTGGCTGCAATGACATCCTATGGAAAGGGCCTAAAATGACAACATAAACTGTTGGAACAAGCCTGACTTGGGAAGAAATCTCATAGTCTAGGAGCAGCTACTGAGAGGGTTCTCTTCTCACCAGACACATGTGTTGATGGTAGAAATCAGAGAAAGCCCTCAACAAAAGATCATAGACTTGACCAGGCTTATATGGGCAAGTAACAATCTTTCAGAAAGTCTGGACCTATGCTGTATAAGGCTTTACAGGTGATGACCAGCACTTTCAGTTGTGCCCAGAAGTGGAGTGGCTGTTTCAGCAATATTCCCCTTTTACCAGACTCAGCAAAAAGCCTAGCTGCAGCATTTTGGACCTGCTGAAATTTCTGAAATGCCTTCAGAGGCAGTGCTCTCTACCTCTACCTGGCCTCAGTCCTCAAGGATAAACAGTCTTTTTTCTTGGCCATGCCAAATACTCTGGAGATGAAATATACCTTTTGACTTTTTAGAACCGAGCTTTTAGTACAGCAATGTCAACTCTATCAATCCTTCTTTCCGTAGTACTAAGAAGGCACTGTTAGGCCATTTCCACACGGGGTATTTGAAACAGTGCAGTCCGTCCTCCAGGGAGGACGTCTGCACTCGGGAGCGGACTGGGAGCGGACCACTTAATGTAGATCTGCACCTCAGCCCGCTCCGGAATGACTCCAAGTGGTCATCCAGGGTGCTTTTGAAAGACTGGAAAAATCAGGTCTTTCAAAAGCACAGAGCGCACCACTGTGAGCCTGCTCCCTTGTGCAGATTCGCAGGCTTGCACTAATGCGAGCCTGCAATCTGCCGGGGGCAGGCTTTAGGCTGGCGAGCTTCAGCAATTAGTCAAGACCCTCGACCAACCGGATGCTACCATTTTTGATGTCAGAGCAGTGTGGAGCGACAAGCATACACTGCTCTGGAGCAGCCTGGACCGGACTGGGGAGCCAGAAGATCCAGTAAGTAGTGGTGCGGGGCGATTCCCTCACCCCGTGCAGAAATGTCCTTAGTTTCAACTTTCAAGTGCCCACTGAAAATTCATCTTTTTCACTTACACTTTTTTCACTGAGTGATATATTCATTTCCTTTGCTACATCATTGTTTTATTATTTGTCTCTCTGAAGACTAGGGTTCAGATCCCCACTTAGCCATGGAAACTCACTGGGTGATCTTGGTTAAGTCACACTCTCTCAGTCTCAGAGGAAAACAAAGGCAAACCTCTTCTGAAGAAATCTTGCCAAGAAGGCCCCTTAATAAGTTCACCTTAGAGTTGCCATACATCAGAAACAACTCAAAGGCGCATAACAACAACAACTTAAAGTATCTCCATTTCAATCAATATCTAAGTTAGTTAAACAAGTTCTCATTGATCTGTTACAGCTGATTCTTAGTTCACTAAGAATCTGCTTTTTTCTCATAGGTTCTTCTCAATAAAGAGAATGTTTGATAGATGACTGCATAAAGAAAAGAATGTAAGAAATTTATATAAGATGCATTTCAGGTGGTACCTCTCCTCTGATAGACTTTCAAAGATGCACAAAAAATTCAATAATAAATCTTGGAAATCTGAATTGGAGAGAGGTACACTATACCAGATGTGGCAGTCCTGCCACAAAGCTAAAAGATATTGGAAAACTATTGACTTGCAGATTGAAAAAATATTAGATGTCTAATTCCAGATGAAGGCAGAAATGTACTTGCTTGGGATGACATAAAAGAAATTGGAAAAAGAGCATAGACAGATCTTCTTTTATATGACTGTGGCAGCTAGACTTGTTTTTGCTAAAAATTGGAAACATAAGTTCCCCTGGAGGAAGAAGTCTGGATTTTAAAGCTGATTTGCATGGCTGAAATGGACAAACTTACAATTCCAATTAGAGAGGGAACATTAGATGTTTACTGAAGACTGGGACTTGGTAAACAATTATTTAAGAAACATTTGATGACAGCAATCTTTTCAGATTGATGGGAACATTGATATATAAAATCAGAATTGATAACTTATAGATATGATGACTAGATATTATGATAGTATATCAAATAACTGTAACAACCACATTTGATATATGTTAGAATTATAATGGATTTATTTAATAGAAAAGATATATTATATTATATATTATGCTATAATATTCATAACTTGTCAAGGGGAAGTCAATGTGTGTTATGGTTAATTGATGATAGATGAATGTATTTTGTCTTTTTTAAAACTTTTTTTTAAAAAAAATTAAAAATAAAGAAAAAGAATGTAAGGTATTTTCAAACAAAGCAAAGACCCTGGCACTTTCCAGTGAAGGACACCAGATTCAGTGCAAAATCATCATTTCTGAACAGTCATAGAAGGCAGCTCAACATAAGGCAAACTTTAAAATGTTAGGGTTGAAAATCTGTTTGTTAGTGTTGAGCTTTAGAAACTGGGAGATTTTTTCACTGTTCTTTAATACCAACAATTGAAGCCATTTTAAATTCAAAGTTGTGGTGAAGCCCTATACAACTTAGATCAAAGCTGTCTGGAAGACCATATCTCCCTATAAGAGCCTGCCTGGATCCTGAGATCTTCAAAAGAGGTCCTTCCCTCAGGCCATTTCCACACTACACTGTTATAGTGCTATTATTCCATTTTCAACATCCTGTGGAATTCTGGAGTTTGTACTTTACTGAGGCCAAAGAGCTTTCTGGATGAGAATTCAAAATGCCCCTCCCTAAACTGCAAACCCCAGGATTCCGCAGGATGTTGAAAATGGAATAATAGCACTATAACAATGTAGTGTGGAAATGGCCTAAGTCCCACTACCTTCATAGGTATGGCTGGTAGAACATGAAAGAGGTCCTTCCCAGTGGCTATTCCCAGGCTCCTTTCAATCCCTAGGGAGGCTAGAATGCTTCCTTCTTTGCTGCCTTTCTGCAGGCAAGTGAAGATTTTAAAAAAAAAACCTCAGACAGGCTTTTAGAATTGAAGGCTTTAAACAAAAGGGCTGTATTATTTTAAATGGCATTGTTTAATTTTTATAAAATCTTTTTTAGAGTGCATGCTTTTAATGTGCGTAATAGTTTAATTCGATTTTAATGTAGACTTTTGAATGTTTTTAAATGCAATCTTTTTCTTGTATAAGTCACCTTGAGTCCCAATCTTGGGGAAGAGGCAGCATATAAATTTCATCATTGTTGTCATCATCATCTTCATTAACTCACTAAATTACCGTTATATAATTCAGCACTTGAAACAGTTTTTGAAACAGACCATGAGATTAAAAGAAAATGGCATGTAGGTTGTACAAAGCTCACACTGCCACTTTCCGCCTAACTCAGCAGGCAGCTTAGAAAAATAAACTGCCACACAGCCACGAGAAAAAAAAATCCCTCCAGTCCTAACCTTTCTCCATGTAAGGCCTCCCACCTTCTTGGCTCTTTCCGCACCTTGCCGTCTTCTGGCGCTGGGGTGCGGGGATCACACAAGCAGCCTCTGGCATGAGGCTCTCGTGTCCGGGGTCCTTCGGCTCCGCATGGTCTGCCTGCTCGCACGAGAGCCCCGCCTCTTCCTTCCGCAGCACAGCCTGGGAGTTTCCCAGGTTGCGCTGGGGCAGGAAGCGCGACTGGCGCAGCTCCAGAGGCTCCGCACGCCAGGTAAGTGCGTGCGGGGCCCAGGAGCAATGCACGATTGCGCACCATTTTAAGTTTCTAGCCGGAAATGAAAAGGTGCACGATCGGTGCCCGCCGGCCTCCGAAGCATCACACAATTGTGAGTGTGTTGTGCAGATCGCTCCTCACAATTGTGTGATGCTCCAGGTCCTCCTTTGCGTGGAAAATGCCGTGCAAAAAGGGCCCTTGTTTCTGGCAGAGACAGGAAGAGATCCATCCCACCCCATGATGAATTCCAACGGCCTATAGGAATTAATGGTATTAAAGTGTAGGAACAACTCTAGTGTTAATCAGGCAATCCATTAATGTTTTTTCCCCAAGTCTGACCTAAAAGACATCTTCATCAACCTATCAGTGTCATTAGATGACCCCGGTTTGGTTTGGACTTCTGAGAGCAGAGGCAAAAAGCCCTCCATTTTCTCCACACCTTATGAAATTTTATATATCCCTATCATACTGGACATTCCTTGGGAACCAGAAATTGGTTGTTAAAAAAAAAAAACATGATCACTACACTGATTCATAATAATCAAAATCTCTGACATATATCAACCCTAAGACAAACCTGTCACGAGGTTTTCTGAGGGATGAGAGTGTGTAATGTGTCAAAGGCCACCCAGTGGGTTTCCATGGCTAAGGCCATTTCTGCTAAACTGTTATAGCGCTATTATTCCACTTGCAACATCCTACGGAATCCTGGGGTTTGCAGTTTCAGGAGAGGCCATAGGATGGTGCAAGTGGAATAATAGCGCTATAACAGTCTAGTGCAGAAATGGCCTAAGCAAGGAATCAAATCTTGATCTCTAGGATCAAGGTCCAACACTCAAACCACTATACCTTGTTTTTCATGAATTACAATAGCATAAGTCTGACTTACACCATCACAATTCATTTTTACAATGATTGCTTAAGTTGGAAGTCTTGTACAACCACATAAGAGACAAAATCCCCTCAAAAACTACCTTTTTAGCAGTGTAGCTAATGCAGCTACTGGAAAAAAGCTGGAACCACCCCCATTTATCACTGGAAATACAGAAATGGCCATGTGTTTGGAGAGTGTACTGCATAACAGGTAGGTTTTGTGGTATAGAATCAGAAGCTGTAGCAATGGAGACCTCTCTTGATGCATGATCTTGCCCAAACTCTGTAATCTGTCTTGCTAGATCAAACTTTCTGGATTGGTGACTCATTTGTCCCTTTACTCTGTTCCTGCCTAGCAAAAGTTGTTTACCTATCAGGTACACCTGCAGTGTCCTCTCACGTAGGAAATTATTTGGACACATGCTGTGCTATTTGTATGTCTCCCGTAACTTATTCACACTGACATAATGCACAAGAAGACACATTTCAAAAATTCAGCTTCTATATTCACCCAGCTGTTAAACCTACCCTGCACAGAAGGACTCGCCCCATTCCCACCCCTGTGCAAAGATGCAATTTAATGACATGACATGATGGATGATAAAGGGGTGTCGACCAACGGAAGTTGTTGTATCTTGTCATCCAAAAGAGGAAGCATACAGTAGGAGGAAGTAGATAAGATGGCCAACAATGATTGGGAGACAATGAAGAATGAAAAAGGTCATACTGGAAAACTTTATGAAAGTTCACATCCTTTCTAAAACTTGCTAAATGGCCTTCAAACAATCCACTACATCTAAGCCTCATTAATCACACAAGATTGTCTCTAAGAGAATAAATCAAAATAAGCATAGGTTGTAAGACTAAGTCTCAAAGCTATTGGGATATGGTGGAAAGAAAATCAAAATAAATACAGCCAGTCATCCACTTTCACAGGAATTAGGGGCATAAAATCTCTATGAATGTGGAAAAAAAATATTTTTTTAAAAAAAAAATGCATTTTTGGTGCCTTTGGGGTATTCAGGCCTTTGCATAGGCTAATTTCTTGAGGAATGTGAGGATTGTTGCCTTTTTTTTCCTTTGGTATCTAACTCTCCTCCAATGAGGAATTTGTAATTCTGTCTAGAAACTTTTCCCACCCTCCCACATGGTTTATTGCCTTTTTTTTTTCTTTTTCTTTTAAAGGGAAGCTGGTATTTAACTCTCTTCCAAAGAAGAATTTGTAATTTTGTCCAGAAATTTCTCCCCCGCCACCCACAAGTTTGTTGCAACTTTCTTCCACCAACCATGTCAGCCAAAAGTCTAGCTTACGGAGCCAAGTGCTCAGTCAACATCCTCAAGGGAGACCAAGCTGAAGTGATCCAAAGCAGTCATGACAAGCAGATGCTTCTAGTTGCTGTGTAGATCTCAAACTTTTTCTTCCAGGTCATTCTGAAACTGAGCAACTTTGCCATGCGAAATCCTTGTTCACAATCTGCACCCATACTGATTAAAATGGGGAGACAGCAATTCATAATTCTGAGACACTGTTTTACAATAGGATGCTATGTTCTAATTAAAACATCTATGCTTTGTCTCTCTGACACACCAGTGGGACCCTCCCACTAGACAACACAATTAAGAATATAGAAATGTAAGTACATGTTCTGAACTCATTGGAAAACTCTTCGATGAGAAAGAAAAAAAAAGCTTTGACTCACTGGAGGTCCAGGACAGCAACCTGAACAATCTTTCCTGGCTGCAAAACTTGCCTCCCTGCATCTTCTAGAGAGTAAACAGTCCATGCAAGTCCCCAGGAGCTTGAAAGTTGCCTGGGTTTGTGTTATTTGGATATTTCACAAAGAAGCCATGAATATCATCCCACTTTCAACATCTTATGGAATCCTGGGGTTTGCAGTTTAGGGAGGGGCCTCTGAGACCTCTCTCTAAACTACAAACCCCAGGATTCCATAGGATGTTGAAAGTGGAATAATAGCACTATAACAGTGTAGTGTGAAAATGGCCAAAGTCACGCTGAGCTAAATTATCAACACTGGAATAGTCCCACCCTGACTCTCTCCCCTTCCCATTGGTAAATACCAAGAATATCAGCAGCAGCTGCCAGAACTTGACAGCTAAGGGAGGAGGCTTTGAATGAGGCAGAAAGAGACAGTGGAGTGCCCCTTAATCTCACTCCAAACAGAACAAAGAACTGTGCGAGTAGAGCTTTAATATAGAATCTCATTCATTGTCTGCTATGGATTAGAGACTAGGGCTGGAATTTGTAATCCCAGTTACAAATGCATAACCTAGTCACGCATTCCTGACTGCTTTGTATTCACATTCCTTTTGTATTTAATAGTATAGTGAACATGTAGAGATTGTGGCACCCTCCCCACATGTGGACTTACTGGGAAGCAGCTGCTGTGAGTGACAGAGGTCTGTTCCCCTGTCAATCAGGATGCAGCAACTAAAGTACTTATGTAGCTAAGCAGCAGATCTAGGTTTGTGATCAAAGTTGATCAACCACATCATAAATTTTGTCAGTCTTTATTCCATATGATTTTTCAGTCAATATGTTCGCAGATTTCCAGTTCTAGAAGCATTTGTTTTTCACAACCTTGCTCTCGTGTTATTCCTAACCTTCCTTTTCATAACAGTCTGTGCTGTATATTTTAATTACAGAAGTGTTTGCCAATTTATTTGGCTTTGTGACATTCTCTATTGATAGGGAAAAATCAATGCACTAATGGAAAACAAATTATAAGCACATGCCATAGTTGTTACATAAGCAAAGGGCACAGGATTTAATAAAAAATTCATTTGCATCAGATCTTTCCTTCAGTGGCAGGAGGGTATGCGAAAATGTTTACCTGAATTGCCTGCCAGGCTTCTGCTCTTGCCAACTGTTAATAATATTTCTATATTCTTCTGGTCCACATGTAAGAACTGCAAATGAAAAATTCATTTTATGACATTTGAAGCCAGCTAGGATATTCAGTTGACTGATTATAGTGATATCATTTGGCCAATTACTGAGGCCATTTTCTGTCACTCTGTTAGCTAATACATGAGGTGGTTAATCCAAGGAGTGGGTCTAGAAGCCATTTTCCACCCCTCTGGACCAGCCAGGGTTCATTTCCTGCTTATTTTATTTCTAAAAATGGGTTTCAACACTGAAACCAGGTGAGAATGAGCAAGTCTTTAGAGGAGAATCACAAGCCATTTCCGCATGAGACTAGAATTCTAAAGGCCCCTCCTTAAACTACAAACCTCAGAATTCCATAGGATGTTGAAAGTGGAATAATAGCACTATAACAGTCTAGTACAGAAATGGCCTTAGTCAAACATTCAAACGACTACACCATACTGGATGTCTCTTATAATGGCTATCATTTCATTTATTCCTTTTGCTAATTGTACTGCTTATATCTCTTTTTTGAAGATTCTTGCATGGTACTCTGGAGGCCTCTGGACACATGTGTCATAATATAACTTCATATTTGAGTGGCCTGATGTGAAATTGATAAACAGTAGGTGGTAGCAATAGTATTAGAAAGACTCAACAGCTGGGTCTCAATGTGGTGTCCAGATAACTATACTTTGGGGAGGGGTAGGAAAAAGAAACATTATGTACCAAATGCCATGTACCATGGCAATTTCTATGCAAGAATGTTTTTTTGCAGTTAATCAAGTTTTCTTCAAAGAAAATAACATCCCTGTGCAAAAATAACAATTTTCTGTGCAAAAACCTCAGATGGATTTTCTTGCGTAGAAAAGTCCCAAAGTGTGAAGATTCTCATTGCAAGGGAATTCTCCCTTTCAAGATTTCCCAACCCTTGAGAAAATCCCTTTTTGTCTATTGATCTAATGTTTTAGTTTAAGGTTCCCCTTCCTATCTCACACATAAAGGGGACCTGCTTTTGTTTTCCCAATTTCCGTCATACCTGTTAGCATGTGAGTGAAGAGAAGCTTCCATTGCCCCAAACCAAAGTCTTTCTTTCAATGCAAATAGCAGGCAGGAGGGTTCCTGTGCAAAGTGGAACAACAGTGGGAGAAAAAAAGGTTAAAGCCCTCTTCTCCAGATCCAGTTCTTTCTCCTTGCTATTTGCTGTTCTAAAAGTAATCTGTATAATTACTAATGCTAGAGTTGTTGTCTATTAGCCCTGTGGCTTCGGTATACAGGATGGCCATGCAACAAAGAATTAGCCTTTTGGACAGGTCAGACAACACAGCCTGAAGGGACTTACGTTTCCTGCCTCTGCTACCGGTCTGACACATGCTGACTGTTGTGCCAGATAATGCGAGCAATCATTCTTCATGGATAGTTTACAAGAATTCGGAGATAGATATAGATAGATATAGATATAGACTACAGTGGCCATGAACATGACCACTGCATAATTGCTTAGAACACCAATGATCTATGAGAGAAGCAAGCAACTCCCCTGTGGCCCCCTCCTCATTTCAAATCCTGGTTCCCATGACATACTGGTTTTAATATTTCCTGCTTTTATTTCCTTTAAGCCTCAGACACTGCATTCTAAGTATCAGAGGATCAATAGTAATAAAAAACATGTTAACAGAAACTCTGAACTCTTGCCCAGCGCTCTTGAAGTCTCTGAAATCTCTTCATTTTTTTTTCCTTGAGATTCTAGGAATCAAAATTTAGTACATCCCTTCTTTGCCTCTTTTTCCTCTTTTCCCTTTCCCAAACCATTTACATCCCTCTGATGTAAAAGCCTTGCTGGTTTGCTTCCATGTAATGGGTTACGATTGTTCACCCTTTACGGGTAAAGATTCTTCTTATTTGATGTTTCTAATTACAGGCTTTCCTTTAGAGAGAAAGAAGATCCCAGGGACATTCATGAAAACCATAAACTAACAGTTTGAATCTGATTTTGATAAACTGAATTATGAAACACAGATGGAAATAAGTTGTAATGGGGGGGTGAAGGGCTATAATAAGGAACATTGCTTTTCACCCCAAAACATACCTCAAGCTCAGAACAGCATGTTCTAGCCTTGTGTTTTGGTATAGCTCTTGGATGGTATTCCTGGTCCTTCATCACCACGTGTCTGGCAGGCATCAGTAGCTGAATGTGAATTACATATGTGGACAATGGCAACTGAGGTTGGTGCAAATGTATTCAGTCTTGTAAACAGTTTGACATTAATAAGAACATAAGAGTCTGTTGTCATACTGTGTTCTGAGCAGATCTTGAGAAAGTTGCTTTTTCAAACTGCAACTCCCACAATCCTCCTGCCAGCCCACCATGTTGTCTAGGTAATTGAGGAAGTCATAGTCTTTAAAAGCAACTTTCTTCACTTCTGATCAAGAGAAGGCTTCCTGCCTTCCTTCTATTTTATTTTGGTTGGGGTCAAGACGTTTTGCACCATCTGGTTGGCTACTGATGGAAGCTGGACCAGATGGACATTTGGTGTGTACCAGCTGTACTCTCTTTATGTTCTCAACTACCATTGTTTTATTGGTTTAAAGCCAATACACTTTAAGAATTTTGGACATCTTTAGCAATTGGCATAGGAAGAAATGGAAATTATGCTTAGTATGCTTTTCCTTTCCTCCCTCATACAGAGAGAGAGAGAATCAGGCAGCTGCCTCTGACAACAGGTGCTAGGGAGGAAATGAGCCATTGGACATGGCTGTGTTTGCCATGTAGTTGACCTGCTGCCTTTATATAGAACAGAAGACGCTACCCCATTACTAGTGTTAAGGTAAGATTGAACTGCCAATCTAGTCCAGAATCCTACTGGCTAGTCCCAGCTAGAATAGACCCAGTGAATCAATTGTTGAATGGTGAGAGAACTACTCTCTTTAGGACTAAAGCCAGAATCAGGGTCTAGTGTGTAATGCTTCTAGTCACAGAAAAGAAAGAGAAGTACCAGCTTGTTCATCATCTCAGGGAGAAAATTGCCTTGGGCTAGTCCTGCACACAGACCGTTTGTAACATGTCACAACTGTAGCTCATGTGGGCTCTAGGCAAATTCAGACGTTTCCTCATAGCATGACCAGAAAACTGCAAAAGAAGAGAGTGGGGACATACAGCTGGCCTTGCTGTTACCATCATATCCTCAGTGTGTCTTCCCGAATAACCACCAGCCACATCTTGGGCACATATCTGCAGAAGAGAAGCATTCAAGTGTGTATAGCTTTCCCTCATGATGCAGTACCCTGCACAATCATTAGAAAGTTCCTTGGGAAAACAAACAAACAGAGCTGGTTTACCTGAGGGTCAGGTTTAGCCATCAGTAGTGTTGGCAGGTGGCTTCCATGTCAGTAGAGTCAACTTGTCCAGGTTTTAGTCCAAATTTTAAAGGAGCCATCCAAGATTCTGCACCCTAGCCACAAAAATATGTTCAGTGCCTTAGATAGCTCTTTTAAAATTCACACTAAAATCCAGAGTGGATTCCCACCCCCATTTTACATGGGATCCATCAGGTGCTATTGACCATCTCTGTCCACCATGGAAAACCTCTAACCATTTGCTCAACACATAGCATAAAAAGCACTTTCCTCTTTTTCTGGCATGGCAACATTATCCTCCATCACTTAAAACTGTACTGAAAAGAAATTACCCAGAGACCTAGGGTAGTGCAAAAGAATCATTTTTATTTTCTTCATAGACTATCCCTCTAAATCTCTTTGCAATGGCAAACATTTGAAAAACTAGATGATGAAAGTGTGAGAAACTTTTTTAACGATACAATAAAAGAAATAACCTAAAACAAAAAGACACAGCTGCTAACCAGCTGTTATAAGATCCATCCACAGATGTCCAAAGCATTTATGATTAACAAGACTTTGGCAGGATTGGAGGTGAAAAGCTCTGAATTCTGCAAGGAGTTTTTATAATTATAATCTACAGAAGATTTGCTTTCGTTGGCTCCTAAAGTGACCATTACAAGTGTTTACAAGTGCCTAGCATTAAATCTGGCTCATCTCTAGACAATGTCTAGGAAGAGCCTTGGGAAAGCAAGAGACATTACATCCAAATCTACACAATAAATAATATATCAGGAGCACTGTGGTATGCTTCCTTTTAGTTACAGCATGTATCCCCAAGCTCAGCTTTGCCATGAAGCTCTTGGCTTCATCCCTTAAATTCTTATTGCAGCTGAAGCTAAATCTAAGTACATCAGCGTGTAGAAACTGTTCCCCTAATCTTTACCTCCCCCTTCTTTGCTTTGACTGTTTCCTTCCCATTTCCTTCTCTAAACTGTAAATGCTTTAGAGGGAATCTAACTTTTGTACATAGTCTGTAAAGCACCTTCTTCATTGTTAATGCAATTAAATAAATTATTATTATGGTGTAGTAGTAGCAATATTGGATCAGGAGCAGAAAGCTCCGAGTTCAAATCTCTATTGTGTCATAAGGATTCATCTGTTTTTCTTCCTCATACATTCAGTTTGTTTAGATATCACATTTTTCCACAGACAGTTCTTGAGAAATTTGCAAAATTCAGCAGGTTCTTCTCAAAAATGAACCAAACAAAACCTCAGCTATCTGCACTGGCCAAATTCAATAGATACAGCTTTTCTCTTTCTGGACAGTGCCATGTTGTAGCTGTGAAAGACAAAGAGTTTGTTAGAAAAGAAGAGGTGCCAACATTAATTTTCAACTGTAATACACAGGAATCAAGTCCTACCCTTAAGGGCAGAGCCTGGATGGACAAATCTTTACATTTTGCATTTTCACATTTTCCCCATCCTTTTGCTTTTTAAAGAAATTTACAAAATTCACTAAGCTGTTAAAAGAAAAGAAAAATCTTAAGGAACGTCTTATCCTAAAATCCTTATATAAAAAATATAATAGAAATATGGAAAAAAAATAAAAGAAAATTATTACCGAATATATCAATATTAACTCCGATAGTGATGATGGAAAAATTTCCAATAAATTTAAGAGAAATAATAGAGAAAGAAATAAAAAAACAAAAAATTTATAGATTAAAAGAATGGATGAAAATAATGATAAATAAAGATAGAATGAAAGAGAGATTGCAGGAAACTAAAATATCCTGGTTAAATTATATACAATTAGAGCAATGGACAAAGAGTATGAAAAGATATGTTAAGGATTTTAAAGAATATACTAAATTTGAACAAATTATTATTCAAAGAGAAAATATGCAAGAAAATGAAATACTAAAAGGTATTACAAGTGAAATATATAAAATATTAGCAAAAGAACAAGAAGAGGATTTTCTTAGAAAAATGTGGGAGGAAGAGATAGTACAAAATATAGATATACAAGAATGGAGAAAAATTTGGAAACAACGTCATTTAAAAAAATTATCAATAAGAATAAAAGAGAATTATTATAAATTAGTGTGGAAATGGTACTTGATTCCAGTGAAATTAAATCAAATAGATGAGAAATATTCAAGATTATGTTGGAGAGGATGTCAAGAAATTGGTACATATATGCATATGTGGTGGAATTGCAATAAGATAATGGAGTTTTGGCAAAAGGTTTTTAAAGAGATAAAAGAGATTATAGGAGCAGATATACCAGTATGTCCAAATATGGCATTGTTGTCTATATATGATAAGGTTGAGTGTACTCAAGTAAAGAAAGAATTAATAACAAATTTGTTAACTGCAGCGAGATTAATAATAGCAAAAAAATGGAAAGCAAATGAAAAATTTCAAATAGAGGAATGGTATAACGAAGTGTGGAAAATTGCAATTAATGATAAACTAACATGTAGAATTAGGTTTATGAAAGGTTTGGTTAAAGGGAATGATTTTGAAGAAATTTGGAAAATATTTTTGGATAAAGTTCTGAAAAGAGATAGTAATACTACCCTGTCAAAAGAAGAATGGCAATTTTGGAAAGTGGATTAAATAAAAAGTTGGCTCTGGGGGGTGGGTATTTTTTAGTTTTAGTTTTGTTTTTCTTTTATGTTGTATATTTTGTAATTCTTAGTAGGTGTGTGTGTCAAACTTGTGATTTATAGATTTAAATGGATAAGTGATGTTAATGTTTTTTTTTAAAAAAAAAGTTAAAAGAATTAACAATAGAAATAGATTAAAGGGGATGTGAAAAATATTGAATTAAATGTGAAATTATAACAGTTGAACAGATTTATAAATTTAAGGGTAAAGGTGCAAAATAACAATGAAAGTTAGTATTGCTTAAGAGAAGAGAAAAAAAGAAAAAGAAAAAAAATTTTTTTTAATTCACTATTATGTATATCACATGGTGTTTAATTTTTTTTCTTGTTTTGTATTTGTGATTCAGTTATATAAATAAAAAAAAAAAAAAGGAACGTCTTATCCTTTGCTACTCATCCATGGAGCCCACTACATAACTGTCATTAAGGAATATCCCCATCTATTTTGCAAGTTTTCTTGTTATAAACCTGAAGTCCTTTACAATTTAAGGTGATCCTCTCACAGGGTTTTCTTGGCAAGATTTATTTAGGGGGGTTTGCCACTGCCTTCTTCTGAGGCTGAGAGATTTGCCCAAGGTTACTCGTTGGGTTGCATAAACTGAGTGGGAAGATGATAGATGATAGATAGATAGATAGATAGATAGATAGATAGATAGATAGATAGACAAAAAATAAAAAGCCCTCCAGTATAAAAATAAATCAATAAATTTGACAGCTTTATTTAAAGACTTAAAAAGCACTCAGATTGAGCAACAGTATATGAGAGCATTGTATTAATGATAATAGTGATATATGTATTGTTTGACTGGAGAAAATGGAAAAGAAAGATAACCAGAAAAATTAATCAAGAGACAAATATGTAAACATAGAAGAATTTACACAAATATAATGATCTGAGTAATATAGGTAAATAGCTACTATTAAAACTTGAGTATCAGTGGCTAAGTAGAGTAGCTGGGCTGTGATAGGAGATGATTATCTATATGTGTATGTTAGAAAGAAGTAAAATGAATTTCCACCTGTTAAGAGTAATTGAAGTGTAGAGAATTAAAATACAACAGTTTCATCTAAATACCTGGGGGGGCAGGGGCAACAAAACAGAAAGAAAAATTGTGGTTACTTATCCCAAGGCACACCACTACGAGCTCAGATAAAAAACAGAGGGAGATTGTTCCAGGAGGAAACTGAGGGAAAGTGAAATGATGATGTTTGAGATTCACAAAGAAACACACACAAAAAAATGTTAAAATCTTCCACTTTTAGATAGTTTTAATCTCAGGTTATTTCCAGCAAATTTATGGAGAAAATGGGAAATTTCTGGTCAACGGAAGTTACTTTTCTGTTGCCAATGGAGCTGAAATTTTATTACCTGTCTTATTGCCCTTTGGCCCCTGCCTGCACTGAAATCCCTCAGTACTATTTTAACTGACAACAGAGTAAATCTGAGACAGAATGCATGCCCATGACTCTGACATTGTCACCTTTTTTGTTCTGTATGATTTGTAATATTCTAATGAAGAAGCCAGTAAAGCTTCAAAAGCCTGCATAATGTATTTTATGCTTTTGGGACTGGCCCAATAAAGGGATTGCTGCTTTTGGATTTTGTTGTATTTTGCTGCATGGCCAACATCCTATGAATATGTTTCCTGGTCAAAACCTGTAACTGAACCAAATTTTTACCCATCCTTAGAAGGAATATGATGCATCTGCCCATGATGTAGAGGGGCATAACTTGTGCTACCAGGTGTCTTCTATGTCTGCCAGGCCTGGTGCTAAATATTGATGGCAACTTCAGTATCAACCTTCAAGAACTAGCTTTGGACTTGGACAGGACATCTCTTTAAACACAGAGTGTCTTCAAATAATAGATTGCCTCTGTAAACCAAGACACAGGCGGCTTGATTCCTACTGAAACTCTCAACTAGAGCAAACCCTTTACATCAATGGATTTTGCATATATTTTCATTCAAGAATCATCCATTGATTCAATGAATCTACTGTAGTTGAATCTACTAATAGGATTCAGACCAAGGGCTCCCCTACTGTGGAGAACTTCACTGTGGCAGATTTGAACTAACAAAAAAGAAACAGAGAACTGATCGTAACTGCACAATAATGTGGAGAACTGTTTCGAGAAGAAAAAAAATGTCACCACTTGCACAATAAAATAAATATGTTTTGCATTGCTGATTCAGATGACAGGATTTCATAGTCCCGTAAAAAGCAAACTAGTGCTTCCAGACCAAAACACTCACAATAAGATGTTCTGGAGCATCAACAGTGTGAAATGCGTCATTCACCATGTGGTTGACAATCCTTCTACTTGGATACCTAAATGGCTAATGTTTCTGTTATGCAAGTTAAACTCTGTGGATTGTAGACTTTACTATAAAAGAAAAAAGATAGCTTTCTGTCTGCTTTTGTCACAAATATTTTAGAAATCCTTCAGTCTCAGGGCCCTTTCACATTACACAGTTATAGAACCATGATTCCACTTTAACTGCTCTGACAACAGCCTATGAAATCCTGGAGTATGACGTTTAGGGAGAGAACCACCTTGAACAAACCTGATCTCATTTGATTTCAGAAACTAGGAAAGATCAGGCCTCCTTAGTGGAGGACAATACAAGAGATCTCCAAAGAGGGCTAGGAGATATTTCTGTCAGAGACAAATATACTGGGCTAAACATACAGATGGGCTCCCTCATTATAAAGCAGCTTCCTATATTGCCATATTCCTATTTTGTTGAAGACTACACCAACAGCGCACAAACTGTACAAGTAGACAAGGCTTTGAAAATGTCCTATCAGCAAAATGTATGTCTCCTGGCCCTTCCACTTTGTGTATTTATGGAGCTATGATTCAACTTCAACTACCAACATTGGCAACATCCTATGGAATCCTGGGATTTGCAGTTTAGGGAGGGGCATTTAGAATTCTCAGCCAGAGCTTTAGGGCCTCACCAAATTACAAATCCCAATATTTTTTGAGGACACAGCTGTGGTAGTTAAAATGGAATCATAGCTTTATAAATGCATACTGCGAAAGAGCTTTCAACGGTCACTGCCAAGATCATGGGTGGCCAACATCATGGGTGGATTCTCTAGGTGTTGCTGGGCAGCAGCTACCATGCTTTATTGGTAGTTGTTTGGGCTTTTTTCACCCTTATAGATAGTTATTTTTATGTAAACTGCCATTATCTTCATATCCTGACTGTACTATTCCTTCCCATTGGCCAAGCTGAAGAGGGAGATGTAGGTCAAATCCTGTTGGGAAGTAGTCTCCCTAAGTCACTTTTCCAAGCTTTACAGGGGACCGGAGTTCAGCAGCAGAACACATGCTTAACATACAGAAGAATGTCAGTGATCTTCCCACATCAAAAAGAGACACAGTGAGCATGAAGCACAAAGGCTTTGGCTACATCACCAGTGTCACATGGTGGAGGCATGTAAACAGATCTGGAACTTATTATTAGAGTTTCAGGGAACTCCAAAGTGAAATGGGGCTCAGAAACTGGATTTTGTGTCCATTCCTTTTTATAGAAACTCCTCCCTAGGGAAAGTCACTTGGCACTGAATCTGACACCATTCAAGTACCAGGCCAAAAACAAAAAAGTGTTAAGGTTTTCCCATGCCTCTTACATTGGCTAAAATTCACCACAGAAGATGCAGCAGCAGCATGCAAAGCATAAGGCCTTTTCGGCAGCTTACCTTTTTGCAGAGCTGGGGTGTGAAGATCGTGCAAGCAGCCTCTTACAAGAGGCTCTCGCATCACCGTTGCTTCAGTTCTGCAGCTGCCAGCTGCTCGCACGAGATCCCCGCCTTTTCCTTCTGCAGTGCAGCCTGGGACTTTTCCAGGCTGTGCTGGGGTAGGAAGCACAAGCGCCACAGCTCCAGAGCTCCGCATGTACAACAAGTGCACATGGGGGAGCAATGTGTGATTACGTACCATTTTCAGCTTAAAGCCAAAAATGAAAAAGTGCACGATCAGCACCTGCCGGCCCCTGGAGCATCACATGATTGTGAGTGTGTTGTGCAGATCACTCCTCACAATCATGCGACACTCCAGGCGCCCTTTCACATGGCAAATGCCATGTGGAAAGGGCCTAAGTGTGTGGTAAGTGAAGAGTACAGTGATGGAGGTAAAGAAGCAGCCCCAGAAGTCCTCCGAAAGGAGAGGAACAGTGCAGTTCATGGATTCTGTGTTCTGTTCCTGAGGTGTCCACTTCCTGATGCTACTCTGAAGAACGAAGGAGGTGGGAAAAGGCAAGAAGAGAGGGTATTGAGACACTTCCTAAGGTTGATTCTTTATGTGAATATTCATATTTTTGGAAATAGATCCAAACAATGGTAGAAAAAAAATAAAGCCTTTGTGATGGACTAACTCCACATTTATTTGTCCTAGGAATATGGTATGGGCATTTGAACCACCTATTCACACATATATCCTTCTAAGTTAATTGTGCATAAGAGAGGAATACCATCTACCTCTACCAAGTAAACTTAACCTGCCAGGATGAACATGTAGGAAGGATTCATATTGAAAAGTACAAGAGTAGTGTTAAGGAAGGAAACGCATCTGCCGCATTGGATTGGCACTAGCTTTAACATTCTTTTTCTTAGGCCAAGGAATAGTTTCAGCACCACAGGCATTACTAAATGACAGGAATCCCAAACCCAGACTTAAAAAGGTTAAGCAACTCAAACAGTCAGTTTCATTTTAACAGGCATTAACATTTCAAAAACCCCAAGTTATTTCTGTTCTGAATAAGAGAAATTTTGGGATTTGGTAAATTCTTATTTAATTTCTTGCCCATCCTTTAGAATATTTTGTGTCTTATCCCATAACTGCACAATTTAATTTAAGATTCATTGGGCATGTCTACGTGTTGGGATGAAAGATCACCTGCTGTGGGAAGAAAAATAGAGCTACGTGATAGGTGAAGGAGGAAAATACTTGAAATTGCCAAGCCCAGCTGCGATGGCTTTTAAAAGGCAGACTGTTCAAGAATCCTTCCTGCTAAGATCTTCCTTGTATTTACTGGGGAAATTCCCTCATATGTCTTGCTTATAAGAATAGGTGTTAGGTAGCTCAGAGGTCACCATCCAAATCTCCTAAAAGCTCGTTTATATGATAATTTCATAAGTCTTTCTTAGCATTTAATATGTAGGCCTTGGTAGGTTTTCAAACATGAGAAGCATTTATTTCTACGCTGGAAGCAATTATGAATGCTTTCCTGTAGCAATAGGTACTTGCTGTAGTTTGAAACTTAGCAGCTGGTCACACCATTGAACAATGAGTATTCTGGCACTCCCTTCCACTCAGATTTTGGATGAGGAGAAGCCAATATAGGCCACATTTTAATTCAAACTTGTCATACTCTTGAACTAATGCACAAACTGAAATCCAGTTATCCCATGAAATTTACTTTCCTCTACTTAATTCTGCAGTGAAATTCTCCAACAAAATGCATGCAAAATTATGTATATTAGGAGAAAGTGCACACAGAAATTCATATATCGATGAACACACAAGTTTAAAATGCAATATGTGAAGAAACTGACTTGCAGATAGTATACATCCACATTGACTTATTTGTGGATTCTTTCTCAGAAAGGCTTGAAGTGATCATCATGCAAACCCCATATCCAACAACAGCTCCTGCCATGACAATCCACTGTCAAATGTTCACAATTCATACGGTGCTATACACAAGAGTATCAGATGATGACACAGCCTTCAGCACGGAAATCTTCAAAAAAATTTCCCAACCTCAGTTTCATCATGACTACCACTGTTACACCTTGCAGGCATTGCATGAAAAGTGAATTGCAGATGCATCAAAGATCACAGGGGACAGGAAGTCAAGACTAGCAAGATTCCTGTATCGTGTTGGTGGGGCGATGTACAAAGACCAGTGATCATTGGAGAAAAGGAAGGCACACATTGAAATGCAGAGGACAAATGAAGCGAAATAAAGGAAAGGAGAGAATGCAAGGGAGTGGAAAGACAAGAAGCAGGCAAACAGAAAAGAGAAAGAGAAAGCTGGAGCATGTCTCTTGTCTCAGCTTGCACTGGCTTGTGTGTGGCAAGCAGCAGCAAGCATGGGCTCTGGAGACCTCACACTTTGTTGGGGGGCTTGGATGCTACATTAAGTGGGTCTGGATGTGCACTTTGTCCACTCCTTCATTACACTATGCTGTACAACTGGGTCCAGTCTAGCTGAGCTGTGGATGAGATGTCACCTAAAGATAGGCCTAAGTCATATCCACTCTGATCCTGCTAGGAACTTGTTTGCAAATAAAGTGTCTGTTAGGCAAAGCTGCATACCCAAAGGCACATATGAACAGACATATGCTACTGACCATGCTGGCTTGGACATTCAGAGAACTGTTGTCCACAAAGTTCCTTTCTGTGTAGTGTGCTTTAGATCCATCAGTACAGAGATCAAACATAATTCTCTGTCATCCTTAGGTAGCATCAGTGAAGTTACCAGCACTGTAAGAGATCCAGAGACATGCTTCTTGAAGGAGTTTATGTGTCAGGCAGAAAAACATGCTGGTCCAGCCCTGAGTAAAAATGGAATAGCCATAAAAGGTTATCTTATATGGTCTCATTGTTACCCCACTGGAAAGCCCTGTCCCGGGGTCTACAATTTTGATATTAAAATATGATTCAATGTGCCTGAGAGGTCACCCGGATGGGCATGTAGGCAGCAATAGTCGAACAATCAAAAACCAGGTCAGGCCGGTAAAATCCCCAGTTATGTAGCCCCAGGAGACCTCAAGCTGTGCAAACCCACAGTAGACAAAGGGTCCTCAGCCCCTGAGAAGCCGACTTGAGAGGATTAGCATGTTTACCCCAAGTTGAGCAAAATCCTATCAGTCAAGGACTATTTACATGAAGTCACACCACAACCCAATGTAACCAAAGATCCTGAGACTTTGGCAACACCTTGTAATCTCATCACGCAAAGGAAGTTACCATTGTGGAGCTTCTTTCTCATTGCAACACTCATTGTTCTCCCTGGGAAAGGATTAGCCCTCCGGGTACTTTTTCCCTACTAATAGTCCCAGTTTTTGAGCAGTTCTTTGGATCACTCCCGGTCATCCCAGCAGACCTTTCTCCATCTGTTGACTAATCCCCTCTCTGTGCTGAGCCCCACTTCTCCATTGTTTTTCCCAGACCAAGGACTTCAGGAAAAGGTGCAGTATTGCCCCAGCTACAATCCCTTCAATATTCCCCCTATCCAGTTTCCTCTCTTTTGCTTCTTAATAGGTCTTGAGTGAATGTATGAGTGATTGCATTAGTGCATGAGATTTTCATTCAATAAAATCATTTTGTTGGAAATCTTCATTCGGTTTTTGGCTTGGCCTGACCCCATAAAAACTGAGTAAAAAGACCCCGTTAGGTTACCCTGCCTCTTGCATTGCTATCGCTCGTGCTTTGGTTACTCTCCATTCCCCATCACGTGGAGCACATTAAGACATCTCCCACGGGACCCCAGAAATCAGGATAACATCATCGCCTTAGGCCAGGAGGATACGTATTTATTAGCCCTTTGCATTCATAAACCACTATCCACATTTCCTAAATCAAGTAGGAAATGCCCCAAATAGACCTAATGATAGTGTCTGTTGGGGAAGGGAATTGCAAGAACATTATAGATGTCCCACAGGAGCTACTGAGCCATTTTCAGAATTACTTCAGAAAGCTATGAGAATGTGCTGGTGATGATAGTAGAAAAAAGCAAATACTTGGCAATGTTAAAGGGAACTCTTTGATACTGTGTCCTTATTGTGTTGTTTTATTGTTTAATGGTGCTGTTATAAACCGCTTTGAGATTCATGCAAACGAGAAGCAATAGTGAAATATTGCTAATGAATAAATAAATGAACAATAACTATCCATTGGAAATTCTGATTTGCATTCTGTTTTTATCTCCTTTCTATAAAATGAAGCAAGATCTTATCAGGGAGGCAACAAACTCTGCAATGCACTGAGGACAAATTTTTAATGGTTGAGCCCTTTATGTATGTTGGAGGTACAATCGTACCCCATATGACTTGCAGATGCATTATCCTGTCAATCCTTTCTTTTCCCTTTGGGGAAACTTTCTGCATATGCTGAGATCAAAATACAGGGCCTTTCCACACTAGGCTGTTACAGTGCTATTATTCCACTTTCACATCCTATGGAATCCTGGGATTTGCAGCTTAGGGAGGGGTACCCAGCCCCTCCCTAAACTGCAAACCCCAGGATTCCATAGGATATTGAAAGTGGAATAATAGCACTATAACAGCCTAATGCGGAAATGTTGACAGTGCCAGAAAACAAAAGCTGGCAATGCTGTCTGAGAATTTCTGTTTGCCAGAGAATATCTCATGAATCAATAAATATGATGTGCCAAACAGCCATTGTTTACTGGCCAGTGTCAATATTTTCCAGGATGTTGTATGTATTTTACGAACAAATGAAGGTTTCTCTTTGTAGAGTTTCTCGTTTGGCAAATTCACACATCCTAAAGACACAGGGGATCAATGAGATTATTTTACACTGCTTTCTGTCCTACATGTTATATGCAACTGTCTACACCTTCCCCATACTTAAATTGTCATTGCTATCTTGCTTCTCAACACACAGAGTGAACAAAAATCAGAAAATTGTACTATACAGTATAAGCATTTGACAAAATTCTCATTTTTTATCGAATTACAATTATCTGAGTAAAGCAGGACTGAAGTGCTATGCTTGTGCAATGTGAAAGAGTCAACTAGATGTTAATGATTCAGAAATCTATGATAAAACTCCTGCCTCCAGTTTGGAAAAAAAAATGAATCAAGGAGCCCCCTCCCCCAACTTAACCTACTTCTTGAAATATGAAATCACACATTTGGAAGATGTGAGTCCTCTTCCTTGTCCTTAGTAATGCAGGGCTCCATTCTATATGACTTTGGGACTATGCTCATCAGATGTAGTGTGTACCACAAGTTGAATGTGGCTACATTGTGTATGGTGCCTACCAAGTCCCTTGAACAGCCAGCATGGTATAGTGGTCTGAATATTGATTTAAGACTCTGGAAAACTAGAGTTCAAATCCTGCTCAGCCATGGGAATTTGTGGTCACTACTAGCATCAAGTACTATTATTGTGTCCTTCCCCACACCTGTTTTTTCCCAGGCATTCTTGTTTTGGAAAAATAATATGGATGTGGAAAAGGGGTGGTTTATTTATTGCTACAGTAGAAATCATAAAATGGGGGGTTTGGACCACAACTCCTGGATTGTTTGCTATTATTAGACAGCTGAAAGTCAGAAATCTTTGCATACTTCTGAAAATTACCCTAAAATCTATTGTCTATTGGTAGCTCCCGAGGCAATTTCAGCACAACATTACTATAATGCCATAGCAGCGGATTGTTACCAATCCAGGAGCTGTGCTTCTACATGACATCGCCACTATACAGATGCTATCTCATTCTCAAGCATCGCCAAACTGCCACATTCTATTTCCAGAAAAAATCTGTTAAGAGCCTCCTATAGCACTTCAATCCCATCAGCCAAAGTATTGTAGGTAGGTATTACAGAGCTATTATAATAGCGTTCGATAGAATCTCGTGTCTTGGCAGATTCAGCAGTGGTCAGGCTGTGGACATGCCCAGCTCATCCCTCCCTCAGTAACTCCCATGGTGTGGCAGCTTCCTATCACTTCTCCCTGTTTATTTTAAATGTTTCCTTTGAGTCAAAACTTTTTATTTATTTTTTAAATACAGTACATTTTTAAACAGTATAGAGCAAAAGTGCAATAGTGTACTGGCATGTCATGCAGTTACCACATTGCTATGTTAGTAAAACTTCTTCCCCCCACCTAAAAAAAATAAGAAATCAGTGCCCACTCAGGGGTGGCAGGGCAGAATGAAGGTGGGGCATGGGAGTGGCCATCTGCTTAAGGGGGAAGGGTGCAGAAAAGAGTGTCATTAACGTGATGGCATTGTGTGAATGGTGATGCTGCCAGTATAATGGTATAACATGCTAATGGCCCTTAATGCGGAAATGTCCTGAGTTTCCTTCTGCCCATCCCTGGTGTAGTGGAGTGGAATGTCCAAATAAGGAAAGAAATGGATCTCAATTAAATTATTCAGCTAATGTTGCTCTCTTGGTCTAATCTAATTCACAAGATTGTTGTGAAAACAACACTTCACCAGGGGAGAACCTGGTGACCCAAGACATGCTCTTTCCCTGCGTCCTGTATAGATCAAAGTTAAATCTAAACTGGGTCATTCACCAAGGGGGAAACTTGTGTTACCAGGGAATTGTAATTAAATACAATCCTGGGTTTAAGCCCTGAATGTAAGAAAATAATCAGATTTTGACTCAGATGTCATGTGTCAACAGCAGAGCTAGAATCAAGGCTGAAATGCATTTTCAGGTCTATGTAGCTCAGTGGTTATCAACCTTCCTAATGCCGTGACCCTTTAATATAGTTTCTCACGTTGTGGTGACCCCCAACCATTATCATAGTGTCAGAAGCTCAACCTGAGAAGGGCTTGAAGCGAGGTCTTAGGTGACCCCTGTAAAAGGGTCGTGCGACCCTCAAAGGGGTCCCGACCCCCAGGTTGAGAACCACTGATGTAGCTTGAGCTGAAGATGCAGATACACCAGCTTTTACTTCTCGGAAAAATAATAAACCTCATGAAAGTCTGATACTATGTGGCACAGCAATGTCTTTTACTCCTCTTTTAAAATATCTAACTGCTGACTTGCTGGTTCAGCATTCTCCGCCCCCCACCCCCACGTCCCAGGACAACAACCATGTTCTTGTTGAAAATGTGTTTTGTGCTCTTCCTGGATTGAAGCCAGAGAACGAAAGTGATAATGTTGGTAAGGTGATTCCCTTTATTGAATCATTCCTGCGCAAGCTGAAACAACAACAGCAGTCTCCAAAACAAGCTGTCATTTACCCAGCTTATCTGAGTAAACTCTCCGACAGCTGGGAATCCCAGTTTAGAATAACCGCAGCTTCGGTGTACTAAAGATGCAAGGCTGAATTGTTGGTTCAGGGGTCAATGGGCAGGATTTCCCTTTCTTTTATGGGGAACAGAAAACTCCACTGATGCAGAGACTCTACATACATCTTAAGCATCCAGATGTTCAAATTGTATATCAGAAGTGGACAAATACAGAAGGGTACAGAATATCCCCCCCTCCCTGCAGCCATTTCAGCTGATTTTTACTATCCTTGTCCCTGACTGCTTACATGTTGATGTCCCGCCCTTTGATGAAAGGGCATTGTAAATAAACATCATCATCAATATCAGCAGCAGCTGCTGCCTATCCCATTTTTTAAAAAAAATTTTCAGTGTTTGGAGAGTTAGGGAGCTATGGGGGGGTGAGGTGGTTTTTGCATTTGAAGGCGGTTTGGGGTGCTTTGGGCTAATTTTAGCTGAAAAAATGTCCAGAAACTGGCCAAAAAAAAATTGATCTTGTGTCTAGTGGCTTGTGGGGGGGCCTTCAGATGCCACACCTTGTGTTATCAGGGGCTGCCTGTAGCCGGCAGGCCACACTTTGTCCACCCCAGTTATAGAAAGTCACTATCAGACATAAAAGGCTGGTAACAGACAGCTGATAGTAGCCAACCCATTTTTTTTAATCTTTTAGTCCAAGGTTTTTGGTCTGTGGCTAAAATCACAGACCCAGCTGAGACTGAGAATTCACCTTTCAAATAAGTTTCAAGCTGGCCCCTCCCCATGCCCTGTGTAACTTTTAACACAATTTTAAAACCCTTTTGGTTTTTATTGGGTCATTTTTGTCAGCCCATGTGGCTCTCAGAAGTTCCCAAGAACAAAAAAATTGGCCTCCAGGTCCACCACAGTTGTCCATATCTGTTTTACCTTAAGATTCCTTTTTTTAAAAAAATCTTGGGGTGGGAACTATGCAGCCTTCCAAATGTTTTCCAATTGCAACTTCCAGCCGCCCTAGCCAGGATAGTTAGCTATGGGGAATGTTAGGAGTTACAATCTGGAGAACTATACAGTTCCCATCCCCCTCTTTCAACCACGCATGTCCAATGTTCAACATGCCAGCGAGCAGACCTTGTGCCATTTATGCCCAGGCTTATGGAACATCAGCTCATCACCTTGACATTCCACACCTTTCCTTGCACCAGATGATACAATGGGGCCAAATCTATGCATCCAACTTTCTGTGTCTGAGGTCATCCTTTCTCACTTTTTGGTCCATTGATATTGTAGAAGTACAATACACATGCAAACACTTCTTCACAGAGCCAAAGAGTCCTGGCATGTGATGGAAATCTGTGGAGATAGGTGCCCAGGCTTTAAAGCCGTCTCACCCACAAAAAGACCACTTTTTTTCTCCATTGGCATTGCTCATCCTGAGATTGGTCTCCCCATCTGGAGATCTAGGGAAGGACAGCAATTCTCTGATGCTTCAGTCTACACCCTGAGATCTAGCAGCTCTAGAGGCCGGTGATGAAAGATCAGCCAACCATTCAGACGTCTACCTAAGAGTCTGCCAAAGAAAGGGTTGTTCAGTCACCATGAGGGTCCAGGCATACTTCAGTCAAGCAAGCCTCTGAAAAAGAAGCTCTTTTTTACTGCTCCCCAACCTCACCCCACACTTTTCTCCTTGTTCTATCTGTAGCTGGAAGGTTTTTGGCAGCACTGTATTGGGAGAAGGGAGAAGGAGGGCACAAACTTTTGGTGTCAGGTTATAGCAGCACATCTGCAGTAAACAATGCAATAAAGTTTGGGAAAGAATGAGATTCCACTCTAAGTGACCCTACTGTAGTTGTGCGATGCCTGCCTAAAACAGGCAAGGTGAACAAAAGCTGCCAACAGATTCTTTTACAGGGCATGCATGAACAGCAAAACAGAGAGAATAAGGTGGGGAGCAGATAAATCTACCTCACTAGCTCCCCCTAGTATGTTTTAAAAAGCATAGATCAGTAAGTTTGGCTACCAAAATGGAAACTGTAAGCAGGAGGCTGGTGAAAGAAAAAGCCATCCCTGGAAGAAGAAGCTTCAAAAAAAAATTTTTTTTTATCTATGCCAAGCTTACCTGACCTGATTGTTTAATTTCAAGTGTGCATTTTGTTAGCTTTGAATAAAAAGTTTGCTCAAATATGTTAAACAGCTCTTCTTTTTAGAGGTCTAAGAACCTATCCCTATCCTTTCCATGTAATTTTGCCTCTGGTACCAAATTTTCTGCCAAAGAAGTCATGTCTGGGAACACACTTACCTCATCAACTGAGGTGTATTAGGGAGAGAGCCAGTGTTTCCCGTGCAACATTTAGGAACACAGGAAGCTATCTTTTACTGCTGTCATTGGTCCCTCAAGTCCAGTATTGTCTACACAGAATGGTAGGAAAGATTTTCAGGGTCCTTGGAACTGTTTTTAAGTGGAGGAGGTTCAACATTACCTCAACATTATCAATTTTGCCTACTTGCAGATCCTTGCAGGAGGGGTTCAAATTCCTTTTCGTATCCAATATCAATGAAACACATCTAGATATGAAGACAAGCACAATGCATACTTAGAAGTGCCCTTCATATGTTCACTGCAGATAAGTCCGAAGTAAGCACACATAGAATGGATTTCAGGAAGCCTTTATTATTCCTGGGAGGGCCCAACAACAATAGCTACCCTAATATTTCTCATTCCTCGGTCGTCTAATACACTTCTATTTCTGAGAAAGTTCAACTACAGAGGACTCTTGATGGTTCAGTTTTGCAAAGATCGTTTTGGGAGGGCTCAGATGCCCTGAGTTAGTCTTTGTGGGGGCTTGACCTCCCACCTGTCATTTTGGGGTCTAAGAGGCTTCCAAGGAGCATTTCTTATTCAGCAATAGCTAGAAATGCAAAGGAGAATATCTGGGACCTTGTGCATGCAACACACGTGTTCTGCTACTGAAGCTACAGTCCCAGCAGCCATGACAGAATGTGAAAGATGTATTTCTTTTTATATGCCATCCCCAGGTTGCAGCAATTCCTCATCTTAAAGATTTGTTGAGGTAACAAGGAGGTTTTGGATTCTGTTAGAAACCTTGATCCTATTCCAGCATGCTTCGTTTTTATTCTCTCACTCCCACCTCCAGAGCTCCAGTGGCAGATGAATGATATCATGGAAAGCTGGTACTCCAGCACTGAGCTACAGCCCCTCTCCAAATCTTTTCCTTAAACTCAAATCAGAATGGCCCATCAACTTATTCTGGTTCATTTTAATATAAGGGGAAATAGCACCAAAGGCAGCAGGACTTCCTCTTCATTTTAAGACAATGGAACATTCCATTGGTATGAGAGGTCTATGGACATATTTGGGGCAAACCAGTCCAGGGATCTAGGCTATAATATTTTGCCTATCAAAATTCATGCTATCTCGCAATGCACAGGTAGTCAGAGAAAAGAGAAGGATTGGTAAAATTGCTCCAATACAAACTGAAAATGTAGACAGAAGCCCACTAGAACTTTTCATTGCTTCCAGGTAGATCCAGCCTATAGAAACAGACAGAACAACTGCTACCACCCAGGCTAGAACCAGCACTTGGGAAAGTTACTTTTTTGAACAACAGTTTCCAGAAACCCTCAAACCACACAGCTAGTGGTCATGCTGCCGGGGGGATTCCAGAGTCTGGCATATTAAAACTACAACATACAACAAAAGCAGGACTCTTATGGAAAGCATACAGACGTTATTCATACATTGCTTAACTTGTTTGTTTTTGCTATCAGCCTTTGTGTGTTGTACCAGACATATGCTGATTAGATCATTATTTACTTGAAGTGACTAACCAATGTAGCGTGCACAGTGCTGGGGAAAAGCCAAAAAGCCACAATAGGTTTGAGGATTACAGACCTCCTCGTGCTGCTTGTCACAGCCAAAAATCAAACACCCTTCATTTTTAGCTAATGGGGCAGACAATAATGCAAATGTTACCAAGCAAAAAGAGAGGAGGAAGAGAAGGAAGAATCCCCAAAAAAGCAGTGCCAGACATTGCTAGCAGTCAACAGAGAAGTAGTGAAAGGAATCTGAACAGAAACCCAGCAAGTTACAGGCAATGAGGTGATGTGTGCCAAAACTAAGGAAAATACTCTTTCCTTGAGGGCATAATCTGCTGTAGGATTTCAGTACTTTGAGAACAGAATGAATTCTGAATAAATAGCAGTTTTTTGTTTTGCCTTGTGTTTTTTTTAATGAGTTGCATTGTTCATGTCATAGCAATAGCAATAGCAATAGCATGTCTATTTCTATACCACTTATCAGCTAAGTGCTCTCTAGGCGGTTTGCAATGCGTTAGCTAGTTGCCCCCAACAAGCTGGGTACTCATTTTACCAACCTGCAGAAGGATGGAAGGCTGAGTCAACCTGGAGCCCGGCAGGATTGAACTTACAATCTTGTAGCTGCAGTACCGGTATTTAACCGCTGTGCCACCAGGACTCTATCATGTGGTGATATATCCTACAAAAACATTTACACCAATACAAATTCAGGTCAGAAACATGCTAAATATTTATGACACCACTCAACAAATAAGATGTGTAAATAGAGGGTATTGTGGGATTGTTCTGTATTATAAAGTTCAGATCCCCTCCAGCAGCATAGTTTAGGAGTAGCAGCCCTAAGGCAAAAATCAAAAATAACTCCCACCCCTCATTAGCACCTCTGGGAGGCAGCCATTACAGCAAGTCTTCAATGCCATTAACACAACAGCAGCTGCAACAACATAGTTTGGTTGCAGTTAGGCCCACACCACCCCTGACAAATTTAATACAGCACCTCTAGTACACTATTACAGCCCTATATGCCACTTTTAACCATTGTAGCAAAATTCTATGATGTCTTAGCCAGCTTCTCTGGTTGAGAAATCTAAATGCCTCTCTCAAAATGATCCCAGGTTTCCATAGGATGGAACCGTAGCAGTTAAAGTGGAATCATAGAGCTATAATTGTGTTGTAGGAAACAGTCCCCAGGGAGAAAGAGCCATTGGTGCTGTTGCAGCAAGAAAAAATAAGGAAGAGGAAGAAGAGGCTGAAAGAAGACACAGGAAACTGGCAGTGGAGTCCTGCTGAGGAGAGGAATCATCTGGGAAAGCTGCTGCTACCTGTCTCAATCCTTCCTGCTACCACTGGTGCTAGAATCTGACCTACCTCTGATCCATCTCTCCCACAGCACCATTTTCTCTGCCCTTGGTGTTATCCAATGGAGACCCCACTCCTTCAGATGGGGACTATGGAAGCCCCACATTCCTACTTGGTACTGAAAGTGATGTAGCGGTTTCAGCATTGGACTATGACCCTGGAGACCAGGGTTCGAT
Source organism: Ctenosaura bakeri (assembly GCA_948474755.1). Classification (NCBI taxonomy): domain Eukaryota; kingdom Metazoa; phylum Chordata; class Lepidosauria; order Squamata; family Iguanidae; genus Ctenosaura; species Ctenosaura bakeri. The sequence goes on from CAOLHI010001969.1 coordinate 271,567, forward strand.
TCTCCATTCTGCCACTGAAACTCACTGGCTGGCCTTGGGCGCATCATACACACAGCCTCATACACACCCCCATGACTTGTTTGCTTTAGGCTGGGTCTCCACAGTCAGAAAAAAACTTGAAAGCACACAACAACAACAAACTGAAAAGAACAGCAACCATCATGGCCAGTCATCATGGTGAAGAATTCTGCACTGTAGCCCAAAACACTGAAAGGTTAATTTGTAATTTTCTTTCCTTCTGAAGTATGAATGAAGAAATGAAACACTGAAAGTTTGCTTTGGAATTTTCTTGTCCTTCTGAAGTAAGAAGGAAGGAAATATACATTACAACAGAGGTGGGGCAATTTCCTCTTGTCCCTGTGCCTATAGGCCACCCCTCTCTCCAATGCACACGCATATATGCCAAGCAAGTCCAAACACCTCCATTTTCCTCTCCAGTCCCTCTCAAAATGTCAACAGAATGTGATGGGACTAGAGGAACGAGAGATGGAAATGGAGGTATTTGGGGATATTAGAGCATTCTGGAACGTTTGTGGCAATGGCATGACATGGAGTATTTTTGCATATTTTGCATTTGGAGGGCTTTCTTTATAGTGTGTTCAAACAGGTATCAGTTTAACTGACCCAGCTTCCTCAAAAGAGTGCTTGGGTACTGCATTTGATAAGGGCAGTGTTCCAGCTAGGGCTGGGCTTCAGTGCTGACCTCCAGGGCATCACAGACTAGTGATGCCAAAATGACCATCCAGAAAGAATGACAGTGGGTGGGGCAGTGACCAAAAGGCCTGATGGCAGCATGAGGGGGCAGCAGGAGCATGCCATAGTTCAGTGGGGCTGATGTTGCCTGCTATAGCATCTCCTATTCCTCTTTCTTCTCCCTCTTCTTCTTCTTCTTCTAATTGCCCTTATCAAATGTATTTAGCATCTGGGCAAGAGAAGAAAACTGCAGCTATGTCAGTGCTATGACTTACGTGAGTTTAGAATATTTATCTGCGCATTTGTCAGAGCATTTCTTTTGTTTGCAAAGCTGGCTTGTTTTTTGTTCCAACCAAGCAAATATATGAATTAATGGAGTATGAACATCCCACACCTTTGTGTTTAATGAATGTTCACATAAATGATAACCTCTCTAAACCCAGCCACAACTTTTCTGTTTGCATCTAATGTTTAACCAACATATGAACTCATGTTGATTGCACATAAGAGTACTTTCCACAATTCTGAACCTTATGGGGGAGGGAACTCCATCAAAGACCATGTTTTACATATTGTCAAGTGCTAACACGCTGGATTGCTAGTAAAATCCTTGTGTTGAACCAAATAACTGTCATTAACATGCCAGTATCAAGTCATCAGAATGGCTGCAACAGGCAGTGAGTTGATTCTACAGATGACAGACCTGTTAGGTCTGGATACTCTTTCACATTCACAGTGTATAACACACCAAGCAGATAATGAATCATGTCAAATTATCATCTCTGTGGTTGACAAGAATGTCATCTAATAAAAGTGTTTCCTCAAAAGTCACCCAAGAGAAACTTTTTCTGTTATTAAAGGGATGGATCCAATATGTTTCAGAGACAATAGAAGTCTTTCCTTTCGATTATATTTATGGTACTTGGATTAAATCCTTAATAACCATTTCCTTCTTCATGAAAAACATTTCTGGGAATGAAAGGCCCATTTGTTCTATTTGTTGCAACAGTGATAATATGTACCAATAAAAGACCTTCTTCATCCCTTGTGATCTTTGGCTGTCTTTATATTGAGTTCTGCATTCACTATCAAAATAAGTGCTTTCCCCACTGTACATGTTCAACCCATAAACATTTTGGCTGACATAAACAGTCAGGGGTGGCCCTATCATTAGGCAGAGTATGATAGTTGCCTCAAATGGCAAATGCTGAGAGCAGGGAGCAATCTCTGTTCTGTTGATCCTGATGTTAAATCCCTAATCCAGCCTGCTGCCTTCCTGTGCAATGAATAATGTAGTCCCATCACCAGTGTCAAAAAGACAAAAAGATTCAGCTGTCTGTCCAGCCAGTATTTGTACAAAGAGTAGGAGAAGCTGCACTTGGAACATTACTTTTAAGAAGAATTAATATAATGCTTTGCTGAAGCATCTGTAATTAAGTATCAGTGGCATGATGATCTGAGACCCAAAGCATCATGCTATTGCTACCCTGAAAATTTGGGGGTCCCGTGAGGGGCACCCAGCCTTGCCAATTGAAAATACCAAATGTGGGGAAATTAGAACTCAGAACACTGTTTTAGCTAGCGAGAGGCAGGGTAACGTAGCGAGATCTTTAACCCAATGTCTACGGCTTCAAGTCAGAGAGACAGCCAACAGAGTTTAAATCAACAAACAGAAGCTTTATTAAACATAAACAGTACAATAAACAACACGCACACTAACTAACTTAAAGAGTGAGGAAATAGACACAGAGGGAGAACGGGTGATACGGCACCTGGACGCGTTGTCCTGAAGAAACTGGAGCAGAGGAAGAGGGGCTCAGCGTAGTTGCTGACGGGAACTCCTGAACAAACCGGCAGCAGGACGGGACGGATGTTCAGGGGGAACCAACGAGGTCTCAAAATGAGGACCTTATATAGGGTGGATCGTGCCTGTCAGCTATGGCAAACCAGATAGGAACAAAAGAAGTTTTGGCGCTAGACAAAGGATTTGGTGAAATCATCGTTAGCATGATGGGATTTGCACTGAAACACAATAGAGTGGCCGGTAGGTTGATGGCACTCTGAAAAGGTATGGTTTGGTGGGAAGCCGCACCGCTATTGTGGAGTGTGGGTATGGGAGTTCCCTAAAGCTACGTGAGGCTTGGGAATTGCTGGCTTGAATGGAGAATGGAATGTAAGCTATTAATCAACTGCAGCCAGTATGTGCCTGTACGGAAAACAACCCAAACACGTGTAGCGGGGCAACGGAGAGGGGTTTAGCAAAGGCCGAATTAAATGATATCAAAGTGATATCTGGGGGCCCTCATCTGGGGTATCATAGCCGGCATAACACTATCACTGCTCAATTACACGTGGGTTTAACATGCTGACCTTGATTCCACATCAGTAAACAAAGCTACAAGATATAGCCATAATGGTCTCCCATCCAATGTTTCCCCTAAATCTATCTTTTCTCAGCTGCAGCACCTCATCACCACCATTTTCCTGGTCAGTGGAAAGGAGCAGACAAGTCTGCAGCTCTTTTCCAATAGCTAGCTGAACTGCTACAGAATCTGCAAGGCCCTCTGACGGCCCTCTGGAAGTCCCTGCAGTTGATGTCATTGCTCTGTTCAGGGGGCTGTAGCTAACACAAGGTGGATTAGGTGGGGGGCATTTTCATCATTGCACAGTCAGTAGTGAATTCCAACCTCCACAACAACCAGAAAAGGGAGTTGTAATGGTGTAAATCCAACTTACACCACTGTAATTCAGTAACAGGATTCCAGCTGTTGCTATATTCATTTTTCTTTAACGTAACATTTCAAGCTCTGGGAGTGGTTCCTTATTGTTCTTCATATCAAAATGTCTTGGGCCACCCTTACTCACCAATGACTCTGTCCTTCCCGGGTTTATTTTTTTTAAAAAAAAATGAAAACCTGCATGAAGTTGTGCTTTTTACAGTCAAGAGTTGGTGGCAAACTGAGATTTCAAGCACCAGAACTGAGGCCAAAAGATTTCTTATTTTCAGTGGAGCCATTCCATTTGGCAAGGCTTCCAGCACTAAACTCCCTATGGTGACAAGAGGAGCTAGGGAAAATAAATTAAACTGGAAAACTACCGAAGGGGCTTTTGGAGTTCATGAACTCCCAGCTAGGCCTAAAGAAAAAGTTGTGCAACTACACTTGCTGAACTATCTGGACACTGGAAAATGATGGACTGATATGCACACAGATCACTACTTGCGTGTGATTCTTTGCCTGAGGACTTAAAATCACAGACTCATGTGCACACTTAAGTCTCTCCTAGTGGCAGCAACACAAGCTAAAAGCACTGAATTTTAAAGCAATATTATCATTACAAAGTAGGGATGGGCCAACCGAATCCTCAAATCCTCAAATCTTTGGCAAGGATTCGAGATTTGGGAATCTGAATCCGTGTGCCAAAATAGCAAACAGAATCTTTCGAATCTTCCACTCAAGCAGTTTTTGTTGGAGACCGGGACACCTGAAAACCTGGGAGACCAGGAAGCCTGAAAACTCGGGACCAGGATGGGATCTCGCTTCTCATGTTTTTCCCCACCCAACGTGGGCACGGGTGATTGACCAGCATAAAGCCTCACACGCACTAGAGGCTGCCATTTCTCCCTCCTGCTGCCTGTGCCCCTAGTGTTGCTTCTCCCTGCTGCTGCCTCCCTCTACAAGGTAATTTTGGCATAGGGATTCGGAGGTGAGGAACAGAGGAGCATACTGAGTTTGTGTGGGCGTCTAGGAGCTTGTGGGAATGTCCCAGGGGGTTCCAAAGACTGCAAAAAGGGGTTCAGTGGTTCCATGCAAGTCATACCAGCCATACTTTCCCCTTCACCAGCTTTCTTTGGTCAATTCTGGGACTAAGATTGTCATGATGCCACTTCCTCTCTTAGGCCCTTTTCACACTGCATTTGCCATGCAAAAGGGCATCTCGAGTGTCGCATGATTTTGAGGAGTGATCTGCACAACACACTCGCAATCATGCAACGTTCCAGGGTAGGGCAAGCGCCGCTCACACACTTTTTCATTTTTGGATTTCAGTTGAAAATGGTGCACAATTGTGCTTTGCTTCAGGGTCCCGCATGCACTTGCCGTGTGTGCAGAGCCTCCAGAGCCACAGCGGTCACACTTCTTCCCCAGCGCAGCCTAGGAAATCCACAGGCTGCTCTGCAGAAGGAAGAAGCGGAGCTCTCGTGCTGCCTGCTTGGGATCAGTCAGCTCATGCGGAGTTGAAGCAGTGGGGACACAAGAGCTTCTCACTGGAGGCTGCTCGTACGATCCCCGCACCCCAACGCCGAAAAAAGGTAAGGTGCGGAAAGGCCCTTAGTTTCTGTGTCTTGGATACATGAATATTTCAGTTAACCCATTTTGAAGCTCCCTTTTAGAAAGTCTTTTTATGCTTCTCAACCCCTTTTCCTCTTTTTCCTCTGTCTAGCTGCAAGTTTATAAGCAGCATTGCCATTGGAAAGGTTGCAAAGGATTGCTGGAGAAACAGAGACTTTTGGTTTTGTGTTGCAGCAGCATGTCTGTGGTAAACAGTGAATGTCAAAAAACCTGAGCTGGGAAAGAATGGGATTCTACTCTAGCTGATTCTATAGGAGGAGTGTGTGTTGCCTACAACAAACAAGGTGAACAGTAGCTACCTCCAGAATCATTTATTGAGCATACCTTAATCTGCACTATTTTTTTGATTTGAGACTAGAGGGTAGGGACTGGGAATTGTTGAGACAGCCCTAGAGATTTGACTTGAGCGTCCCTTGCAGGACCTGAGGGTAGAGAATTGACTGAACTAGAGGCGTGTGTGTGTGTGTGTGTTTTAAGTGCTTTCTTTGTGGCAGGACTTGAGACTTGACTCTTGAGACTCCTGGGTGCAGAATTGAGATTGGATTAGAGGCTGTTTATTTGTTTTTGTGTTTTAAGTGCCTTCCTTGTTGCAGGACTTGAGACTTGACCGGAACGTACAGTCTTCTTGAGATTTCAAGGACAGCTGAACATTTCTTTGCATCACTCCCTTACAAAGTTCTTTCATACACAATTTTGGGGTTTGTAGCTTTACAAGGTGTCACAGCCTTCTCTGCCAAAGTGTGCTGGCACATGATCAAACTACAAACCCCAGGATGGCAGAAGGAGCTATGTAAAGAAAAGCTAGTTTTGACCTGGATTATCTTCGTACTGTAATATATGGCCCTGTTTACACAGGCAGGAAAATGTGGGATTAATCCACATTTTCCTGCCTGTGTAGAAAAGGCCTTCGTGTCATTTTCAATCTGGGGAGATCCTGAGACAAAACTATGACAATTGTCCTGGCCAGATTTCTTCAAAGGGAGGTTTGCCTTTGCCTAGGCTTTTGCTAAGGCTGAGAGAGTGTGTCTTGCCCAAGATTATCCTTCTTTCTCTTGCTTTTTAAACCCTTTTTTAAAAAAGGATTTGAAAGATTCGAGATTCGTGAGATTCGTGGATTCCCAGAACCTTCCATGGATTCAGATTCAGATTTGAATTTGGAAAATTCTGGATTCGTCCCATCCTTATTACAAAGGTACAGTCTAGGTATAAAGGAAAGTAATCTGATTCAAATGTTGTCTCCTTTTCCTAGGCTGTTTTGTGAGCTTTGAGCTAAAACAAAAATGGTTCTTCACCACTATTGTTCCTGTCCTGGGCCCTTTCTGCAGCTTACCTTTTTGTGGGGCTGGGGTGTGGGGATCGTGCAAACAGCCTCTTGCAAGAGACTCTCGCATCCCTGTTGCTTCAGCTCCGCAGCTGCTGCCTGCTCCCAAGCAGGCAGCATGAGAGCCCCTCCTCTTGCTTCCACAGTGCAGCCTTGGATTTTCCCATGCTGTGCAGGGACAGGAAGCACGAGCACTGCGGCTCCGGAGCTCCACAAGCATGGTAGGTGCGCATGGGGCCCTAGAGCAATGCACGATTGTGCACCATTTTCAGCTCAAAACCGAAAATGAAATAGTGCACAATTGGCACCTGCTGGCCCCTGGAGCATAGTAATAATAATAATAATAATAATAATAATAATAATAATAATAATAATAATAATATTTATTTCTATCCCGCCTCTCCCAATGGATCGAGGCGGCATTACAAAAATATATAAAAACATTAAAACATTAAAACGCACCCTATCCTCCCCACCCTCCAACCCTTCTATCCCCCTAAAACATATTAGTTAATTAAAACAAATTAAAAACAAGATTAACACAGAAGACAATGATGAGAGGCGGTGGAACACTAATCTGGGAAGGCCTGTCGGAAGAGAATGGTCTTGACTGCTTTTTAAAGCAGTCAAGACTGGTAATGTGCCGGGTCTCCTCCGGCAGGCCATTCCATAACTTGGGAGCGACAGAAGAAAAGGTCCTCTGGGTAACCGCAGCCAACCTAGTTCTGATTGGCTGCAGTAAATTCCTCCCAGAGGACCTTAGTGTGCGGGGCGGATTGTATGGGAGAAGGCGATCCCGCAGGTAGGCTGGCCCCAAGCCATGAAGGGCTTTAAAGGTAAAAACCAACACCTTGTACTGTGCCCGGAAACGAATAGGCAGCCAGTGTAAAGACTTCAGAATTGGTGTTATGTGGTCACTTTTAGATGTTCCGGTGACCAACCTGGCTGCCATATTCTGAATTAATTGAAGTTTCCGAACTAAGCACATGGGTAGCCCTATGTAGAGCGCATTACAGAAGTCAAGCCGTGAAGTTACCAGCGCATGTACCACTGTTTTTAGGTGTTCCAAGTCCAGGAAGGGGCGCAGCTGGCGTATCAGCCGAAGCTGATAGCAGGCACTCCTGGCTGCCGCATCAATTTGAGCTGTCATCTGAAGCGGCGAGTCCAGGAGCACTCCCAAGCTGCGGACACAGTCTTTCAGGGGAAGTGTGACCCCGTCTAGAACTGGTTGACAAACCTCTATACCTGGGCTGGGGCCCCTAACAGCAAGTACCTCCGTCTTATCTGGATTCAGCTTCAGTCTGTTTTTCCTCATCCAGTCCATTACTGCTTCTAGGCATTCATTTAGAGGTGAGATGCCATCCTTAGTTGATGCTGTTATCCGAGGCATGGAGAGATATATCTGGGTGTCATCAGCATACTGATAGCACCTTGCTCCATGCCTCCTGATGATCTCTCCCAGCGGTTTCATGTAGATGTTAAATAGCATTGGGGACAGGACGGCGCCCTGAGGGACGCCAGATTTAAGCTCCTTTTCGAGGAGCAGCTGTCCCCAAGCATCACCATCTGGTATCTACCTGAGAGATAGGACCGGAACCACTTAAGTGCAGTGCCTCCGATCCCCAGCCCTCTCAGGCGTTCCAGAAGGATACCGTGGTCTATGGTATCGAAAGCCGCTGAGAGGTCCAGGAGTACCAGCAGGGTCACACTTCCCCTGTCGATACCTAGGCGTAGATCATCCACTAAGGCGACCATGGCAGTCTCAACTCCATATCCTGCCCTGAAGCCAGTTTGAAATGGATCTAGATAATCTGTTTCATCCAAGACAGCTTGGAGCTGAAGGGCAACAGCCCTCTCGATCACCTTGCTTAAAAATGGAAGATGGGAGACTGGTCTGTAATTATTCATATCCAGGGGATCTAGGGAGGGCTTTTTTAGAAGCGGCCGTATAATCGCTTCTTTTAAACAAGCTGGAAAATTACCCTCCCTGAAGGATGCATTAATAATATGTCTTAAGTACGTCTTAATTGCAACTCCTCCCTGGACGACCAGCCATGAAGGGCAGGGATCAAGAGGGCAAGTTGTCCTTCTTACCTTTCCAAGGAGCTTGTCTACGTCCTCGGTACTCACTGACTGGAACTGATCCAGTATAATCTTGTTCACGGGGTTGCTGGACGCTCCATTTGTGACCTCTGCTATAACACCGGCATCCAAATCGGCTCTTATCTGAGAGATTTTATCTGCGAAATGATTATTCAAGGCGTCACAGCAAGCTACGTTAGGTTCTAACAACGAGTTCAGGGGAGTGGGTATCTGAGTCAGATCCCTTACCACCCTAAACAGCTCTGCATTGCATGATTGTGAGTGTGTCGTGTGGATGCTCCTCGCAATCATGTAACACTCCAGGGGCCCTTTTGCATGGCAAATGCAGTGTGAAAAAGGCCCCGGACTGAGTCTTACTTATTTCCCAGCAAATGCTATCCTTTCTGCTTAAACTGTTGACACTCATACTACTATGGTCCTTTTGTTAACTAACAGCAGCCCTTACTCACGCCTTCTATGAGATCACATTGTCTCAGAGGAAAAGGCACTTTTTTAAATACAATTCCCAGAATCTCTGGCCAATAGGAGCACTGGCCATGCTAGCTGTGGATTTCTATAAACTGTAGTCCACAAAAGGAACTTTCCCAAGCTCTGTATTGCCCTATATGTATGTTCTTCATCAAAGAATAAGTGTTGCACCCCCAAGAAGGCAACATTTAGTGTGGCAGTTTTCACAGACAATACATTAGGGTCTAAATATCCCAAAGGCGTCAGATCTTGTCTGACCTTGGAAGCTAAGCAGGGTTAGCCCTGCTTAGTACTTGGATGGGAGACTGCCAGTGAATACCAGATGCTGGTATTCCTTTCTCAGAGAAAGGAACTGAGAACCCTATGAAAACCATGAGGTCACCATAAGTCAACAGGCAACTTGAAGGCATATACACATATCACTTCTACCTCACAATCAAATATGCTGGATTTTTGTTTATGTTTTATGGTTCATGTATCTGATCTCATCCATCTTTTCCCATCTCTCAATTCTCTCTGGGAATATTCCTTCTATATTAACTTCTGTAGTCAAAGGAATCTGAGTATTGCAGAAGTATTTGTGGCTTGGCTGTTAGTTTTTTTCTGCAAGTGCTGTTCTCCCACCAGTTTATACTTTGATGGTAATGACAACACAAAGATATTTCACATGCTTTTCAATGAATCCTCTTGCCTGTGCTTAAGGAGAACTTACCAGCAAGCATAACATTAGATTATGAAACTTTGGGACTGGGTAAGGATGACCAAAGGGGATTGTGTTAGCAGGTCATACACCCCTACATTTTGGTATGGTTTAACTGGCGAAATATGATTTAATTGGCAAAATATATTAATAGGCATAAATATAAATTACACCCTGCTATGACTGTATGCTCATGCTGGGTAAGAGGAAAAGGCTGGCTGAACATGTGTATTGTGAATTAGGTCAGAAGAGACCTCCATGCATACCCAGGTCATAGGAAATCACTGGGAAACTCCAGCTATAATGGCCTTCCAGATAGCCTCCAACCTCTTAGGCCCTTTCCGCACCTTACCGTTTTGTGGAGGTGGAGGGCGGTGCTCACGCGAGAAGCCTTTGGAGGAAGGCTTTCGCGTCCCTGCTGCTTGGGCTCCGCAGCAGCTTCCTGGAGCTGTAGGCTGCTGCTTGGGCTCCGCAGCAGCTTCCTGGAGCTGTAGGCTGCACTGAGGACAGGAAGTGCAACCGGCCCCGCTCCAGAGGCTCCGCAGGGCAGGTAAGTTCCCCAGGCACCTGACTGGTGCACAAGCACTCACCATTTTTGGCTAAAAGCCAAAAATAAAAAGGTGCTTATGCACTGCGCATGAGGCTCTTGAGCGTCGCATAAATGGGAGTACGTCATGCAGACCACTCCTCCCATTTATGCGATGCTCAAGGGGCCCTTTCGCTTAAGAAATGCCATGCAAAAAGGGCCTTAGAGACAATAGCATCTGGAAGATTCCCATAACATGGCTGATTGTCTTAAATTGCCTCCATCTGATCAAGCAAGCTTCCCTTTTGTCCTCACATCTGTCCAACAAGTACTGAGCTATCAGGACTACCATTAGCCCTTTGCCACCCAAAGCTAAAGCCATTAGCTCATTCCAGATTCCATTGTTCATTCTCAGGAATTCATTGTCTACTCTGCAAGAGAGCCATTAACACCCTAGCTCTCCAGGCGGAAATAGAGTATTTGAACCCGAGTTTTTGGGCAGTTAACTGGCAGTACACCAATTACTGATTGCCACTCTGATTCTCAACTGTGTACTGTCCTTAGCCTTGCATCTAAGCCACAATGCTTCTTTGCTGCTCTTGTGGATTGGTAAATATCACCTCTTCACTCGAAAATCTTGCCATGCAAAACTTTCTTCCCCTTTCCCTCAGCTATCCTTGTATGATTGAATGACTGCATGGATCTTGTGTGTGTGATTTCAGTTTCCCCAGTAAAACACATTAAGCTTACTTTTGGACTTCCAGCTAATTCTTCCCTGCGCTGGTACTGGTAAACATAGATGTAAAAGATCTTGTAAGGTTACCGTCTCTCACAGGCCTCTCTTCAAGCTAATATTCCCCACCTTTTCACAAAGGTACTGGCATTGTGGGTGGACCCCTGCATCACCCACATTTTGGGGTGACAGTGGGATGGCATATTGTTTTTCTGTGGCTCAAAGCATTGGCTGTACATGGTTTTTACTAAAGATGGGTACGAACCATGGTCTAATAAGACCAAGATACACATCTGAAACCTTTTAAAAGAATGGAACTAATTAATTAATAAGGAACTTTTTAAATTCAAAATTAGTTTCTCATTTTTTTAGGTCTAGCAATTAGAACTTTTTTGCAGTTGATGGAAAAAGCCTTCTAAGGGTGGTTCCTGGTTCAGCCAATGGGGCATGATGTTGTGGTTGGATGTCTAGAGCCAAACCCACAGAAGGAACAAGAGGGTAGTACTGCTTATATAGCAGTAGTAGTGCCTCTGCACAGCAGGAATGGATTAACATATTTTGAAGGGAGGGACGTTATACCCGTTACCATGTAAGGAAGAGGAAGCCCATATGACCATGCATTCCACAGTCTAAAATAACTATAGCACTGATGGTGTTTAAACCTTCACACCAGCTTCTCATTACTGTGCGGAGATTCTGCAAGCTTGATCCTTTTAAGGAAACCAGAAAACCAATACTTGTCATTATTTTTAAGACAGGCTTCTTAAGTTCTGCTTTCTTTTATTGTTGTTTTTAAAATGCTACATCTTGGTTTTATTTATGTATTTCCCTATTTATTTATTTATTTGTAAAATTTATCCTGTCTCCTTGCAGTTTATTGCGGCTTTATGACTTGTTTATCCCATTAATGTTTTAAATTACACCATGCTTTAAAAATATTTATGCATGAAAATTGGGTTATAAATTGCTTCTGTCCACGAGCAACAAAACAAATGCAGGAGTATGAGACCAGAATCATCTCAAAAGACAGATGTTGCCTGATTCACAGCCTGGGACTGTGGCCATGTGCCCTACTTTATCAAGAAGAGTTCTTTATTTGAAGGACTCTCAGGGCTTTTCCGCACTTTGGAGGGGAAATGGGGCAGTCCATTACTCAACGGACTGGCATGTTCCCCCCCCCGACAATCCAGAACGGTCTGGAGCAGCGTGCGCCCGCACTACACACTCTCCGGTGATGAAAATGGAGGCTTCCGGTTCGTGGAGGCTCTCCACCAACCGAAGAAGCTCGCCAGCCCAGAAGCCCACCCCCAGAAGAGGTGCAGACTCGCGCTAGCGCGAGCCTGTAAATCTATACTTTAGCAGAGCGACGGACTGGGGCGCACCGTGCTATTGAAACTCCTCTTTTAATTGGTCTTTCAATAGCACGGGCGGCCACCAGTTCTGGGCGTTCCAGAGCGGGCTGAAGTCCAGACAAACAGTAAGTAGTCCAAACCCAGTTCGCCTCCAGATGTGAACGTCCTCGCTGGAGGACACACCGCCCCATTTCAAAAATAAAATGCGGAAAAGGCCTCAGAGATCAGTCTATATATATTTTTTTTAAGGCATGACCCACTGCAGGGTGAGGCAACTATGTCCTTCCAAGCTGTTTTGGGGACTATGTCCATTTCCACACCACACTGTTATAGTACTATTATTCCACTTTCAACATCCTATGGAACCCTAGAGTTTGCAGTTTAGAGGAGGGGACATTTAGAATTCTCAGCCAGAATGCTATTTGACCTCAGTAAATTACAAACCCCAGAATTCCAGAGGATGTTGGAAGTGGAACAATAGCACTATAACAGTGTAGTGCAGAAATGGCCTATATCTCTTAGGAATCCTATACAGGAGAGCAAACAGAGGGCCACAGTTGCTTACCCCTGCCCTGTTTTAAAGGGCTCTGCAGTCCAAGATTAGTTTAAAGATGATGTACTCTAAGAAGAGAGATTACCAGCAGTCATGAAGTTCTTTAAAACGGTGGACTGAGATGACACACTACTATAGCAAGATGTGTATATGTAATATTTTCTGACAGTTGCAATTATAGTGTTTGTGGAGAGTTTTCATATTGTATCACTCAAATTACATATCCTTTTCCTGCTTTTTCCTGTTAATTAGTTCAGGGTCTGCTTGGAGCCATATAGAGGGAGAGAGAATAGGGTGACCAGTGTGGGAAGACTTTTGAGAGCCTTTCTATATTTTATTTGTTCATTCTTAATGTTAAAAGGTAATAGATTTTTTTCCCTCATTTGTTTTCTTTTGGGGCTGTTTATATACAACTCATGTACATATTTTAAGGCTTACCTTAAACATCTTATGTTTAAAATAGATGAGGGTTTATTTCTCATTTTCTGAAGTAATATTTTCAGTTCTTTTTGTGAACTCAAATAACCACCTTATTTTGATAGGGACAGACTGCCATTTAGGGAACAAAGGGAAATACGTGTGCATGTGCGTATGAAAGGAATCACTTTAAAAGTCATTTTCCTTAGCTTTTACAATGACTACTGCACTGTTGCTTATTTGCTTGAGTCTTGAGCCCGTCTAGTTATAATCATTCTCCATTGCCACTTCTTCTCAATTATTCTGCAGTCTTTTTGATTGTGAAATATAGACACTATTTTTTTTTCAAACCTGGATTAACACTATCATTCCAAAAATAGACAGAGAAACACAGCCTTTTTTCGTTTGTTTGTTAATAGAAAATAACGCGACACATAGACACATAGATAGAGAAGCCTTCACACATTTGTTCCGTCAAGGACATTCAAGAACTTAAAGATGGAATTTTAATGCTGCTTAACTTGATAAACTGTGAAGATACACACTGGCAATTTCATAGATTTAATTCCCTCTTCTGGATCTACCCTGCCTCTGAGGCCATTTCCATGCTAGACTATTACAGTGTTATTATTCCATTTTCAACATCCTATGGAATCCTGGGCTTTGCGGTTTAGGGAGGGTCCAAAAGGCCCCTACCTAAACCGCAAACCCCAGGATTCCATAGAATGTTGAAAATGGAATAATAGCACTATAACAGTCCAGTGTGGAAATGGCCTTGAGTTCCATCCAGATATGTGAGGGAAAAGAAACATTACAGCTGTTAAAAGTTCCTAACAGAAGTGAATGGGGAGGAAAGCACTGAGGAAAACTCTGAATCACCAGACCAGGCCCCAAGTCAAGGGGGGGGCATCTACAGGCCTACTACATATCCCAGGAGTCAATAGGATGAAACCATGAAAGTTAAATTGATACCAAATTGGTATATTCATGGGGTCACCATAAGTTGACAGGCATCGTGAAAGCACACATATAACTGTGTAGTATAGATACATAAAATGTCACCAGTTTTGATATAAGAATCTGCATGTACATGTTTCACTAAATTGTTTCCTGTGGTTTTTGATTATGTGGCAAGGGCTGATGTGCTTTGCCTCTTATAGTTGCCATTCTATCATGGGTTTCCATGCTGAACATAACAGCATAAGAAACCTAACAAAGCAGAGTAAAGGCCGATCAAATCCAGCATCCTATGGCCAATCAGTTGCTCAAGAGAAGCCTACAAGTAGGACATGTGTGCAACAGTGCTCTCCTGCTGCACTTCCAATTGCTCCCATGCCTAGTAGCTATCAATGCCCTTTTCCATCATACATTTGTTAGAAGCCCAAGACTAGACCTACACAGAGACCCCATTTCTCTGGGCTGAAAGATAACATTCCTGAATTCTCAGTACCACTTTTTATGAATAAAGCATTAATCACACTACAAAAGTCAAGTCAGTAGAAAGCAGACACCAAGGAGTCTAGAGCAATCAACAACTTAGGTAACTGTTAGTAACACATGCCATATCTTGGCCATTATTCAGTGGATTTTAGGCAGTCAAGAAGACTCCGAGTTTCTATATTTGGTTTACACCATGTCCATAAACTGACATCTGATAACAAATGTCTACAAATGGTAGACAGATGTAAATCTTAATATGATCATTCCTTCCATGCCTAGCCCAAATCCAGCACTTTCCGGGAATCAATAAAACTCTTCTCTTCAAGTTTTCTGGCAACACTATTCCCACAAGACTAGGAACACTACTTAGTGAACTGTCACTTGATGAATGTCAAGATGATGGAAAGGGAACGCAAACATAAGGTCCTGTGATAAACACAGTTTCCAATCCAATGTTAAATAAATGACAGAGGAATGGCTTTTATGCAGATTGGAAAACTAAACATGGCTAACATACTACATTAAAGCTGCCAGGAGCTCTCCTGAAGTCTAAACTATTTTGCTATCTTCTTCATTAGTTATTACAATCAAGAATCTGCTTCTTATTTTAATAGGGCGGAAATAAAGTGGCACTGTTCCCAACATTTGAAAGGTAAAAGTCATCAGTTCTAAATATAGGAACTGTGTAAGGATACCACGTTGTCTGCTCAAGGAATGGGCCACTCATGCTTTATTCTCCAAGCCAGAAAAGTTACCACAAATCATTATAGAGCAGCATGAAGGGAAAAGCCAGATGAATATCTCGTTTTGGAGTAGTAGGTAGGTTTTGCAGGAAGAGACACATTCATTGGATATTCCAACAACTGATTGTTGTTGTATGCCTTCAAGATGTTTTTGACTTATGGTGACCCTAAGGTAAATCTGTCATGGGGTTTTCGGGGACTGATAACACACGACTGAGGTTACCCAATGGGTTTCCATGGCTGAGCAGGACATCAAACCCTGGGTTCCAGGGTCTTAGTCCATTATACTATGCTGATTCTCCCAACAACTGGACCATTTTCTATTCTCAGCTTCCAACCAGTGAATCCAGGGCTCACAGGATTGAAGTTCTAGGATCTTTCCTCTACCAGGAATGATGATGTCATCTATAAGCCCCCTTCAAGGTACCCTAAGGCTTCCCTTAGCTACTTCTTCATGGTAGTTGGGACAGATAGATTTTCTAAGCAGCCCTATCTAATGCAGAGCTTTCCAAAATTTTCATGTTGGTGACACACTTTTTAGGGATGCATCATTAAGCGACACAGGAATTTAAGTTTTACTAGCAAACTGGAGGTTAAACTAACCCTTATAAGAGATAGAGACACATACATAAATAGTAATAACAAAAGGTATGGGGACACAACATATCTCATGAAAACCTTTCATATATTTTTAAAAAGATATGATTAAAAATAATAACATACATTTCCAAGATTGTAGGTGACACACCTACACACTTCAGGTGACACACTAACGTGTCGCAGCACACCATTTGGAAAGCCCTGATTGCCTTTTGTTATAACTCAAAGTATTTGGGGATTGTTTGTCTGGAAGAGAGCACTGAGGCCCATTACAATTACCAAAGACCTGCTCCTGGCAGAAATGAGAACTAACTGAACTGGTTTGTTGATGTGGAAGTAATCAGCTGCCTACATTTTTGGACTCTTACTGGAGGCTTTGATATAAAGATTGTCTTGATGGGTGCTGACATTTCAAAACTTACTGTTACACCAGTGTCCCCCAAAAACTGTGACAGATTAATAGCCATAATTCTTTCATCTCTAAATAAACTGGAGTATTTATTTGGAATGGTCAAATTTCCCAGAGGAGAGTGGGTTCAATAGTTTGAAAGAGATGCTTGAAGGACTTTCTATCCTCTTCTGCTTGCTAATCTCTTCCTAGGAATCTGTTCTCATGATCAGAAAAAAAAGTTATTGAGTTCCTCCCTCATGCATGAATCAGTAATATGAAGAATGTGGAGAAAAAGAGCCAATATCCCTAGTCTTCCAGCTGCAGAAAAGGGCAGCCAATATGATGAAAGGGGTCATTTTCCCTTCAAGGAAAGTTTCCAGGGAGATAGCCCATGATATCTGGGGGATGTGTATGTGTGTGTAAGGTAATTAAGGGGAGTGAAGGAGGAGGGTGAAGTGCTCAAGCATCACCTTTAAAACTTAAGTGGTTCATTTTAGCAGGAGATTTCACGGATATTAATCCACCTCTTCAAATATACTGATGAAGTTGGAAGTACAGTCGGCCTTCCAGTTTCGAGGATTCAGCATTCACTGATTTCATTATTTGCAGGTTATTTTATTTTATTTGTTTATTGCTGTATTTACCCCTGCCACAGAAAAAATACATTCTCTCAGCATTGCTAGGTCCTCTAGCATGGCTCTATGGCCCATTTCTGCCAGAAGCTGGCCACAGAATAACACTGGATGACCAAGAGATTCCTAGAGAAGTGTTCTCAACTTTTTTAAAAATTAGCATTCACAAATTTTATTTTTATTCACAGTTTTTCCACTTTCATGGGGTCTTGCACCCCTAACCTCCACAAAAGTGGAGGACTGACTATACAGCAACAGGTGCATAGGAATTACAAGGTTATAAGGGAGTGTAGCATCAGAGAGTAATAGGACACAGAAAAATGCAAACAAGGAAAGGATGCAACATTTGGGGCCCTTAAACTTAGGAAAAAAAGGAGGGACAAGAAATGGTTTGAATGAGTGTTGGACTAGGACTCTGGAAGACTAGAGTTTCAATCCTCACTCAACCATGGAAGCCCACTAACCAGCCTAAAAAGAAGGCAACAGCCAACCTTGACAAGAAAACTCAAGAATAGGATCCTCCTAAGCTGGAGCTGACTTGAAGGCAAGTAGCAATGATAAAGGTGTTAGCAGTCATACGCCCCCCACATGTTGGTACGGTTTAATTAGTGAAATATGATTTAATTGACAAAATTTATTAATTGACATTAATATAAATGGTGATGTGACTGTAAGGCCAAGCTAGGCAGAAAAAAAACTCCAGCTGGACATGTGCACTGCAAAGTAGGTCAGAGATCCCCACTAGATATAGCCAAGTCATAATCAGGAAGTCACCAGGTAACTCCAGAAATAATAGGCTTAAACTAAGCTGTAACAACTCTGCTGTCAGACAACAGCAACAAGAAAGTTTCCAGCAAACCATTGATTGTGTCAACCTTTCTCCCCATTGACCAGTGCATTTCCCCCATTATCCACAAACCTGTCTACCATTACAGAGCAATCACAACAGCCATTAACTCTTTGTCACTTAACCTGAGATCATTAACATAGGCCCTTTCCGCACGTGGGAAAGGAACCATGCAAAAACGGGACTCACCGGATTTCTTCAGCATCTGGGCAAGTCCGTCAGGACGAGGAGCAGTGTGAGCTCGTTGCTCCGCACTGCTCTGGCATCCAAAATGGCTGCTTCTGGTTGGTGGAGGCTCTCCACCAACCGGAGATGCTCGCCAGCCTAAAGCCTGCCCCCGGCAGATCACAGGCACACCCTAGTGTGCGCCTGCAAATCTGCACCGGAGTGCGGTGACCAAGCAACATGGAGTCACGCGCTCCGTGCTTTTTAAAAACCTCTAAAAAGAGGTTTTTAAAAAGCATGCTGCGTGACCAGTTCCAGTCACTCCGAACCAGACGGAGGTGTTGAACTCCAAAAAGTAGTCCGCCCCAGTCCACTCCACGGTGCAGAAGACCTCTGTCGGAGGTCGCTCTGCACCGTTTTAATAGCCCGGTGCAGAAAGGGCCATAGTCTGGACCTCACCGTCCACTTTGCAACCTCCCTTGTTTACTCAGCCAGAGAGTCATTAACACCCACAGCCTCTAGGCAGATTTTGGGCATAAAAACTCTCTGTTTTGATCAGTTACTTCACAATATCTCATTTGCTGAACCCCATGCTATCACTCTGATTCCTGAACAAGTACTGTCTTTAGGCATGAGTTGAAACCACATTGCTGTTTCTTCGCTGCTCTCTGAATTGGTAATTATCATCCAAGCCCTGAAACTCCACCATCAACCCTTCCTCTCTTTTCCTTCACTTAGCCTTGTGTGAGTACACTAGTGTTTGGATCTTGTGCATGTGTGATTAAATTATCTTAACAAAAATTTTAGTTAACTTTCTGAATCTCTGTCTAGTTTTCTGTACATGGGACTCCATAAACATTGGTGGAATATCTCACTAGGTTACCCGCTTTATCTCAGGCCTCCCACTTTTTTCTACAACTTCTGTACTCATAGGTGGGTATTCTCATAAGTGAGATTGCACAGAGTCCATTAAGAAAAACAACATAATTTTACTGAGCTGGAAAGTAACTCAAATTCTGTAGAACCGATGTAGTTTGAGCATGGACTCATTCCTTACTGAAAGGACTCGAAACATTTGAGTGAAATGACACTTACTTGACTCACCCCACCAGCATTCCAACCATTTCATCTATTAGCTCTCTCTATGCTAGGATTCAGATCCCAAATGAAACTCTTGCATGTATACCGTACAGCCAGAGGCCCCTTAAATTTGGCAGTACATTTATTGAAATGAGAATGTTTTCATAGAAACATATGGTTCCAGCAAGAAGTGATGCTGAAGATTGCTTTGTAGCTCAATCCAAGAGCAAAGTGATAACTGTTCCTATATGACCCAGCCAATCTGTACACAGAGGACACATTCAGGCTCTGGGCGTAGGTGGGAAAGGGGTAGATGAAACAACCGATGGGGCACCTATTTGGCAACCCTCATGTCTCTGGAAAAGTGAACATGAGACAAAGTACACATTTAAAACCAGGCTCAGAAAAGTCTGCGGTTGGCACTGGACAAATCCAGATTCCAGAGAAGGTTTTGGATGTTGTGTGGGCAGCTATTTGACTACTGTGCAAATAGAATGCTAGACCAGATGGGCATTTGACCTAGCCAGCAGGGCCGTTCTTATGTATGCAGTCATTTAATAGAACCAGACAACAATATATAGCGGACAGTGGAATGTGCTCCTCAGAGTGCAGTAGAACCACCTTCAATGGAGATTTTTAAACAGAAGCTGAGGGCCATTTGCTTTCCGTGCTCTGAGTGTGTGTTCCTGCATGGCAGGGGGTTGGACACAATAACTGTTGTGGTCTCTTCCAATTCTATGATTCAGTGTATGATATAGTTCTACTATTGTGACCAAGAAAGTCTTATATTGTATGTTGTTTTGATAAAGACTATATTTATTTATTTATTTATTTACTTACTTACTTACTTACTTACTTAGACTTGGTTTATTGTTGTAGTTAACTGCCATCAAGTCAGCTTGCTGTGGTCTAAATCTAATTGTAAATCTCAGTAAGAATAGACTCACTGAATTAATGCAACTTGTGTAAGTGCTGACTGACCAAGTTCCCATGATTTAATAGATCTGCTCTATGTGAGACTAACAATTAGATCAGGACTCGTGTATCCTTCTTTACAGAGAATAATCCACTACTTGCAGAGCCCTAAGAAGATAACTTCTATTTGAAGGTGCCCTCTATTAAGGGCTGTGTAATCTAAGGCCCTTTTCGCACTGCATTTGCCATGCGAAAGAGGGCCTGGAACGCTGCGCAATTGCAAGGAGCAATCTGCACGACACACTCACAATCGCGCAACGCTCTGGGAGCCAGCAGCCGAAAATGGTGTGCAATCACGCATTGCTCCCAAACCCTGCACACACTTACCTGGTGTGCGGAGCCTCTGGAGCCGGGCCGGTCACACTTCTTGCTCCAGTGCAGCCTGGGAAGGTCCCACGCTGCACTGCAGAAGGAAGAGGCAGGACTCTCTTGTGCAGAGCTGAAGCAGCAGGGAAGAGAGAGCCTTTCAGCAGAGGTTGCTCACGCGATCCCCGCACCTCAGTGCCGGAATAAGGTAAGGTGCAGAAAGGGCCTAAGTCTGGTTGAAAGATAAAGAACCATAAAAAAAAAATAAGTGGCAGGGGACTTGAGGTCATTTATCAACATTTAAGACCTGGGTGGCAAACTCAGCAGGCATGCAGGTTGGTCTTTTCCTTACAATGAAATACATTGCATTTCTATTGGAATTCTAGTAATTGTTTCCAAAGCTGTATCTGTATCTACATATTACCATGTGCACATGCAAATCTCTTCTGTTTAGTGATGTATAAATGGCCATCCTAATGGAAACTGTTTCAAGACCTGGCATAAACCTCTCTGAGAACAGAGTATGTGTGTATATATGTATATATAGAACTTATGTCCCACCTTTCTCCTAAGATGGATTCCAAGTTCAGTATGTCTTCCATACATGTAAAGAAAGCCATGTGTAAAACAAAAAACACAAAGTGTTGTGTCCCATTATAGTCAATGAATTCAAAGCATGACCTCACATTCATGGGTGCAGAGGTTGTATTAAGGGAGGAGCTCACTGTATAAAAATAAAAAAAATATGTATACTACCTGCAACTCTGTACTTCAGTTTTAAAAGTGCAAATCCTAATCATACTAAATGTTTGTGTATATAAAGCTAGAATGTCAAGGAGAGGTTTAGGCCAGAATGTTGCTTTACGATATCATATCCATCAACATTTCACAGGTGAAAACTGAGACACATTTGGCCAAGCAACATGAGAGTGTACTTAAGATGGTAAAAAAATTTAATGAGGCTGACCACACCAACTAGGAGAGGCTGCAGCAGTTTGCTTTTGCCTGAGTCTATAGGGAAGGACAAGATCCCACTCCTCTCTTCACTTCCTGCTGAGTTAATTAAGTGCAAACTATTTTTGGAAGTTGAACTCAAATCTGAAGCAACTGAAGTAAGCTAAGGACAATGGGGGAAAGTGTGAGGAAGAGAAAGATACCCTGGACATTTTTACAACTGAAAAAAATGAGATAACAGAAGATTAATCAGGATATTCCCTGCCAAACAGGGACAGGTGAAGTGTCTGTCACATACAGGTGAAGTGTATGTGATACCTAGATTATGTGCTATGAAGATGCACACAAAGGCATTGTCCCAGAAAATAGTTGGAAGTCAAGAACTTGGAAACATCACCCTTTGGGACAAGACAATAGATGCCAGAATGATCACCATTGACTGTGCTCACTGGGGGATTCTGGGAGTCAGAGTAAAAAGAAGTAACTTTTATAGGCTCCAGAAGAGGTGCAGTCCAGAACAGTTTTGCATTTTAGTTGAGCTATTTTTAGAGGCCAGATATGACCTTCAGTAACAAATATTCTGGGCCCAACATTAAAATACTCAATTTGCTGGTGTATAAGACTCACTTTTTTTCCCGAGAAATACTGTTTGAAAATGAGGTGCATTTTGTATGCCAGTACATCTTATATGCTAGCAAATGGTATTTGTTGGTTCATAAATGGGGTGTGTCTTATACGCTGGTGTGTCTTATACACCATTAAATACAGTATTTACAACTTAGTTGACCATGTAATCTCAGAGGCAAATTATGTTTGCCACCAGCCTGTAACAAATAAAACAACTGCTGATAATATTGAACCTTGGAATCACTGAATCTGATTATGGATTGCACAAAGAGGAACAAGTTAGTCCAAATCACCACCTGCTCCATTTGTACAGCCTGTTGGGATTTTTAATAGACCAAATAAGGAAAAACAATGGCCAAATCATTGGTGTATTGATCTCAGTACTGTCTGCACAGACTGGAAACAGCTCTCAATGCCAAGATTCCGTTTAAGGGTGGGAGAGTATAAGACCATTTCCTCACTGGACTGTTATAGCACTATTATTCCACTTTCAACATCCTATGGAATCCTGGGGTTTGCTGCTTAGGGAGGGGCTGCCAACCTATTCTGTAGCAGTGATAATAAAAGGGATAGCTTCTCAGCCATTCCAGGGAAGATCTGGTACTTGTTCTTAGATGTGAGAATGGAGCTGTGCCCAATCACCATTGCACTGTGGGCTGGGGGAAAATGACTTGTGTAAGGTATTGAATACTTTTGTATCTAACTGTCTAAACAATACATCATTGCTTAACCTGGTATTATATCAGCATCATCCCTCAAGACAATTCTAGCCAATGGTTTCTTTTCATGTTCTACCTATGGATAATAGGAACTGAACCCAAGATATTCAGCATATAAATCATGTGCTCTACCTGCCACCGAGGTTCAGTTCTTCTTTCCAATGTGATAGATCTTCCAACTTTTATTTTATTTTATTTTAAAAGAAGGCCAAATTTTTCCCTACACTGAAACAGAGAACCTCTGCCTATCTATCGTAAAGCTCTAGAATGAAAAATGCTAGCAGGAAACACCAGTATAATTTTTGTATTGATTCATTCTCTGCACAACATTAAAATAGGAGTCAGGACTGGGTTGTAAGTGTTTGCTTACAGAAGCTGCAATCTTCTATGCTATTAAGCTGCTTAAGTCCTATTGAAGACCTAGGCCCTTTCCGCATCCTACCTCTTCTCGGCACTGGGGTGCAGTACTTGCGCGAGCAGCCTCTTGTGAGAGACCCTCGCATCCAGGTTTCTTCAGCTCTGCACGAGCTTCCTGCTCACGTGAGAGCCCCGCCTCTTCCTTTCACAGTGCAGCCTGGGACCTTCCCAGGCTGCACTGAGACAGGAGGCATGACTGGCCCGGCTCCCGAGGCTCCGCATGCAAGGTAGGTGCGTGCGGGGCCTGGGAACAATGCGCAACCGAGCAGCATTTTCGGCTTAAAACCGAAAATGAAAAAGTGCACAAGCGATGCCTGCTAGGCCCTGGAACATCATGCAAATGTGAGTGCATCATGTGGACTGCTCCTCACATTTCCGTGACACTCGAGGGGCCCTTTCACATGGAAAATGCCGTGTGAAAAGGGCCCAAGAGATTTAAGGAACCTTTGTACAGACTGCAGTCAGACTGCAGTTCGTGTATTAGATATTTTGTTTTAACAGTGCCCTGATAATTCAAGAGTACATAGAAGGCCTTGTTGTATGACTCAGGTTTTGACTGGCTAGATTACAGTCTCTATATTTTGACTAGGACTTGGGGAAGCTAACTTTTTGAACAACAGTTTCCAGAATTCCCAGGAGACTCTGAGAGCCGTCATCCAAAGAATTAACTTTCTCGAGTACTAGCTCTTGTCTATGAGCGTGATAACTGAAGACGAGCAGCAGCTGTTGGTCCCTGTGGTTCTAGCTGGAGATGAGTCCTGCAGCTCAAGAGCTCCGCCTGCTGCCATGGACCAAACAGGCTTGGACGTTCCTCTACCTGCTCCTTTAGGGCAACAGGGATCCAATTCTGAAGATGGTTTGGAGCCTGTGCCAATCAGCCCACAAACAAGGCGGAGACTCAAGAGAGCTGAGCAAAGGGAGGCTTCCTTGATTAAGTTCAAGAAGCAGTGACTAGCCACACCTGTGTCTTGGGCTATATAACTGCCTGCTTGGAAGCTTTCCTTTGCTTGTGGTAAGCTTCTTTCAAGCCCTCCTCTTGCTTGTTCCTTTCTCCCAGCACCGGGTTCCTGCTACCTTGAATTGATCTCTTGACCCTTGGCTTTTGGAACTCTGACTACAGCTTTTGCTTGGCGCTCTGGTAAATGAACTCTCTTGTGTAAAGTGCTTGCTAGTCTCCTCCCAGCTGGACTTTGCTGGTTCTCACACTCCCTTCTCTGGGCTGGCTCGTTGCCCAGGTCTCTGACCTTGACAATGACCTGGAGTTACATATTCAGTTTTGAATTGCATAAGTATTTGCTGTAGGTCCAGCTGTTAGATTGTTACCATATCCTATCACCCCTCCTAGAAGATATACAATTTTCATAAATTTGATTTATTAATGACCAGACAACATGATTGGAGTCACACTGACTAGAGACGTGTTCAGGGTCATGAAAGTTCAGATAGGCTTATGCAGAAAACCCCAACACTAATAGGTTTGGCATTTTTGAATATGATAAAAGATAAAGTGCCCAAACTGGTGAGCAATCAGAGACTATCACTCAATCTCACCCTATGGAGATCCTCCCTATAGACTCTACCTGACTGAACATTAAGAGGTTGTCATGAACCCCATCAATGATTTGTTACTCCGGAGTTAAAGCAATCAGCCCATTCTGGACTCATTTGTCAGTTCCATGGGAAAGCCATTATGATTTTGTCAACACACCCTCTCAGGGTAAGAAATAGGGTATAAATACCCTAGCTTCAATCCCAGCCAATTTGTCCAGACTGCTGTCCCTCCATGCTACCCTCAGACAGTGTCTGAATGCCTCCACTGTGATCTCCTTCTTCAACACTGGTAACTATCACCCTTTCCACCCTAATCTCTTTCTATCCAACCTTTTTCACCTCAATTTCCAATAGCTTTTTCTGATTCTTAAGAATGCCTGATTTTGCATCTGTTTGTCAATTCAAATAAAATACTTTGTTTAACTTTAACTGGAGTCCTGTCTACAATTAGTACTAGTATACATAAGTGAAAAGATCCTGGCATGATCCTCCTCTTGCAGCCATCTTTTGAACTATGATTCTCCTAAATTCTAAGGAGATGCTGGCATTGTGAGTGGACCCCAGCATCCCCCCACCTCTTGTAGTCTAATACTTAAACCACTATACCATACCAGCTCTTGGAGGCAGACAGATTGAAAAGTGGAGAGGGCTCCTGCACCTTTAATAATTGTACTGAAAGGGGAAATTTAGTAGGTGTTGCTTGCCCTACAACCAAGTAACAAGCAGCACTAGTTGAAAATCTCTCTTCTATGCAATCATGTTCATTTTTTCTCTAGTAAATCTAGAGGAGGAAGAGGACAGTAGAGAAAGAGAAAGAAGGTAGGCTCCCCTACTTTCATCCTCTGGCCCCATCCACAACCAGCTTTAATCTGACCCAGTGCCAGCATATGGCCCACCAAAAAGTCTATCTTCATCTCCACAACAGATTTCCCCACCTCCTGAACCCCCAGAATGGAGAGAATTTGAGAAAAGATGAATTGTTTGTATCACCTGTACTTTGGCCCTGTCTGCACCAACTTTTAGGAGGGCTTTGAAAACCCATTAATTCTAAGCGGCTTTTAGTCCAGAATGCAGTGCTGATTTTTTTAATGGCTTTTATTTTAATTATTGATTTTATATTGCTCTTTTTTAGTTGTTTACATGAATCTGATACGAGTGCACGGCTGGATTTTGGAACCGTTTTAAGGGCTGTTTTAATATGATCATACTTTCTTGGAATGTTGTTTTTATCCTGTTTATGTAAATTGCTTTAAGAGGCCCAAAAATGCAGAACACTGAACTTTACAAATAATGAAAGAAATTGCAAAAGAGACTTGGAGGGGTGGCAGTCCTTCATGCTTTCATTGTTGAATTACTACTGCCTTGATACAAGGAAGTCTTCCCCAACTTGGTGCTCTCCAGGCCTGTTGGACTACAAATCCCATCACACTCAGATAACGTGTCCATTGACATGATGGGAGTTGTAGTCCAATGGAAAGAACAAGGTGAGAGAGGGCTGATTCAGGGGACAGGGGATGCAAGTATTTGGTAGTTTATAAAAGACAATCTTCATTGCTGGCTAGGAGAAGATTTCCTGTAAGATATGCTTTTGCTTCAGCTGGAACTTTACAAGTAAGACTGAAAGCAGTTGTTTTTATTGCTTTGAAAATTCTGACTCTCCAGTGCATGTAACACAAGATTATTTATTTCCTAACTCATAACAGGTATAGGCTGCCATCTTAACATGAAGTGTTGGGCAGTTTGTATTAAAATAATTTAAATACAGAATAAAAGTATAAAATCAAAAGTAATGTAAAATGCAAAAACACAAGAAACTCACAACATGCCTTTTTTCTGGGGGGAAAAAAAACCAGATAGCCCTTCGCTTCCTGAGCAATTCTACAACTCAGATAAACGAAGGATAGCACTCTCTCCTTATTCTCTGGTTCATTACTTGAAATTAATTCCTTTGTTCAATAATGAAGGGCAATTACATAACATTACAATTGTAAATTAATGAAGAATAACTTCACTCCTTCTGTGGTGTCACTATAATTATAGTTACTTTTATAGTCACTGAGGTGTCGCCTTAACAAAGCCAGCACCAGAATGTCCCATGATTAAAATATTCATTCATGTCATACCTGGTTCTGTGGGGAGTTGATATTGTAGATGGAAGGTGAGAGTATTTTATATTACTACATACCAGTTCATAACATTCAGATGAGTTTTTAAAGGCAGCTAAAACATTTTACTTTCTTTGAGAGTGAAGATTTATTAGAACAGCAACTGGTCAGGGCCTTTGAGAATTATAATTACATTTTAAAGTTAAGTCTCCCAACCCTCATGTTGCGTTATCACTCAATTGATTCCTCAATTTCTAATGTTGCCTCTGTTCTTCTCAGCATGAAGACAGATATTAATAAAGCAGCAGAAGTAGTTTAAATGAACACTCATCCTGGTATAAACACAATGTCCCACCCTTCACCATCAAAGCATTTTGTCAGGAATACTTTGATGGTCTCTTCTTACTCTATAACTCCATGGCCATCTGTACCTGTTACCTGGAAGCAGCCATTCCATCAGGAGAAAGGAATGGGCTCAGTGGACAACTGAACAGCTCTGCTGAAAAGCAGATTTGGGGGTCCCTTCTTTTTGAACTTTACAACCCCAACTAGTCATATTAAGAACTTAGTTAAGCAGAAAACAAGTGCTTCATTCTTGCCTCCCTATCTCAGTTTTTGTTGGGTTCTGTCCTTTAGACTTTAAATGTAGGGGACAGAGATTATGTTTAATTCTTGTTAGACCCCTGGGAGCATTTTTTTTCCTGAAGCAAAGGCGAAAATGCTTTAAATAACTAAACACATACACAAGCGCATAAGTAACATACTCTTTTATCTCTCAAGGTGAGTTCTGAAAGACCAGTTCTTCATGTTTTGCTGTACATTTCCAAGTGAATTGTGAGGGGTCGGGGGGGGGTTAGAAAAAACAAGCTGTAGAGGACAACTTTTGTCTAGTGATTATGACATCAGCAAGCCTTGCCATGCCCATGCCAGTTTCTTCTTCAATTGTCCTGCCAGCCCCAACTCACTTGCTTCCTTGAGGAGTTTTTCAAATTGTCAAAACAGGATTGTGGGTTTTGTTTTTCCAGCTGCAAAGGCACTGATTGAATATTCAAGTGAACAAATTTCATAATGAGATGGGGGGGCGGAGAAAAGTAGATACCTAATGCAAAGGATCAGAGCAAGGACAACAATGGCATACAAAAGGACATTCGGAGGGCTCATTTGTGTAATTTGTGAAGGTAGGTGAAAAAATACATACTCTCTCCTCCTTCCATACGAATTTGTAGTATGGCAGATGAAAGACTGAACTGTTGCAACAGGAGTTGCTCCTTCAAAGCTCACATCTGCCATGAACTGATCAGGAGGATTAAGCAAGATACAGATGCTCATCTGTAACAAGGAGAGGATTCAACCTCCTTCTGCATTAGTTGTAAACGTTACCTGAATGTAGTAGAAGTGCTTTGTAACACTAAAGGTAAGTACATAGTAGAAGTGCTTTGTAACACTAAAGGTAAGTACACAGGTGCAGAACATCATCAGTTTGGAGGACTACAGCTTCCCAGGATCCTTGAACCAGGACATGTTGCCATTTCCACACTGCACTGTTATAGTGCTATTATTCCACTTCCAACATCCCATGGAATCCTGGAATTTGCAGTTCAGGAAGAGGCATTTAGAATTCTCAGCCATCGAGATCTTTGGCCTCAGTAAACTACAAACCCCAGAATTCCAGAGGATGCTGAAAGTAGAATAATAGCACTATAACAGTGTAGTGCAGAAATGCCCTTAGTCCTCTGGAAACAGTTTGCAGTGACTGAAACATTTAGGAGTTTCTGGGTGATATCAGGACAGGGTTTCTATACTGTTAATGGTTGTGCAGAAGAGGGAATTTCAGCAAATGGAGCTTATATGCCAAGCAACATCTACTGAAATTCTCTCTTCTTCCAACCTGCCAACACTATTACACCACATCCAAGTCCTGCTGCCTTTGCAGTGAGCAGGATAGAATGTAGAAGACATCGTTTTGTGTTCTTTTTGCTACATCATGTTTGGGGCTGGAGCAGTTTCTTTTCTATTGAGGGCTTGCTGGGGGACAAGGGGACTTTGGATCTTGTGGGCTGTCTTTGATCTATTCCCAGACCCTCATTTTTTTTCTGACTATCTTCATCAGAGCTCTGATGGCAAAAGATGGCAGAAATATTGTTTGCTACAGGGGGGAACCCTCTGGTATCAGATCTACTATTCCATCCATAGAGAAGGACATTCTATAAAATCCTGAGTTCCCTCTCAGTGATGTCTTGCTCTTTGTGCTAAATAAGGCTTCTAATTCCCTGCATTATATTGACTGAGAGCCATCTCCTATCTGGTGCAGTTTTTAATTATTCGCCATTCATTTTTAATGTGTTTAATGGACCTTAAATTGAAAGATCTTTTTTTAAAAAATCACATCACTCTCAAGCCTCCAAGTACTCTGTGTCATTAATGGTAAACTACCCTGGATTTTCTCACTTGCATTGGGCCATTAGGTGTTCCATGACGAGAGTTTCTTGTGCATGAATATGATAAATGATCCATTTGTTGCCGCTGCAACCAATAACATTATCTGCCACATTTTCCAACATACTGTCTAAAGTAAAGAATTGCTCTTTTGAAAGGTCAGATTTAACTTACCCTGAAACCTCCAAAGAGCACCCTTCTTATCTCTTGCTATCACTATTTTAAAAAAAAGAGGAACTCCGATGGCATTTACTCTTGGGCAGAAGTTTTTACAACTTCTCCATTAAAAAAAAACACACCACTCTTCAAAGAGTAAATTACAAATTAATATCAGATGATGTTGCTATCAACAAGAACATCCACTAGCTCAAATTGCAGGCCATATTGATAGCTTGGTTTTGACTGAGGGGACATAAGCACACAACTTGCATTAGAGCTGATGAAAGACATGTACATAAATGGCTGGGCACCATACTAAGTACATCCACAGAAAGAGAATTGGTAGAAGAGCCACTTACAGTGACACATAGCAAGTGAAACTTTGTGATATGTTGGTAGTTCACACAGCTATGACCAAAAAACAATGACACAGCTCAAAGGTTACGTTGGCCCTTTCCACATGTGTGAAAATAAATGGGCAAAAACGGGACTCACCGGCTTTCTTCTCCGTCCGGGCGAGTCTGTTGGGACGAGGAGCAGTGCGAGTTCGTTGCTCCGCACTGCTCCGGTGTCCAAAATGGCGGTTTCCAGTTGGTGAAGGCTCTCCACCAACCAGAGAAGCTCACCAGCCTAAAGCCTACCCCAGGCAGATCTGCAGGCACGCACTTGCACGCGCCTGCAAATCTGCACCGGAACGCGGCGACAGAGCAACACGGAGTCGCATGTTCCGTGCTTTTTAAAAACCTCTAAAAAGAGGTTTTTAAAAAACACGCTGTGTGACCAGTTCCAGTCGCTCTGGAGTGGACTGAGGTATGGAACTACAAAAAGTAGTCCACCCCAGTCCACTCTACGGTGCAGAAGACCTCCGTTGGAGGTCGCTCTGCACCATTTTAATAGCCCAGTGCGGAAAAGGCCTCTGTTACACTGAATCAGGATGGGATCAAAATCTACCCTAACAATTTTTTTATAAAAAAATGAATTTATTCAGTTCATCATTTTCAAGATTGAAGGCTCTTTCATACTGCACAATTATAGCACTATATATCGCCTTGATTGCCATGGCACAATTCTACGCAATCCTAGACATTATAATTTGGTGAAGCAATAGTGTTCTCTGGCTGAGAAGGCTAATTTTGTTGTTGTTGTGTGTCTTTAAGTCATTTCCAAGTTATGGTGACCTTAAGGAGAAACTATCAACTGTTTTCTGGGTCTGAGAGTGTGTGACATCCCTAAGATAACTCAGTAGGTTTCTGTGGCTGAGGGGGGAATCAAACCCTGGTCTCCAGGGTCATAGTCGAACACTCAGACCACTGCCCCACACTGATTCAAATAGCCCTCTCTTAACTGCCATCCCAGGATTCCATAGCGTGTTGCCACAGCAGTTAAAGTAGAATCATAGGGCAAAAGAACCCTTGGAGAATTTGCTTATTTATCTTTTGGTTTTAACAATAGCATGTGTATTTCTATACCACTTATCAGCTAAGTGCTCTCTCAGCAGTTTACAATGTGTTAGCTAATTGCCCAACAAGCTGGGTACTCATTTTACCAGCCTGTGGAAGGATGGAAGGTTGACTCCACCTAGAGCCCAGCAGGATCAAATTCACAACCTTGTGGCTGCAGTACCAGTATTTAACCACTGCACCACCAAAGTTTTTCCCTAACTAGATCATAACTATGAGCATCAAGTTCTTTTTTAAAGTATGCACAACTAAAATATATGTCTTTTTAAAATATGCATAAAATGTGCTTCTAAGATACATAACAACTCACTTCAGTCAATGTGTAAAGAAAATGTGTACCTAATTCCTAACTGCATACATTAGCAACAATGTGTACTAAAATATGCAAAAATGTCCATACAGGAAGGTAAACAGAAGTCCCATAATCCAAGACAAAATTTGGATGAAATGAGAATATTAGTGAATTTGTCATTCTGACAAATGCTCACATGCCTGCTCTCCGCATAGTAAATCCATCTGACAATAACTGGTTTCATTTTAAAGCATTGGCCAATAAGATGGGTTCCAAAGCACCAGTCCCTGCATGTTGAAGAAACCCATCCACCACAATCCAATCAAAGATTGTCTTTGTCCTTTGCTATTTTCTGCCTGTAAGGCTTTATAGATTTAATTTGTTTCTTTTCTAGCCAACCTTTCTCCTTGCACAGAACTTTTGCGTAACAGAAGTGGGAAGCCTTTTTTTTCCCCTTTAGAGCCATTGACCTATGGAACAGATGCAGAGGGGTTGTAGCCACCCAGAGACAAATCCAAAGCAAGGATGTCCAGTGGATCCATCATCACAGGAGTGCTAAAGGCACTCTTGATTTTATTGATATCCCTACCACAGCTGCTACGAGTTGAACGGGAGCCCTCCCAAGACTGGGCCCCTATCCCTTCAGCTCCTGTATAACTTTGATCAGGTATGGGAGAATTGGCAATACAATCAGGAACAAATTCACCACTTCTATGACAGCGAATCAGAAACAACAGAAGGCTTGAAAATCCTCCTTTGTTCTCCAGAGTACATAAGAACATAAATACCCTGGTGGAATGGATCAAAGGCCTACCTAGTCCATAGTTTTATTGAATGCCACCAAAAAGTCCACCAGTAGGAAACAAGCACAAAAGTGTTCGTATTTCCCAACAATTGGAACTGAGAGGTTACTATAGATTACTGCCTCTGATATTGGAAATAATACATATCCATCATGATGAGTAACCATTTACAGTCCTAGCTCCTATGAATTTGTTTGCTGGATGATGACTATCACCACTAGACCTTGTGGAAGGAAAATCCCTACATTAACATGAAAGATTTACTATTGCAGCTGAATTACTAGACAAGTCAGTGGGCACACCCAATCCTGAGTCCTATATATATGCCTTATCTTGATCTTCCTTTGGATTCTCTAGACACCATCATTTGTCTATTATAGGGGCCTTCAGCCTTATAAATTCACCCAGTACCTGATGCAGTTCAGCATATAATATCCTTAAAAAATTTTGCTTCTGCTTTGAGTTGCACAAGCAGTTGCATTGGGACATGGGGGCGGAGGGGGCAATTCACCCCAAGCAGCAATGTCTTAGGGGCATCCTGGCCTGTAGTGCCCTAGCCACGTCCCCACACACCATAGCCACGCCCCTATGCACAGTGGTTACACCCCTTGTGCCGCGACCCCGCCCCCTCCTGTTCCCCTTCCACACACTCCAAGCTCTGCCACTGTGCACAGGGCAACTTTGCTGCTGCTAACAGATTTAAAACTTTATTGCCTGCCTTTTACTGTCCTTTGTCTCCAGTCCTCACATGACCAAGAAGGCAAGTGGCATCTGCCTGCATTGGTATCCCTCTAGGCCATCTTAACGGACAACAGAAGTAACATCTGAGACAAAATGTAGGCCTCTAACATCATCACTTTTCTTCTCATGTATGATTTTTGCCTGCCGAAAAAAAAAGCCAGTGAAGCTTCAAAAGCTTACATGATGTATTTTGTGCTTTTTAGCTGGCCCAATGAAGGCATCACTGTTTTGTGGCGTCTAGCCTTTCCTTAGAGGTCAAACTTGGTGTTGTTTTTGTTGGTTTTAAAAATTAAAAAAAAGAGTTAAAGAAATTTAATAATAAAAATGGATTCCATGGGGGTGTTTAATGTTCCTTGCGGGACACCACAATTATGTCTGTGCTAACTCCAAAATCTAACATCTCAGAATGTCCCAAAACAAAATTGAGAAAAAATGCTGGAATATTACTCATATATCTTAAATATTTTTCCATCACGTCCTAGAAACAACATGCCCTACTCGTTTCTCCCTCCTAAAAGGGCTGGGCTGTTTTCTGTGTGTGCGTGAGCATTGCCAAAACATGTCCAAGGCAATTTCAGGAAGAAATGAGAATTTGCCCTTAGTTCTTGATGATGATGGTGATATTGTTTTTTCAAAGGCCAATTCCACAACTTAGAGATCATTCTGAAGCTCTTTGTAACAGGGCTACAAAGTAGATGAGTGCTCAAGCTGGATTTAATTCAGCTTTGGACTCTTTACCACCACCACCACCACCACAACAAATCTACAAAAACAAAATTCTATGTTTCGTTTAGACCCAGGATTTTCAAATATAAACTCATAGCAATTTCCAGAATTTAAATATATGCAGACATCTCACATCAGGCATGCCAGTTTTTAGAAAATAGAAAAAGCACACTGGCATTGCAGGAATTTCTGTTTCATTACCGTCATTACGGTTCCCTTCTATTAATTTAACCCATTGTATGTGTCCCAAATAAAAGCTTGCTGTTTACATATACATACTTG